>MU269992.1:4224832-4604832 GCA_021432705.1 Caranx ignobilis | reverse complement strand
CACCGACTGCAGCCTTGAGTGCTGTCAGAAAAACACACGCTGTGACTTCATCAAACAGAAAAGATACAGACGCAGAACGAAAAAACATCTGGTTAAAGGTGGAGTTATGTACAACTGAGACAGTGTCCAGCAGCAACTCTTTTATCTTTGAGTAAAAAGTTTTTTTTTTTTTTTTTCTTTTTCCATTAAGATATAAGACAATCCAATTTCTGTTGCACTTAAGATAACTGTTCCATTAAGAAGATATCGAGGCTCACAGAGGTTCTGCTTTCAGTAAATGACAAAAATGATGGTAAGGTGCACAGAATAAATACTAAAGTCATTTTCAACAATGGATGTACGACTGAACAGATGTACATAATTGCACATATCTACACTGTAATGCATGAACAGATCTACGATACATAGATATAATTCATGAAAGTATAATAATATATTATATTATATACATCAAAGTATGACAAGGAAAACATTCATGATTAGCGCTGAAATACATGAAATATAATATTGTATATAAAAATGAATGTATGAAATATGTCTTTAAAAACATTTATAAAAGAATACATATGTAAAAATGCATGTAATATCAACAAACCATTAAAGATATATGCTGAAATACATTCAATATACATTACAAATCAATCAGACATAAATCACATGGTACCTACAATACTGAATTACAATATTGAAAAAAAAAAACAAAAATACTTTTTACGTATTTGATAAACAAAACATATAAGTATAAGTCATTGAGCCCTATATGTATATGGATGATGTATATATTGATGAAGATGACCATATTTAAAAAAAAAAAAATGTTTTAAAAGCTTGTGATTTGTTAAAGTATACATTTTGTATTCATGTTGGTTTTATGTCATTTGAACCATTTTTAACAAAAGTCAGACCGAATGCCCCCGAAACTGTCAAATGGTGCAACCACAAAAGAATGATGAATATGAAATGTGTGATCCACCTACAGTGGATTTAAGTGCACTTATAAAAAATACACTTTCTTCTGGAAAAATTAATTTGAAATAGATTTTTTTTTTTTTTTTTTTTTTATTTCTATATTTAAATTTCAATGCATTTTGGCAACACTGAGCAGGACTTGTCCTAAAAACATCCTGCTTTTCGTCTAAATAATGTGACGAATTATGTAAATTTTTGTTAGGAAACAGTGTTGCGTTGCAAAAGTGAATTACATTTATTCCACATTTGAGTCCAGATTTATTTTCCTGTTTATAGTCAGATATTTATGGAAAAAAAATATCACTTACACCAAATGACACTGGGTTGCATCACACCGTTGACCCATTTATGAATATGTCACATATCCAACAGAAATGTGCATAAACATCCTTAATATATCTGTTAACACAAATTTATATAAAATGTCTCTGTTATGAAAAAAAAATTAAACATCACAAACTGTTTGAACCCAGAGAGAGACAGAGTGACATCTGTACCTCCGACCATTACCCAGGTCTTTTTTTACTAAAACCTACAGTATTATTTGTGTATCAAATTATTGGTAGAATAACACATTTATCCTGAGCTGTGAGTGTGTGTGTGTGAGTGTGTGTGTGTGTGTGTGTGTGTTGGGCGCACTGATGATGACTCATTGTATCTGAGAGGCTTTGATGTTGTTTCTGGACCTGATGAAGTGAACGCTGCCAAACAATAAACTCTCTTTCATCTCTGCTCTCCTCTATCCATCCCCTTTCTCATCCCTCCATCCTTTTGTCACTCCCTCCCCCCACACCCCACACCACCACCACCCCTTTCTCCCTCTCTCAAATCCAATCACAGTTTCTTCTCCCTCCTTTCTTCTCCTCCTCGATTTCACCTCCTCACCATCCTGCTTTCTCACCTGTGAACCGTCTCTTTCTCGTTAAGTCCAATCCTCGTCTCTGTCTCCGTTCTGTCTTTCTTTCTACCTCCCCCTCACCTCTCCTCCCTCTGTTTTTCCTTCTCCTCCTCCACTCCTTCGTTTCTCTCCCTTATGGACTTACATCAGTAAACTGGACCGCATTCCTCCTTTCACTAATCATTACCGATGTAGATCAGGATTTAGACATATCAATATTTATCCCTTTATAGTGTTTATACTTTATTATATTTACTACATTATTGAATTGATTGATTTCATTTTGGGAAGTGATCATTGTATGGACTAATTCTACAATTGCATGTGTTATATTATATTATAGTTATTATAGCAATGCATGTCATGCAGCAACACCAAAAACACACCTGTACATACAATAATATATTGTAGAAATCTATCTTACTAGATTTTTTATTATTATTTATTTAAATAAAGACTTGTGTAAAGTGTATAAAAGAAGAAAAAAACAAACTTTGAAAGACTTTTTTTTATTCATGCAGTGTGGTCCAAAAGTCCCATAATGTCAGAATAAAAACTTAGTTTCAGAAATTATTTGTAATTCTATGAAAAAAACAAATAAAACTGAAAGTGTGGAGATGAAGGAAATGTGAAATAACCAGTTTTTCCTCCTCCTCTTTATGTCTTCCAGGTGTCCGACGTCTTCCAGAGATGGACCAGCGGGCCGGAGCTAACGTCCACTACACCCTGCTGATCGCCTGCGTGCTGGTGGCTTTCTTTCTCGGTGCCATTTTGTCCGGCTTCCTGGTGTCGTGTTACTGCAGCCGCAGCGCCGCTCACCGGGCGAGGAGGCTGGGAAAAGACCCAGAGGCATCTCTGCCCCACGCTCTGTCGCTGCGGTCCCTCGCCAAGCTCAACGGACTGCTGGACGGGCAGCCAAAGGTAAACAGGTTGAACTGGTCTCAGATAGAGGCTGGAGACAACCGGCAGTTTTTTCACAGATAATTAACAAATATCCAGCAACCATTTTGCAAACAAATTCCTCCAGCGTACATAAATCCTTTGCAGGTTGTAAGTTACAAATCACCAGCTGTTTAAAGAAGGTTTATTCGCTCTCTGTAGGTAGGTAAATAGATAAATAGGAAGACTGTACCATTACTGCAGCTAAGCCACAGAAAAGTCAACAAATGAGAAATGCAAATGCAAATCAACAAGAGACCAGAAACTGCAAGAGTATCAGTGATTAAAGTCTGCAAACATAATAAACAAACAGGAGCTTCAGACAAATTGTACAAAATAATATTTAAATACAGACAAACACATGCTTTTTGTCTTTGTCAGAACAGTGATATTTGTGATCGATCTGAACGCTGGATTTTTCAGTCAGTTGTCGATTGTTCTGTTGTGAGAAACAAAACCTTTTTCTAACTGTGTCACAAAAACTAAGACAGAAACATCTGCCTTATGTTGTTTCTACCTGTGGCAGCAGTTAAAGACGTGTCAAAGAGAGAGGAAATGTGTTTATATTGACTTATGAATTATATGATAATACAAATAAAGGGATGAAAGTCGTTCTTGAAAGAACCTTTTTTACCTTGATGAGAACTCTGACTCTGGGAGGAAGATGGTAGAAGATAAGATCTTCATGACACCTTTTTATGATGTCATTAAAAGTACAGATTCATTGTGGTTGGCGCAGCTTCATCCAACAGTGAGGAGATAAATAAGTGGCCTCTGTTTTACAAGCATGTGTTGCAGGTTTAGCAGCTGAGAAGCAGTGACATGATCAGCTGAATTCTGAGCAGCACTGTTAATGTTCATCCTCTGCCCCCCCCCTTACCCTGAGGGGCGACATAATAAGTTAATAGCTTCACTTCAGCCTTTTATCCAGTCATCACAATTCACTATTTCATTATGAACTCAGTGTCCTTGAAGGAAACTGAATCTCTGCGCTTCTTGTTGACCTCTGACCTCTCCACTGAAATGTATAGTTGTCCCCTGTTGTGCTGTGTTTGGTCTTAAAAAAAAAGACATGATAAATCAATGACTCCACCTTCTTCATCATCAGAGCTCTGACTCCTCCTCATCTCTTGTTTCGTCTCTCTCCAGGAGGACAAACTGGACGTGTCCACTCCAAAGATGTACAGCTCATTTATTCCCAACGGCCGGGCCGAGCCTCATCTCCACACCCCTGGGCATCAGGGCCTGTCTCTGGGAGACCCCGACCTCAGCCTCTCCCAGGTAGGACAGCTGGTGATGATGGGCAGCCTGGTCTCAGTCATGACCAGCCTTAGACACTAAAGGATGATGAGATGAGATGATGAAGATGACCATTAGTCTCATATCAAAGACATGATAAGCCTAGCTTCGCATAAAAATCAGAAGAAACCTGCATGGAGCCAAACTGCATCCAAACAGTGACAAGAATCTTTAGCTGTATGAGCATTTTGGTGTTTTAAGCTGAATGCTAACAGGCTAATGATAAACAGGCGACTATATAGCTAGCATTTAGCTAGCTAACAAATGCGGAGTAGAAAGTTCTGCATCTGTTGTGTTATTTACTGAAACAATTAGTCTGCACCTGTTTTCCCCAGCAATTAGCAATGTGGTGATGAAAGCTAAATGTATGCTAACTGAAACAACCTGCAGCTTTCAGATTGTAGTATGAAAAGATCATTCCTGTTTCCTGAAATGGGTTAATGCCATTCAGAATAACAACACAAATGAAAACCAAGAGTCTAACATCTGTTTAGTCCCTGTCACAGGGTGATGGAGAGCTGTCCGGCCTGCCCACACCTGACTCCACCCCTGAGCTGCCCATCAAGAACATGAAGGCCCTGCGGCACCATCAGTACGAGAAGAACCAGAACTGCAACAATGCCAAGGACAACATCCCGAAATCTGGGGCCAGCTGCTCTGGATCCAGTCTGGGATTCATGGCTGTCGTTGGGAACTCTCTAACCCAGCAGGTGTTTCCCTACTCTCATCACCAGGGCAATGGTCTGAGCAACGGAGCGGCCCACGGGGCAGGGGCGTCTTCCACTTCCCTGCACCTTCCAGAGGAGAGGAAGATCTCGAATGATGAGCGAGCGGCGGCAGCAGCAATAGGTGGAGGAGCAGGAGGTGGGGGGGTGCCCCATCACCACCACTCCCAGCAGTCTCTGCCCCAGACGGTGGTGGATGTGTCGGCGCTGGACGAGCTGCTGAAACACATCCACGAGGTCAGTGCGTCGGGAACCGGTGGCATCAAGGTCCTCACCTCCACCTCCTCATCCGCACTGTTTCCTGGGTCATCCTCGTCCTCCACCGGAGGGCATCATCATCATCACCATCACCATCACGGCCACCACGGCCAGACGCGCACCCACCACTACAACCACAGTCATCACCATAGCAATCACCACAACAACAACAGCAGCAGCAGTGGCGGTGCTGGTGGAGGCGGTCACCATCACCAGCAGCAGATCCCCGAGACAGAATCAGCTTCGTACTACAGCACCTCCACCCTGCCCAGGGACGGCCTCCCCAAGCGTCTGGACCCACCTCCTCAAAGCTCCACCTCCTCCTTTGCCACCTCCTCTTCCTCCTCTTCCTCGTCCTCCAACAACCCCACCTCCTCCACCTCCATCCCGTCCTCCTCCTCTTCCTCCTCCTCAACTCCGCTCCAGCAGCAGGTGATTCCAGAGCGACCCGGAGGGGGCGGTGTCTCTGTGACACGCCACCACTCCCAGCGCCACTCCCTAATAAAGATGGGCAGTGGGGGTGGTGCCGTGCCTCGCCATCATAGCTTCAACCAACGGGGGGCGCAGCACGCACACTTTCTAGCGAGGATGAACACCAACAGCAGCAGCAACGGACCCCCGGGTGCGAACGGCGGGGCTAACGCAGATGCCACAACCAACGGTGAGAGCCAGCGGCCGTCGATCGCCAGCGCCTGCCTGACACGGCAGCACAGTTACAGCGAAGGGCCACATGTGCAGCGGGCGGCGGTCGTCAGGAGAACAGCGTCGCTTAAACCCCAAGTCCCACCAAAACCCTTGTTCCTGCCAAACACAGCAACATCACCGGTCGCAGAGGCGGGAAAGTACAACTACTGAGACAATGACGGCGCTGCACTGTGGCTGCTGCAGCCCTCGCTGAGTGAAGCCCCCCCTCCCCCGACATGTCTGCAGGGCCTGTGACAAATGACAAAATGAGAGCACTGATGGGACAGAAAGACATGAAAGAGACTTCAGAGCTTTTTGTCCCCATCACTACTCATTATGACCCTTCAGTTGTGGTTATTTTCTCACCGCTGAGAGGACGCCGGATGCCACCTCACTGAGTCACGACTGCTGCATTGTAGCTGCTGCGCTCACAGAGCAGAGCCCTGAACAGAGCCGACACAGACAGACAGACAGACAGACAGACACTCAGAGGATTGACAAATAAACAGGATCTCTGACTCATTTATCCGGGCAGTCAGAGCCCTCACGATAGACTGCAGATCAAAACCGGCTCAGACGTGTCGGAGAAACATTCCAAAAACCAGGGTGAAAGATGTTAATGATTCAGAAGGAGTCCCCCAAGGCTCGAGGTGGCCTGAAAAATTCTTGATTAATGCAGTTTTCATATGAGCGCTTTGATCTAATGTCCCCGGTTGTTGCACTTTGGCACGGGGCCCAGATTTCATTTGCAAAGATTCATAAACGCAGGGAATCGGACTGCTGCAGACCCGACGTGAACTGAATCTTGGACCGCTGGGACGTCTCTCCAGGACTCGAAATCAAACAATGGCGTTTCTTTCCACAGGAGAAATCAAACGAAAATCATATTAGAAAAAAAGAGAGAAAAAAAAAGCCCAGAGGGAAATTCCTTACTTTGCTTTGGAAGTCACTTTGTCCCTCTGAATGTGGTCTGGAAAATTGAAATGAAAAGACGGGTTTACTCAACTTTTCTGTGAAAAAACTGAGTCCAAAAGGAGGAAACAAAACTGTAACGAGGTTTTTGTTTTCACATCTGAGACCTGAGGTTGAAGGGACATTGGAGAGGTGTTTTTCTTTCTTTTTTTTCCTTTTGTATCCCAACACGTCAGCATCGACACTTGGAGGGTAGTTTGAAGAAAAAGAGTAAGGCCTCATGAGCAAAATATCAGTGATTCAGATCAGAGCAGTGATCTCTTTACACCCTGACAGTCCGTCCATACCAGATGAATGTTCTTTTTGTGTACCATATTGGTACCTGAAAACAAACACGGCATTAATGCAGCGCAGCAGGTGATTAAGGGGAAATTTCTGATTAATGATTCCCTCAAGTTACTAATTCATGCACTCAGTGCTCTTAATGCACCTTCATTCACTCATTTGTATGTTCAAATTACTTAATTGATTCTCTTGAATTAATAATTGCAGTCAAATGACTTCATTTGCCCTCTCCACAAGCTTAAGCGCTGAATTTTAGGAACTGACTGACATCTGCAGGATCAATAAGTGCCGATGTTTCAAAGGACATCAAAGATAAAATCAAACCATCAATGATCCCCTGCACTGTCTGCAGGGTATTGATTAAGTCATTTGAGGGAGTTGTTTATAAAACAAAGTTCTCTCGTGTTACCTGCTGAGCTCAGTGGTGCAACAGGTGAACCAGCTCAAACCGAAACGACAGCTCACAGACTGAAAAGTGTGATAAAATCTGATGTTTTTTTTTTAATGTCAGGTCACTCACTTTCCACAGAGTGTGTCCTGCCCTCCTGTGGTGCAAGGGTCATTTGTTTCCATAACTCAAGTACTTGCACTATTATATTGTGCTTTTTCACAAAGAGGGAAAAAAAGCAATAATCATCAAAATTACCAGAGTAGTTGCAAAGGCCTGCACCATGTAGTCTGGCTTTGGAGCCCAGTGTTATTGAGCTAACAGTTACTAATTAGTGCTACATCACAACTAGGGATGTCCCGATCTGATCACGTGATCGGAAATCGGCCCCGATCACGTGGTTTCAGACTCGATCGAAATCGGACGTTACCTCCCCATCAGGACTCGGATATAAATCTACATATATTCTCATTATTATTTTTTATTAACACATCTTATATCCATAGTTATGCGGTGGCACAGCGTGTGAGACCTCTTAACTTCACACAGAAATATCAACACGTGCGGCATGACGTCATCACTTTGTCACGCTATTGGTTAAATACTGGCACGGAAGTAAACGCAGCTCAAAGCGGAAAACGCCAGTACAAAGAGGAGAGAGGAGGCGAGTGGGCGAGTGGGTTATGTCTGCCGTTTGGAAGTATTATAAAGTCGACGACAATAACGTTGCCTTAGCGAACCGTTTAATCTGTAGAGTTGGGATTTCAAGGGGTGGAAAGGAAAGGGCTGCATTTAAAGCTGGGTTTGGTAATCCTGGAGAGCTAGCAAGAGAGCTAGCAAGATTTGAAAATAGCACCACCTCTGAGTTCCTCCCCCCTCCTCCCACTCCCGTCAGTGTGTACGTCCAAGCCACGCCCCCACAAACTGGAACGCGAACCGCACGAAAATGAGAAGCGGCAGGAGGAGTACTATATATATATATATATGTACTATAATCTATTCAGTACTAGCGTCACCGACCCGTTTTAAACCCACAGAGAAGCTAATATTAGCATTAGGCTAATACAAGCTACAAAAGGAGCTACGTTAGCAAAAGTTACACATTTCATAAAAATAACAAATCCTCCCTGAAGCAAAGCATATAATTACCTGTCCAACAGAAAGAGAGCAACCTCAGCATCACTTTTCAGGCCCTTCAAATCCCTCAGTTGTCTCCACCGCTCAAAAGCAACACCGATGTTTACTCTGGTTTGACGTCTGGCTTTATCCAGAGCCTTTTTGTTAGCAGCCTTTTCAGCCTCCAGCTTTCTCTTCCTTCCTTTTTCTCGGGGTGAGCCGTTACAAATAACGGTGGAAGTAGTAACTGGGGCTGCATTTTCTCAGCCACTGCTCATAAATGAGCATGAAATCCGTTCTGCTGTAAATCTGTACGCTGATTTCTTCCGGCAACAGCGACACGTGATTATCGTGCACACGCGTCGGAGACAGGGATCGAGGGGGGCGGAGACAGAACTAGACATGAAGGCATCTGATTGGTTTTTGCTCTTCGCACCGAGGAGCTTGGATTGGTCGGAGTTGTGTCAGTCCTGCAGCTGCCACAGAGGACTGATGATTTTCGTTCCTTTTAATGATACATAATGTATTGATTACTCAGAAGGTAGAAGGACCATTTCACCCAGTATAACAAAACGTGTTTCTGAACAGGATTACCAACCCCAGCTTTAACACAACAAACCTGATATGGCACCTCAAAAACAAACACCCAACACAATACAGCGAATTTCTTCACTCTTTATTCTTTTTTTAAGTATTATAAAAGTATCAGATTGGGACTCAGTATCGGCAGATACACAAAATCAAATGACTCGGACTCGAGGGCAAAAAAACCTTTTCGGGACATCCCTAATCACAACTGTGGAGGACAGAAATGTCTGTTTTACAGCAAACCAAAGTCAGATTACTCAACATATTAAAACCTGGACCTGATGATATCGTAAATGATCAAACAAAACTTTAGAGACATTTGAGACATTTTAATCTGACATCACCTGCAGCTAAAATAAAAATATGTATCAGGATGCAAACCAAAAACTAATTCACAGTTGCTTTTCAATCTATTTTTCAATCTAAGGAAGCAGTATTTCACAAAAATGAGATGTAAACATGTTTTCTGCATGTAAGTCAGGTGACTTGTGTCATCCTATGACATCCAAAAACATTGCAGACTATTATCCCCCAAAAAATGCGCTTGCTGGATTGTCTGTCTGTCACCTTCGATTAAATACCACTACAGCTGCTGCCAAAGATGCAACCATCCCACCAATGAAGCAGATTCTGTAAATCCAGGAGAAAATCCAGTTTTATTCACATCAGTGGAAATACCATACATTTGCAAGGATGCTTTATTTCGACCTCTTTGTTACAAAACTGCGATGGAAACACAACCAAAGTCTCTTAAGAACCTGTGGACAAATATAACCAGAATGATCTGCATGTATAGATACCACAGGGGGAGAGAGTAAGAACATATCATATGTGAGTTTGTGTGAACATCTTCATTCACTTTGACAGACTCTCCGGTTGAACCCTGGTCTGCTGCGCACTACAGTCTGTGGGAGTGTTTCATCACAGATGGTCTAAAAATACCGACTGTGAGGAGAGTCTGCTGTTTCCTGTTTCATTTTTACCCCACTGTATTTATCTGTGCTCTTCATTCTGTGGCTGTTTCTTCTGTTTGGGCTCTGGCCAAACAACAACTGCACTGGTCAAGTGTTAACAGTATAATACACAAGGCAACAGGGACGAGCAACACTGCCGGCAACAGCAATAAAAGTTGGTGACTTTTTTGGGACATAATCCCTGTAAATAAAATACTGAGCTGCATGGAACTAAAGCACTGATGGTGACTTCAAACAGCCAACAGAGTTGACCGTCCGCGTTGCCTCGACGTGTTGCTGTGCAGGTTCAGCCAAGTCTGTGAAACCCTTGACTGTTGCCAAGACACAGCCTGGTGGTTCGACATGGGTTTTTTTAGCCTGTTTTCTGCGCGAGTGGCACTAAATCACTCCTGGTCACATCAAACTTTGGAGATGTCAGTGTTAATGTCAGGATGCCCTGGTATCAGAAAGCACCTGCACTTTCACATGTGAAGAAAAAGCAGTGGAAATGTCTAAAACAGTTACAAAGAAAAAGTACTCACCTCTTCTTTTACTGTAAAGCAGTTGAGCGAAAGGACAACTTTGAAAAATCCTATTTAGTGGTGCATTCAGGGTGGCTTCAACATTTGAGAAACTATACAATCCTGCAAAAAAAAAAAAAAAAAAAGATTAATGAGATGTGTCAACATAAAATCGAATCCAGAAAAAATGAACTCCGGCCCTGAATCAAACTGCAAGTGTTCAAGCTTCCTTGATGCACCGAATGGAGGAGTTTTCAGAAAAAGGTGGCTGCACATACTCGTAATAAGTTTTTAGACCTACACATGTAAAACAGTAGAAGAAGAATAACATGACTGACTTGACTCCCACCTCCATCTGCTGAGGAAAACTAAAATGCGGTTGAAAGTCCTGGAAAAGTAGACTTTGAGTGTTTCTCTGTGAAAGTTGTTCCCAAGTCAAAACTGAACTTCCACTCCAAAGACTTTCCTTAAATTACAGGCTATAACGTGCAGCGCAGCAGTTTGATGATCAGTGACTCCACACCGTCCACAGGTGACATGGCGCTTGATGTCTGTAACTAAGCAAACTTTTCTGCAGCCAGCTTTTGAGCAAGTTTGGTTCCCTGCTGCCGGTGAACCAGATAAACATCCAGCAGCCGGTTTTTAGTTTTATCTGACTCGCTCAGCTGTGCTGGACACACACTCCCGGCACAGATTAAGCAATAACGAAGCTGCGCTGATGTTAGAGCAGAGCGTTAGTGAAGTATCCCCATCTGCTGCGGGCAGGGTGAGCAGGCTCTGCACCAAATGATGCAACTTTGACTTCGCCAGCACCAAACATTTGAGGGGGGGGGACTGCAATTTGGGATGTAAAGAGTCGTGTTTTCAAACTAGACTAGACTAGAGGGATCTGTTGGTTCAGATGTAATAAAAAGACGACAAAGCAGTAGTTTCATATTGGTTTATACTTGGTGTAAATGGGCGATTTGTGCCACGGTCTGCGTTTGAAGAGGTTACATCATCCTCTTTCATCCTCGACCCGGATCTCTCAGCTGACTGGAAGTGTTTGAGAGTTATCAGAGATTAGTGTTGTTCTGGTCACTGGGAAGAAGCTGCCTGCATGAATTAAAGTCTAAATTAACTACCGGTGTTAACACGAGAAGAGCAAATCTGATCCTCAGCTCTCGGTGGCAGATTTGATCAGTTTCTACAGAGGAAGAAATAACATTTTAAAAAGGTTGGACTATAATGAAATGGTCAGTTCTGGGCCACACAGAGTTTCTGAGTCCAGTCTTCTTTTGTCCTGTTTCAAAACTTTTCAAAAGCCCTAACCCCATCAAATAAAAATTGCATACACTTAAAAGTACTACTGAATAGCTTTCTAGATCCATCTCATCAACATGCAGAGACTTCAAACTTGCTGAACACAGACAATTAAATGCTAACTCACCTTTATTTTTCGGATGGATCTGTGTGGTCATGCAGTCCCAAGCAATAACCATCTTGTCCTTGTTGGTGCGTTCAAGGACCCTCTTATTTCTGAGACACCACAGTCAACTGGTACAATACAGTGCCGGGGGACATATCTAGTCAACGAGTAGACTTTCTTGCAAACTGCTTCAAAAAAAAAAAAAAAACGATAAGTAGAGCTAACAAAGTGTTCTGTCTCTGCAAATTGATTTCCCATGAAGCGAAGCTAAATGCAGCCTTACAGTAGAGGAAGGAAGGAAGTCTTTGGTTTTTCTTCTAGCTGTGAGATGTGGTTCAATGATTATTCACCTAATCTATAAAAATAAAAGGATTAATGAATGACAAGGTACCAACCAAAACATGTCTGAAAACTGTCATGGCATCGATCAAATCTGCAGTTTTGTTGACTTCCCTGCTGTTGTCCTTAATTTAAATGAAATATACAAAGTTCAGACATTAGGTTTGTATAAGGAGCTTTTCGTAAGTTTTGTTTTTGCTATTTGCCAACGTTAGCATTAACAGCTGAGTTAAGCATCAGCCTAATTTCTATACTCACCAGCATCTGTCCCCAGAAGTGAAAAGAAGGATTAGTGTTTGCTCTTTAGCCCTGGCTCATCTCATCACTTTCTAATAGTGACTCACTGTAGCCTTCAATCTGCCCTGGTGACACAGCACCGCTCACAGGGCATGATATAAACTCTTGTCTTTTAAACGCATCAATGGCCACCAACCACTTTCAGCAAAAAAAGGAAAAAAAACACATTCAGCTGCAGAAACACTTACAATCAGCCCCTTTAACATTTGGCTTCTTCTGAAAGAAAAGTGTTTCGTGTGGAAAAGGGTTCCAAGTATCACTTTGGCATCAATGCAGAAACTCCAGTGCTGACACCTAATCCTAGGATAAGGCAACTTGTGGATAACTGGCTCAAAAAAAAAAAAAAAAAAAAAAAAAACCTACTCGCATGGTTCTTTAAACCGGCCTCTCAGCAGTATTGTTACCATCACACTGAACAGACTCAAGATAAAGAAAGCCAATCTTATTTCCCAGGAACTATAATGAGGTTAGGGTATGCAGAAGTATCAGCTCAGTATTTTTCACTCTGCTGCACACAGGGGAGAGACCGCCTTTTATTTTACACTGAAATCTGAGTGTGGTTTGGTTCAGTAAAGGAGAGAAATCTGAAAACTAAGATGTCGTCGTCACTCATGCAGACACAAAACAAACAACACGAGGAACAGGAATCTCCATCTGCAATGAATAAAAGCTGTCAAAGGGGTGTTGAAACTTGATTAAAAGAAGAAGCTGCTCATCAATGATCTGATTAACTCGTCAGCTGTCCTTTAGGAATGTTTTCACTGGGTGCTATGACGGGGACGCTGCAGAAAATAAACTCTACGGTTCATTTTATTAAAGGGTTTTTGTATGAGGATGCACTTGTAACCTTGAAAATAAATTTGTTTATGAATTTCGTGGTTCTCAGTTCCTGTCCTCTAAATGTGCTCTCTGTGAGGGGGGAACAGAGACGCTGTCATCACTGATAGACTCACAGCGCCACCCGTTGGGCCACACCAGAATGACAATGTAATAATGTCAAAAGATATTATGTTTACCTTACTGCTATTAATTAACAATGTGGATGATGGTGTAAATAAAGGCTACTGTGGAATATTACTCAAAGCCGAGTCAATCCTTATTTTCTTAAACTCTTATTCTGAAGTTTCTGTGGACTCTTATTCTGAAGAGCAGCAACAGGACTGCTGGAATATAAACAGTAATAAGCTCCTGAAGGTGATACCGTGGGTTATATGAATGCTTGAGTTCAGATAGTCTTTGGATGGGTTCATGTGGGTTTTAGGGGCTTATGGGCGTCCCGGGTGTACCGGAATACATTTCAAGTGTTTAAGGGGTATCCAGATGTCCTTGAGAGAGTTCTGTGATTCCCTTAATGTACCTTAATGCACTTTTACTAGTTTCCAGGGCTCATGAAAGGGACTCTCCAGCTGTCCTGGTACCTCTTTTCAGAAATGGAAATTTGAAGGTTTCAGGAGAGCCAAGTGTACCAGCACGGACAGAGGGGTATCACCTGAAACTCCTGAAGGGTATCAAGATGTTCTAAAAAGTTGTAGTGTTTCCTGAACATGTTCTACAGAAAGAGCTCTTGAGGGTCCTCAAGAGTCCCTGACTAGATGCAGGGGCTCTGACTGTGTTCCAGGAAATCCCCGTTGAGGTCCCAGATAAGACTCTTTAGTCCATGGAGTAACTATGTATGGCCACTTTGAGGACATTCAAAAAGTCACTGATGAGTTCGACTGAGGACGTCAAGGTGGTCCCATGTGTATAGTTTTATAAAACCTAAATCGCTGAATAATTAAGACACCCAAATAAAATATACTGAATTATACTGAGGAATTGAACCGTGCAAGTTTACATTGTCATAAATAGTGTTATGCTGCCATCTGCTGGTGTGAAAGCAGCAGGTCAGTTAGTTCACTGCACTAATTCTTCATAGCTTCTTTTTACAAACCTTGTGAAAGAATCAAAGAGCCCAGAACAGAAGACACACAAACAGAAACTCTAAAATATGACTCATCATGCCAATTATTTATGATACTTTTTATTATCTGTTATTCTCATGACAGACATTTTACAAAATGAAGTTTAGATCCTGATCTCATGTGATTTTGGAACTGTGAGAGGGCAACTTACCCCTGAGGTAGAAAACTGTTCAGATGACGAGTTCTGACGGGTTATGTGGTGGTGGTGTTCATCTTAGTGTTAAAAATGTCAACAACAGTCTCCAGTTACTCTTACTCTGAGAAGAAATATAGAAATGAAAACCATGTGATTTTCACTGGTTCTTTGTCATCAACAATTTTTCAACTGATTCAAGTTTGCAGATCTAATCAACACTGGAAATACTTACTGGATGCACCACATTGTCTGACTGAGTCTTTGTTACTTTGACATGAGGGTAAGATAAAATGGACAGAATATGAAAACTTTTACGTTACCATGTTTATTACTTGAGGAAATCGTACTGTCAACTGCATGGGAAGCCTGGTTTATTAGAGTTGACATCCTGAACCTGTTTTCAGATGTTTCCTGACATCCCAAATACAAACTCCAGACTTTCAAGTTTTCATGTTGTTCTGATCCAATCAAAACCATTACATTTGTGCTTCAGGCTTCTGCACCACCTCTGTACCAGTAACAAAAAATAAAAACATCTTTATTAGTCACAGGTGAGTCTACAGTGATAGCAACCTTTAGCTGCAGCTGTGTCACCATCAGATATGTTTGACGCGTCTAAAAACTGCAAAACCTCCACTGCATAAAAGTCTGTTAGAATATACAAGATATACAAAAAAATGCTGTCTACATCTCTTCATTGCCTTGTCCAGGTCCATGTTCACATTAATGAGGATAGATATCAAAAATACACTCAGGTGTAAGGTCATGATCATGGTTTCCCTTCATTTAACCACAACATCCACAATGAAACATTAATGCAAGAAAAATGATTTAAAATTCAGTCATTCTTCTTTTCTTAATAGTGTAAAATGTGAACGTACAATGGTCATGCCATCTAATTTACATTTTGATATAATAATGTCATCTCTGGCCTTCAAAATCCAAACAGTAGAAATCAGGATTCTGTCTGTATTACACATACACATCTGGCTTGCTGAGATGGACACAACTGATGACACTGTACCTTTTAAAGGGATAGTTGTTGTTTTTTTCCATGGGGTCATAAGAGGCACTATCAATCTACCAATACCTGTTAATCCAGTGCACAGTGTTCAGCAGTTGAAAAATGTAGAGCCAAAGTCATATGTGTTTTTACAGGAGGAGAAACTGCTGAAAAGTTTGTACATGAAACAAACATGTAAAGATGTTGGACTGTAACTGATGTCCACTTGACAAAAAAAAACTCTTAACTATCCCCTTTAATGAAAATGTCTGACTTTGATCTTCCTGTGACTGTTGTAAACAAGTTTATTCTTTATTGCACTGGAGTGTTTTTGTAGATGACCTGTCATCAGGCGAGGGCGGGGTCCAGACAGATAAACAACCACTCACACATTCACACCTGCAGGCAATCTAGAGTCATGGAGTAACCTGCATGTCTTTGGACTGTGGGAAGAAGCCGGAGCACCTCGTTCGAATCCAGGACCTTCTTGCTGTGTGGCGGCGGTGCAAACCGCTGGACCACCATGCCAGCCGCCATTTGTTGACCTTTGTACCAGTTTATAGCATTGTAGTCATTCAGTCCATGTTATGAACACACAGGATTATGGATTTGTGGAAACAAAGCGTCCGATGGTCTGAGGTGACTGCGGTGTGTGTTTGTAAAAAGGTTTCTTGGCATGGGATAAAACAGCAGCTTAGTGTTTGTCAGGGGGGGAAATGCACCCACATCATCCTGGTCGTGCTTTTACTCTACGTGGTCACACATTAGCCTCAGCTCTGCTGCGTTTTCTGTCCGTGTGTGTGCGAATGTGCCGCTTGTAGTTGGAGTTGTCGCTGAACCTTCGGCCGCACTCATCGCAGCTGTATGGTTTCTCGCCCGTGTGGATCCTCAAGTGTTTCTGGTAACCGTCAAAGCGTGTCAGTTTCTTACCACAAATATCGCACGTGTACGACTTGTCCACTTTGGTTTCTACTTTGCGGTGCACCTGCACATGTTTGGCCCAGTGGCCGCGGTGAGCGAACGCACGGCCACAAATGGTGCAAATGTACGAGTCCACCACCTCGGAGAGCGCAGCTTCCTGTTTGTCGAGCTGGCCGTTACCTGAAGGCAGATCTGAAGGTTCAGGGGCGTCCTCGTCAAGCTCGGAGCAGGTTTGCTGGACTGAGGTCCCCGGCTGGGGGTCAAGCTCTGAGTCTTCAAGGTCCTGGCTGCAAAACTTGTTCAGCGTGGGGGTCAAGTGGTTGTCGTCGCGCTCTTTTTTCGTATCGGCGGTCTGGAACAACATGAACTTTACATCGTTCTGCTCCATGAACTCAAGCTCGTCCTCTTCCTCTTTGATGTGAGGAGACTCTGTTTCATTCAGGTCCAGACCAGAGCTCCACTCCTGCTGCTCACAGAGAGCTGGACAACAATGAAGAGGGTCAGAACATGTTGTAAAACTGTGAAAGATGTTTCCAGGAGACCAGGTAAGATCCTGGTCGACTGGGTCATGTTACACCCTGTCTGTCATCCTGTTCTTCTGCTCCTTGATCAAGTCTTGCTTTCATTTGTGATCATCTGTATCTACCCAACATTAGTGGAGGACTACCCTTCAGTCTGTGAGCGTGTGATGGTTGCAGGAGGTTTACAGGTAGCTACAGGTGGTTAATGGTGGCTTACCAGTGTTCAACAGGTAGTTACAGGTGGTTTACGTGTAGTTACAAGTGGTTGGTGGGTAGTTTACAGGTGGTCAATAAATAGTTACAGGCTGTTATGGTTAGTTTCAAGGTGGTGAAGGGGAGTTACAGGTGGATTCTGGGTAGTTACCGGAGGTTTACGAATAGGTGCAGGTGCATTGTGATGAGTTGTAAATGGTTTATTGGTGGGAACAGGTGATGTGGCTTATGTTGAGGTAGCTGCGGATAGTTACAGGTGGTTCAGTAACAGCCACAGAACAGTGTGGAAACAGGTTAAACCCTGGAAAAGTCAGCGACTTGCTGCTCAACTCTGACTTTTAGACCATACATCACTTTATAATTGAAGTTCAACTCGTGCTGTTCAACAACCTGTGAGCAGCTTAGTTCAGCTGCGGTGTCATGTATTTAACTGCGGTATGGGACGACTCGACAGAGCCGGCGGTGACTGTCCATAGCTCCGTGTACAGAACTGAAACGTTCACCAACCTGCGCTGCTGACCTGCAGAGAGATCTGCGGCTTCGTGGAGAGGTCCAGCAGCCGGCGCTGGCGGTCGATCTCCAGCTTGGAGCGAGAGATCTCCTCCTCGTACTCGGCTATGGTCCTCCCGAACACCCCGAAGATCTCCTCCGCGGCCTCGGTGAGCCGCTGGTTGATCAGCACCCTGAGCATCTCGATTTTGGACATTGGAGCGGCGGGTCGAGCGGCGGTGTGCGGGAGAAAAGGCAGGAGTCAGCGCCTCGAGGCGTCGTTTGTTTACCACTTTTACTTCCGGGTTGACGTCTCTGCGCGTGCCTAGTTGTGTCACCGTCGCCTGAGAGATGAGGTGTGGGAGTTTACCGCCACCTGGTGGAGCGGAAAACTATTACTGAACTTCTAACATTCAATTCAATTATCTCATTATCGATACTTATTGATCATTTTCAAACTTTAAATATATATGTAAATGTTTTGAAATAAGCGTTAGAGACATTAATGTGATGAATCTGTAATCGTTGTTTTTAAATAAAGCCTTTACTTAAACTATACTATTGAATATGTTCTCAGTCTTTCTCTCTTGCTAAACTCAGCAGTTGATGTTTACATTTCTTTTTACATCTTTTACTCCTGCAGCTGGACTTATAGAGTAATTTT
This sequence comes from Caranx ignobilis, assembly GCA_021432705.1. NCBI lineage: Eukaryota > Metazoa > Chordata > Actinopteri > Carangiformes > Carangidae > Caranx > Caranx ignobilis. The sequence goes on along the minus strand of MU269992.1, from coordinate 4,586,285 downwards.
CCTGTGTTTGAGTGTCGGCCAAAAACACAGAGAGAGACAAGTTACACATCCAAATAGTTATTTCAATATTATTTTATTAAGTCAGCATTTTTTGAAGTGGCAAGAAAAACAGCAGGAAATCTAAAAACCATAGTGTTGGATCATCACCAGAGCAACACAGTGCTCTTTGATTGTCATCTGTCAACAACTTACAGCAAAAGCACTGATGAAGTAAGTACTCAACAAGACCTAAAGACCTATATTGTCTCAGTTTTGGTAGTTAAATGTCCATTTGTCTGGTTTGAGTCATTAATGTTGAACTTCCACAAAATCCAACTCAAACTAGAGGAGAGAGAAGTGTAGATATAAAACTCTTTGAGGTTGAAGTTGATTCATCAAACCTTGACATTTAGTGTTGTGTTGTGTGTTGGTACTCTGTCTGTAAAGAGTAGACCATAGAAATAATGTCCATTATGATTTTGTTCTAAAATTGACCTGGAGATTTAGAGAGGTTAGAGAGGTTTGTGGGTTTCGTGTAGTTCAACAAAGTGACAGATGACAGTTTCATGGTGGTGTAAATTACAGCATTTCAAGACCTGAGACCAGAAACAAACTATTTTGTGTGCTCCATAAGAATGAGAGTCCTGCTGTTGGTCTATCACATCATCAGTCTGAGAGGGAAGTTTATTTTGAAATGCTACAGGATGCCCGTCATGAGGTCAGGGGTCAGAGGTCAGGCTTCTCCTCTGACAGGGGTGTCTGGAGAAGCAGGACATCTGGCTGAAGTGCTGGTCGCAGACGGGGCACCAGTATGGCCTCTCTCCGGTGTGCGTCCTCAGGTTCCCCTGCAGGGTGAAAGTCTGATCGCAGACAATGCAGCGGAACAGCATCTCTCTGTGAACCTGCAGGTGGAGCTTCAGGCTGTCGCTGTGCTCCAGATGTTTCCCACACACACAGCAGTCCTTCAAATGTGCCGACGTGTGTGTGAACAGGTAAGTCCTCCTCTGGAAGGACTCACTGCAAACTTTACAGGTGAACACCGGTGGGATCTGATGTGACAGCTCATGATCAGTGGAGCTCTCCACCTTGCTGCCTGGAGTTGAACTTTGACCTTCTGTCTCTCCTGTCACCTCTGGCTTCCGGGGTCCCGCAGCCTCTCTCCAGTAGTCTCCACTGTCTTCAGTGTCAGAGTCTTCGGTGAGGAGCTGGCTATCAGCTGCACAGTGAGGATCAACATGTCTGTCACTGGTCTCCCCACCTGCCTCTGTTTTAACGTCTGCAGCAGCTGAGTTCTCGGCGTCATCCTGATCCAGACTGCTGGTCTGGTCCATCTGGACGCGCCACAGTCCTCCCAAACACCCCCAGCATGCCGCCGCAGCCGCTCTCCACCGCCCCCGCTCCTGCGGGAGAACAGCAGCTGGTCCGCGGACATTGTTTTAGATTCTCCCCGCGACACAGTGAATCCTTCCACGCGTATGACTTTTGACTGTGGAGAAGTCACCGACAGAGCGACCTGCTCCAAAAAGTAAACAAACCAGTTGAGTCCTCACAGGAAGACGACGGGGGGAAACAGTGGGTACTCACCAAAGGTTCCTGGGGGAGGAAACTGCAGCTTTCATGGATGTGGAAGAACTACCCACAACTTTTTCCCGCATTAAAATGTAATAAATAAATAAACATCTGTTAAGAAATAAATGAACGTTCATCACTTTCATAAGAATATTAGCAGTATTAATACAGAAAACAATGGAATAACAACAGTTAATGTTGAATTCAGTCCTTAGTTGAATAGAATTACCAAAGGATCTACAGTAAAGATAAACAGTAGTAAGAGACTTTAGGGTAAAACATGTCATTAACATTAACAAAGAGTAGCTATCCCACAGAAAAATGTAATTTCATCATATATATATATTTATAAAGATATACATTTAATAACCACTTTGTAACATTTCCTGTCATGCTTTTATTTTGTTGTTTTTTGGTTCTACTTCCTGTGGCATCCATTCTTTTTGCTTTTTCTTTCCAGGACTGGCACGGCGCAGCTGAGTCAGGTTTGGCTGATTGGCACCAGCTGCAGGTCATCATCATCAGTGGCAGCAGTATATAGGCCTGGCTGTCCACTTCCTCTTTGCCAGAACGTTTCGTTTGCGCCCATCCCCAGAGTTTGCTGCCTTATGCCCCGTGTTCCTTGGTTCCTATTTGAGGCCCTAGTTTTGTCTAGTGACTTTGGTTTGTTTTACCTCCTAGAGTTTCTAGTGATTTTTGCTCCTGCTTGGTTTTCAGTCCTAGATTGTCTAGTGGTTTTTTGTTCCCTGCCCTTTTTGCAGTGTTCCTCCAGTTTTGTAGTGATTTTCTGTTTGTTCTTCTTTCACAAGGTTAACCTGGAGGTTCCAGCGATTTTTGTTCTCGTTTTAGTTTTTTGCCACGTGCCCTGAAGAGACTCAGCTGCAGCCGCATCCTGTCCTGCGTGTTTTGCCAGTTAATGATTTTTTGCTCCTTTTGCCAATAAACAACATTGTCAGCCGTTACTGAGCCCTGTTTCCGCTCTTGAGTCCAGACCCTGTTCAAATCATAACACACTTGTTGCCTGACATGAACTATTAGACCATTATGGCCAAATGCCGATCAGCACAAACACAGGGGAAAAGAGTAAATAAACTTCAAATAGGTTCAAATGTTAGATAAGAGCAGATTGGTGATGAACACAAAGAGACAAAAACATAGAGGTACAACATATTCAATATCATGTTTATTTGTTTGTTTGTTTGTTTGTTTGTTTTTTTAACAATACACAATACAATACGGACATTGTTCCAGGTTGTAGTTGCTTGCAAACACAGAGTTAATAGATGTCTCAACCACAAGGTGGTAGTACAGTCAAGTTGATGTCAACAACGTGAGAGGACCACTGGGTCTTACATAGCCTACCTCAACTGTACCACAGTTTTTTCAGCCTTCAATGAAAGCAGTACTTCATTCACTTCGTTTAAAATATAATGTCTTTCCATGACACTTTTCTTAAAATTGCATATTCTGGACTAGTGGTCAAACATTGCTCTAGTATCTCTTCTTCTCTCCAGTAGTGCTCAATCATTGTTCATTTTTAAAAGAGAAAGGAGTGAATTTTCTGAAACAAAACTTGAGGCTGATTGAAGCAAAAGGATTTGAACTCCACTCTGCTGGTTGTAGCAGAGGAGGCTGCTGCTCCTCTCAGTTGTCCTAAGTTTAGTTGAAACTGGTCGTCAGTTTTTCACTTCCTTCTCTCAGTTCAGTAACCATGGAAACAGAGAAGCATCATTGCTGAACCATGGCAAAAGACAGGTTTCAGTATTAAAGATAAAATGATGTTAATCGTGGTGAGGACAGCTGCAGTTGACTGACTCTGTGTGTTTGCATGTGTCCTTCCTCTCTGCTCCCAGCCGTTAAGAGGCCAGTGTTGATCAGTGTGTGTCCAGGCCTTTCACAGCCACTCACACCACAGCAGCACAATGATGATGTCTCTGACTCTACTGCTGGCCACCCTGGGGCTCCTTGTTCAGGGTGAGACTCTCTGCTGAACACTTTGCTTCAGGATGGAACCAGCTTCATCACAATGATGCTCTGCTATGATGGAGAAACACTGAAACCAGCAGCATTGACCTTCTTCCATCTGTTCTCCATGTTAAAGAAATGATCCTCTTCTGTTTGGATGTTGATCTTTCTCCAAGATGGATCTGTCTCAATAACTCTTCTCCTCTTTTCATGTTTTCCAGATTCATTGGGGCACATCACTGTGACTCAGACTCCTGGAGCTCAGTCTGTTGTTCTAGGACAAACTGTTTCTCTCAGATGTCAAACCAGCTTAAGTGTTGAGCATGACACCAAGAAGAAGCTCCAATGGTACCTTCAGAAACCTGGAGAAGCTCCTAAACTCCTGATTTATTTAGCTACTGGTCGGTGGTCTGGAGTTTCAGATCGCTTTACTGGAAAGGCATCTAGTGTGTCTGACTTCACTCTGACCATCAGTAGAGTCCAGGCTGAAGATGCAGCAGTTTACTACTGTCAGAGTGAACACTATATCAACAGTCAGTATGTGTTCACACAGTGAAAAAGTGTCGTACAAAAACCTCCCTCAATCAAAGTGAACAGAAACTGAACTGACTGCTGCAGCTGGAAGATACTGCAGAGACTGATACAGTTCACTGAGGACACACACACACACACACATGTTCATAGTGTTCCCATCAGTTTTCCTCCTGATCTTCAGACTTTCCACCTCCCACCTCAACAAGCTGAATGTTTCCTCACATTAAGTGTGACACACAAATGATCTAATATTACCATTAATAGCCTTAAATGATTACCGTATTTTCCGCACTATAAGGCGCACTTAAAAGCCTTTAATTTTCTCAAAAAACGACGGTGCGCCTTATATATGGATCAATTGGTTAATTGGTTGATCCATACTGGTTGTACACAGCGCTCAAGGCACTCTGTCAAAATGTTTCAGTATGAAAAATCAATAAAAACAATTCAATAATCCAAAACACCGATCCCTTTATTTTCCTAAGCCTTTTGCTAGACTATCCGCCAGATTAGCTATAAAAGGCTAACGATCCTCATGTTCCCGTTTAAGACACGAAGTCTTATCATTCACACTTGGTGAATCTCTAATCTCACCAACAAGTACGACTGGTAAACTACAAGGCCGCACCGCTTGCAGCATTACGGCTACCGTAGTCAGTAAACACCGGTACTGTGCTTACTCACAGTCCTAGTGGATGCATAGCGCAACCCCAGTCAAACGTTTGACTGCAGTATCTTCTATTCTATGCGTTTTATAATCCGGTGCGCCCTATATATGAAAAAAGTTCTAAAATAGGCCATTCATTGAAGGTGCGCTTTATAATCTGGTGCGCCTTATAGTGCGGAAAATACGGTATATAAACATATGAAAACTCAAAGGAGAAGACAGTCTGTCCACAGGTTCATACATCAGCAGAAAGAAGCTGCAGAGTTCATATATGAAGGACATCATACACATGGACACCTGTTGTTCATCTTCTTTATATGACCATGTACATGTGCAGCTCCCTCCAGGGTTCAGGATGTGACGGCTACACTGAGACACTGTCTGCTTGTACTGAGAGAGTCTCAATGAATCATGAAGCAACAACAATGACTTTAAGGAAACTGAACAACACAGCAGAAAATTTACTCTTAATACACAATGACATTTACTTGTGTGATCAATTGACATTATGGTCATGAAACATTTAACATGCCAACATCACTAATCTTCCAGCACTATTGACATATACAGTATAATATTGACACTTTAAAGAGAGAGAGAGAGAGCTGCAGAGTGTGTAGGTTTCCTGGGAATTTCTCCATAATGATGATACCTGACTTTATATTTCTACAGGCAGAATTAACTTAATGAACACTTGATTATTTCCAGAAATGTTGACATTACAAACATGAGGGGAAAAATGAAAAAAATGTCAGCGATGAAGACAGAACATGAGAAAAAAAAGAGAGATACTGAGAGCAGAGTGAGAGCAGTTTAGTCAGTGAGAGCATTTCCATAGAGAGCCACTTTGCATCAGCAGCACCATGCTCCAGTGCTCTGGGAGAGTTTATAGTCCTGAGAGTTGAAGACTGGATGACTGACAGCTGTCCTTCATGACAACACAAGACACAGAAATCCTCCTCATCAAAAACATGACTTTGGTCTGCGTCCTCATCTGGACTCTCCTCTGCTGCTGCTTCACAGGTAAAGTCCAGAGAATCCAACTCCTCTATCAACATCTGTCCCTCTGAAATGAAGCCCACAAAACCATGACTCTGTTTTATCTTTCTGTCTCTGTGTCCTCAGAGTCCAGAGGTCAGGTCACAGTGACTCAGTCTGGAGCAGTGAGATCTGCTGTAGGAGGCTCAGTCACCATCAACTGTAGAACCAGTCAGAATGTTAATGTTTGGAACAACACCTACCACAATTTAGCCTGGTACCAACAGACAGATGGAGAAAAACCTAAACTCCTCATTTACGATGCTTCCACTCAAGCATCAGGGATTCCAGGTCGTTTTACAGGCAGTGGATCACACTCTGACTTCACTCTGAGCATCAGTGGAGTCCAGGCTGAAGATGCAGCAGTTTACTACTGTCAGAGTGTTCACAGTATCAACAGTCAGTGGGTGTTCACACAGTGAAAAAGTGTCGTACAAAAACCTCCCTCAGTCAAAGTGAACAGAAACTGAACTGACTGCTGCAGCTGGAAGATACTGCAGAGACTGATACAGTTCACTGAGGACACACATACACACACACACACACACACACACACACACACACACATTCATTTGATTACAATTTTTTATATGAAACCTCAATTTCCACAAATTTTGTTGATGCCTCTGCACACTGAAGGCTCATAACTGATGTCTCACAATCTTTACTGTGGCAGAAACATTCACTGTCATAAACATAATGTGTCTGAATCACAACACAAACTGCACATGACACAGAAAAAAGTGCTGACGGGATTAAACGTAACTTTGGACATAATTAGTTGATCAATACTTTCAGGAGAAACATTGATATCTAATGTCTGAGACTTTCAGTTTCTCCACCAAAGGCAAAATTCCTCCTTAGTTCCATTCAGCTACTGATCAGGTTAATATCAAATATTTATTATTCAGAGAAAAATGGAGCATAGCAGAAACTAGAATAAAAACTAGAGAGGACTGAGGATGGACCCTTGTGGGACTCCAGGAGTATTTTTGATAGCAGCAGATGAAAACTTAACAAGTGAAAAAAAAAATTAAAAAAAAACATCTGAAAGGTGATGACTGATTAACACTAAGACAACAGGGACATGTGTTGCATGTTACTATGAACTACTACTATAAACAATCTTTACACATTACAATTCCTGAGTTGACAGTATCACTGGCTGCACTTATAACACAACATCCAGAGGTTTTATCACTCTCCATGAGGATAACTGAATTAGTCAGTTGTTCCAGCAGTGAGGAGGACACAGCAGGATGTGTTGAGGACAGCTCCTGTTGACTGACTCTGTGTGTTTGCATATGTGTCCTTCCTCTCTGCTCCCAGCCGTTAAGAGACCAGTGTTGATCAGTGTGTGTCCAGGCCTTTCACAGCCACTCACACCACGGCAGCATAATGATGATGTCTCTGACTCTACTGCTGGCCACCCTGGGGCTCCTTGTTCAGGGTGAGACTCTCTGCTGAAAACTTTGCTTCAGGATGGAACCAGCTTCACCACGATGATGTTCTGCTATGATGGAGAAACACTGAAACCAGCAGCAGTGACCTTCTTCCATCTGTTCTCCATGTTAAAGAAATGATCTGCTTCTGTTTGGATGTTGATCTTTCTCCAAGATGGATTTGTCTCAATAACTCTTCTGCTCTTTTTCATGTTTTTCAGGTTCATCAGGAGAAATCATCCTAACTCAGACTCCTGGAGCTCAGTCTGTTGTTGTAGGTCAGACTGTTTCTATCAGATGTCAAACCAGTCAAAGTGTTGAATATGATGGTAAGAAGTGGCTCTACTGGTACCTTCAGAAACCTGGAGAAGCTCCTAAACTCCTAATTTATTTAGCTACTGGTCGGCAGTCTGGAGTCTCAGATCGCTTTACTGGACATGCATCTAGTGTGTCTGACTACACTCTGACCATCAGTGGTGTTCAGGGTGAAGACTCAGGAGTTTACTACTGTCAGCAGGGTCACAGACCGCTCACACAGTGAAAAAGCGTCATACAAAAACCCCCCTCAGCTGCAGAGGAACTGATCTGACTCAACAGCTGCACTGAAACTACAACAACACAAACTGATGTAAAACACAGTCAATATTTTAACACTAAAAAGTTTATAAAAATATCTCCCCTTAAATTCACTGATTAAAATAAAGTTTGAACCAATCTGCTCAACATCAACAAAAACCTTCAGGTGAAGTTTGAAGACATGAACACTGTTTTTACTCACAATTGTATTTTATGAACATGAACTCATTTGTTGATTTAATTAATTGTTAAAAATAAATATTGATGTACAATTATCACATATAAATGAATATCTTCATATACAAAGTTATTTGTTATTTGTCAGTTTGACTTTTTCTTCATGCTGTGTTTTGTATTTCACAGAACAATGAGAAATTAAATACGTTTTTTTTAAATTATTTCTTTAATTTTCTCCGTTTGTTTTTGCGATTTTATGATTAAGTTCATCAGTATAAATATTAATTATTGACAAAACTCTGCAGCAACAACAGAGGAAACACATGAAGGCAGATAACTGATCAAGAATGATGAGTTGATAAACAGTACGGTACAAACTTACAGTATGTATGGATTTGTAGTTTTCATCATCTTAGACCTTCTCTGTGAACTCATCACAGGAATAATAAGTCGTCATGGACACGTTAAATGAAAACACATGAAAACAAGTGATGTGATGATCAGATTTTTATTATGTGTAAACACAGAAACAACATTGAAACACTGAGAGAAGCTGCTAAATATTGTTAGTGAAGCATGTGAAATCAAAGAGAGAGAGAGAGAGAGAGAGAGAGAGAGCAGGATTAGAGTAAAACCAGTATCAGAGTCCCAGTGAGTCAGCTCAGGACTGGGAACACTGGTCTCTCCTCAGTGTCTCTGAGACCAGAGTCTGGGAGCCCTGGGTGGCCTCACAGGTCACAGAGCCCAGCTTCCCCCACTGGTCTGCAGGGAGCCTCAGGGTGCTGCTCCAGCTGTAGAGGCCGTCCCTCCCCAGCACCCCGGGGCTCCTGCTCTCCTCCCAGCTGCTGCTGCTGCTGCTGCCGTCCACCTTCCAGACCAGACTCCAGTCTGAGGGGAAGCCCTTGTTGGCCAGGCACATGAGTGTGGCCTTCCTCTGCTGCTGCAGCTCCTCACTGGAGGGGGGCAGAACTGTCAGGGTGGGACGTGTATCACCTAGGAGACACAGAGCACAAAGTGTCAATCAAACAGCAGCCCCTTGGACACCTTTACTGTGTGAGAGCTGCTTTTGTCCTTTAAGGAGTTTCTGTCAGATGTTTTTCTGCTCCACCAGTCACTCACTCACTCACTCACACGTTGTTTCACTTCCCTTTAAGAAGCCTCTCATGCACATCAGCACAGAAAGAGTCCTCATATGAACTGAAGTACATGCACATTACATTATTACATTTCAACTGCTGCATTTTACTGCACTTTATATCACACTAATAAACACTGTTTTTAAATGTTTCCGACCACTTGACGATTTTCTACAAAGTCCTGGTTCATTCATAATCAAACACATTTACTATCAAGATCACCACAGTTCATCAGATCTAATATTAAAGGACATCATGAGCAACAAATAAGTGACGACCACGTTTAAACATCAGACATATATGAATCCAAAAGAAACCAACAGCCTCAGAAAACTTCAGTCTCACTGTTCACAATCATTTCAACTCAACTTCCAAACTCATGAAACTGTAAAAATACTAAATGTGATAAAAACATGTTTTTACAGCAGGATTGTTGTTCTTGAACGTTTCCTGCTCTTCAAATTGCTCACATTTCACTAATGAGGTGGAAGATGTGAAAAGAAAAGTTGAGTGAAGCTGCTCTGAGTTCAGCTTCATGTGTTAAACAGGAGAAATGAAGAATCAAACAGAGATTTTACAGTGATCTGGATCAGCCCAGTGGAAATTTAGATCTGCTACAAATGTTCACTCACAGAAATCAGAAGCTGAACTGATGAGACAAAGTTGAAGATTTGATGAGAAACTTACTTCCAACATCCAGTCTGGTTCCTCCACCGAACGTGAGCCACAGTGATACAAAGTGACTGAGGCGTCGTACAAAAACCTCTCAGTGTACAGAGACACGGCTCTGACTCTGTCTGACTCAACTACAACTACAAGTCCTCAAGTTTCTGTCGTCCAAACATCTGATGAGATGATTTCTATTATGGACCAAAACACTGAGAATGTGCTGATTCATCATTTACACTTTAAAGACTAAACTCTAGTTTCTGATGTTGGCAGAAAATTTCAGAGGAAAAAAATGTAAAAGAAGACGTAAAATCACATAATTTAGTTTCTAGATAAAAAAAATGACAGTGTGACAGACAAAATATTTTTAGTAACGTAATGAAAGACATGAATAATTAAACTTACTTCCTACATCCAGTCTGGTTCCTCCACCGAACGTGTACCACAGTGATACAAAGTGACTGAGGCGTCGTACAAAAACCTCTCAGTGTACAGAGACACGGCTCTCTGACTCTGACAACAACAAACTCTACTAAATCACTTCCTGTTTTTAAAATGTTGAAATCCAACAATTAATAATATTTCTCTGAATAATAATTGATGTTAAATATTTATATTATTCAATATATTTCAAATTAAAATCGATTGTTCTTTCATCAAATACAAACACATCAAATGAGGTTTTGCAATAAATTTATTTGGAGTTATTAACAAGAATCCACATAAACATGATCATGGACACATTTTAAATCAATACTCCAATCAACTGATTGATCCATTGACAATCAGCATGATCAGATTGATCCCAGTCCCTGTTGGAGTCAGTCAGATCATTTCCATAGAGAGCCACTTTGCATCAGCAGCACCATGCTCCAGTGCTCTGGGAGAGTTTATAGTCCTGAGAGTTGAAGACTGGATGACTGACAGCTGTCCTTCATGACAACACAAGACACAGAAATCCTCCTCATCAAAAACATGACTTTGGTGTCCGTCCTCATCTGGACTCTCCTCTGCTGCTGCTTCACAGGTAAAGTCCAGAGAATCCAACTCCTCTATCAACATCTGTCCCTCTGAATTGAAGCCCACAAAACCATGACTCTGTTTTATCTTTCTGTCTCTGTGTCCTCAGAGTCCAGAGGTCAGGTCACAGTGACTCAGCCTGGAGCAGTGAGCTCTGCTGTAGGAGGCTCAGTCACCATCAACTGTAGAACCAGTCAGAATGTTTATGTTTCCAGCAGCTACCACTATTTACACTGGTACCAACAGAGAGATGGAGAAAAACCTAAACTCCTCATTAACACTGCTTCCTATCGAGAATCAGGGATTCCAGATCGTTTTACAGGCAGTGGATCATATTCTGACTTCACTCTGACCATCAGTGGAGTCCAGGCTGAAGATGCAGCAGTTTACTACTGTCAGAGTTATCACTATATCAACAGTCAGTATGTGTTCACACAGTGAAAAAGCGTCGTACAAAAACCTCCCTCAGTCAAAGTGAACAGAAACTGAAGTGACTGCTGCAGCTGGAAGATACTGCAGAGACTGATACAGTTCACTGAGGACACACACACACACACACACACACACACACACACACACTCGCGTGCGCGTGTGTTCATAGTGTTTCTATCAGTTTTCCTCCTGATCTTCAAACTTTCCACCTCCCACCTCAACAAGCTGAACGTTTCCTCATATTAAGTGTGACACACAAATGATCTAATATTACCATTAATAGCATTAAATGATTATATAAACTTGTGAAAACACAAAGGAGAAGACAGTCTTTCCACAGGTTCATACATCAGCACAGAGAAGCTGCAGAGCTCATATATGAAGGACATCATACACATGGATACCTGTTGTTCATCTTCTTTATATGACCATGTACATGTGCAGCTCCCTCCAGGGTTCAGGATGTGACGGCTACACTGAGACACTGTCTGCTTGTACTGAGAGAGTCTCAATGAATCATGAAGCAACAACAATGACTTTAAGGAAACTGAACAACACAGCAGACACTTTGATCGTAATACACAATGACATTCACTTGTGTGATCAATTGACATTATGGTCATGAAACATTTAACATGCCAACATCGCTAATCTTCCAGAACTACTGACATATACAATATAATATTGACACTTTAAAGAGAGACAGAGAGAGAGCTGCAGGTTTGCAGGGAATTTCTCTATAGTGATGATACCTGACTTTATATTTCTACAGGCAGAATTAACTTAATGAACACTTGATTATTTCCAGAAATACTGACATTACAGTCATGAGGGGAAAAATGAAAAAAATGTCAGCGATGAAGACAGAACATGAGAAAAAAAAGAGAAATAGTGAGAGCAGAGTGAGAGCAGTTTAGTTAGTCAGATCATTTCCATAGAGAGCCACTTTGCATCATCAGCACCATGCTCCAGTGCTCTGGGAGAGTTTATAGTCCTGAGAGTTGAAGACTGGATGACTGACAGCTGTCCTTCATGACAATACGAGACACAGAAATCCTCCTCATCAAAAACATGACTTTGGTCTGCGTCCTCATCTGGACTCTCCTCTGCTGCTGCTTCACAGGTAAAGTCCAGAGAATCCAACTCCTCTATCAACATCTGTCCCTCTGAAATGAAGCCCACAAAACCATGACTCTGTTTTATCTTTCTGTCTCTGTGTCCTCAGAGTCCAGAGGTCAGGTCACAGTGACTCAGTCTGGAGCAGTGAGCTCTGCTGTAGGAGGCTCCGTCACCATCAGATGTAGAACCAGTCAGAATGTTTATTATAGCTGGCCATACCACTATTTAGCCTGGTACCAACAGGGAGATGGAGAAAAACCTAAACTCCTCATTTACTTGGCTTCCAGTCGAGTATCAGGGATTCCAGGTCGTTTTACAGGCAGTGGATCAAACTCCGACTTCACTCTGAGCATCAGTGGAGTCCAGGCTGAAGATGCAGCAGTTTACTACTGTCAGAGTGTTCACAGTATCAACAGTCAGTATGTGTTCACACAGTGAAAAAGCGTCGTACAAAAACCTCCCTCAGTTAAAGTGAACAGAAACTGAACTGACTGCTGCAGCTGGAAGATACTGCAGAGACTGATACAGTTCACTGAGGACACACACACACACACACACACACACACACATATGCATTTGATTCCAATTTTTTATATGAAACCTCAATTTCCACAAATTTTGTTGATGCCTCTGCACACTGAAGGCTCATAACTGATGTCTCACAATCTTTACTGTGGCAGAAACATTCACTGTCATAAACATAATGTGTCTGAATCACAACACAAACTGCACATGACACAGAAAAAAGTGCTGATGCGATTAAATGTAACTTTGGACAGAATTACTTGATCAATACTTTCGGGAGAAATATTGATATCTAATGTCTGAGACTTTCAGTTTCTCCACCAAAGACAAAATTCCTCCTCAGTTCCATTCAGCTACTGATCAGGTATGAAACAGCAGAAAGTAGAATAAAAACTAGAGAGGACTGAGGATGGACCCTTGTGGGACTCCAGGAGGATTTTTGATAGTAGCAGATGAAAACTTAACAAGTGAAAAAAAAGAAAAAAAAAACATCTGAAAGGTGATGACTGATTAACACTGAGACAACAGGGACATGTGTTGTATGTTACTATGAACTACTACTACAAACAATCTTTATACATTACAATTCCTGAGTCGACAGTATCACTGGCTGCACTTATAACACAACATCCAGAGGTTTTATCACTCTCCATGAGGATAACTGAATGAGTCAGTTGTTCCAGCAGTGAGGAGGACACAGCAGGACGTAGTGAGGACAGCTCCAGTTGACTGACTCTGTGTGTTTGCATATGTGTCCTTCCTCTCTGCTCCCAGCCGTTAAGAGGCCAGTGTTGATCAGTGTGTGTCCAGGCCTTTCACAGCCACTCACACCACGGCAGCATAATGATGATGTCTCTGACTCTACTGCTGGCCACCCTGGGGCTCCTTGTTCATGGTGAGACTCTCTGCTGAACACTTTGCTTCAGGATGGAACCAGCTTCACCACAATGATGCTCTGCCATGATGGAGTAACACTGAAACCAGCAGCAGTGACCTTTTTCCATCTGTTCTCCATAAAGAAATAACACTCTTCTGTTTGGATGTTGATCTTTCTCCAAGATGGATTTGTCTCAATAACTCTTCTGCCCTTTTTCATGTTTTTCAGGTTCATCAGGAGAAATCATCCTGACTCAGACTCCTGGAGCTCAGTCTGTTGTTCCAGGTCAGACTGTTTCTATCAGATGTCAAACCAGCTCAGGTGTTGCATATGAGGGTAAGAAGTTGCTTCACTGGTACCTTCAGAAACCTGGAGAAGCTCCTACACTCCTGATTTATTTAGCTGATGGTCGGTGGTCTGGAGTTTCAGATCGCTTTACCGGACACGCATCTAGTGTGTCTGACTACACTCTGACCATCAGTGGTGTTCAGGGTGAAGACTCAGGAGTTTACTACTGTCAGCAGGGTCACAGACCGCTCACACAGTGAAAAAGCGTCATTCAAAAACCTCCCTCAGCTGCAGAGGAACTGATCTGACTCAACAACTGCACTGAAACTACAACAACACAAACTGATGTAAAACACAGTCAATATTTTAACACTAAAAAGTTTATAAAAATATCTCCCCTTAAATTCACTGATTAAAATAAAGTTTGAACCAATCTGCTCAACATCAACAAAAACCTTCAGGTGAAGTTTGAAGACGTGAACACTGTTTTTACTCACAATTGTATTTTATGAACATGAACTCATTTGTTGATTTAATTAATTGTTAAAAATAAATATTGATGTACAATTATCACATATAAATGAATATCTTCATATACAAAGTTATTTGTTATTTGTCAGTTTGACTTTTTCTTCATGCTGTGTTTTGTATTTCACAGAACAATGAGAAATTAAATACGTTTTTTTTAAATTATTTCTTTAATTTTCTCCGTTTGTTTTTGCGATTTTATGATTAAGTTCATCAGTATAAATATTAATTATTGACAAAACTCTGCAGCAACAACAGAGGAAACACATGAAGGCAGATAACTGATCAAGAATGATGAGTTGATAAACAGTACGGTACAAACTTACAGTATGTATGGATTTGTAGTTTTCATCATCTTAGACCTTCTCTGTGAACTCATCACAGGAAAAATAAGTCGTCATGGACACGTTAAATGAAAACACATCAAAACAAGTGATGTGATGATCAGATTTTTATTATGTGTAAACACAGAAACAACATTGAAACACTGAGAGAAGCTGCTAAATATTGTTAGTGAAGCATGTGAAATCAAAGAGAGAGAGAGAGAGAGAGAGAGAGAGAGCAGGATTAGAGTAAAACCAGTATCAGAGTCCCAGTGAGTCAGCTCAGGACTGGGAACACTGGTCTCTCCTCAGTGTCTCTGAGACCAGAGTCTGGGAGCCCTGGGTGGCCTCACAGGTCACAGAGCCCAGCTTCCCCCACTGGTCTGCAGGGAGCCTCAGGGTGCTGCTCCAGCTGTAGAGGCCGTCCCTCCCCAGCACCCCGGGGCTCCTGCTCTCCTCCCAGCTGCTGCTGCTGCTGCTGCTGCCGTCCACCTTCCAGACCAGACTCCAGTCTGAGGGGAAGCCCTTGTTGGCCAGGCACATGAGCGTGGCCTTCCTCTGCTGCTGCAACTCCTCACTGGAGGGGGGCAGTACCGTCAGGGTGGGACGTGTATCACCTAGGAGACACAGAGCACAAAGTGTCAATCAAACAGCAGCCACTTGGACACCTTTACTGTGTGAGAGCTGCTTTTGTCCTTTAAGGAGTTTCTGTCAGATGTTTTTCTGCTCCACCAGTCACTCACTCACTCACACGTTGTTTCACTTCCCTTTAAGAAGCCTCTCATGCACATCAGCACAGAAAGAGTCCTCATATGAATTGAAGTACATGCACATTACATTTATTGCATTTCAACTGCTGCATTTTACTGCACTTTATATCACACTAATAAATACTGTTTTAAAATGTTTCTCACCACTTGACGATTTTCTACAAAGTCCTGGTTCACTTATAATCAAACACATTTACTATCAAGATCACCACTGTTCATCAGATCTAAGATTAAAGGACATCATGAGCAACAAATAAGTGACGACCACGTTTAAACATCAGACATATATGAATCCAGAAGAAACCAACAGCCTCAGAAAACTTCAGTCTCACTGTTCACAATCATTTCAACTCAACTTCCAAACTCTTTAAACTGTAAAAATACTAAATGTGATAAAAACATGTTTTTACAGCAGGATTGTTGTTCTTGAACATTTTCATCTCTTCCAATTGTTCACATTTCACTAATGAAGTGGAAGATGTGAAAAGAAAAGTTGAGTGAAGCTGCTCTGAGTTCAGCTTCATGTGTTAAACAGGAGAAATGAAGAATCAAACAGAGATTTTACAGTGATCTGGATCAGCCCAGTGGAAACTTAGATCCGCTACAAATGTTCACTCACAGAAATCAGAAGCTGAACTGATGAGACAAAGTTGAAGATTTGATGAGAAACTTACTTCCAACATCCAGTCTGGTTCCTCCACCGAACGTGAGCCACAGTGATACAAAGTGACTGAGGCATCGTACAAAAACCTCTCAGTGTACAGAGACACGGCTCTGACTCTGTCTGATTCAACTACAACTACAAGTCAAGTTTCTGTCGTCCAAACATCTGATGAGATGATTTCTATTATGGACCAAAACACTGAGAATGTGCTGATTCATCATTTACACTTTAAAGACTAAACTCTAGTTTCTGATGTCGGCAGAAAATTTCAGAGGAAAAAAAATGTAAAAGAAGACGTAAAATCACATAATTTAGTTTCTAGATAAAAAAAATGACAGTGTGACTGACAAAATATTTGTAGTAACGTAATGAAAGACATGAATAATTAAACTTACTTCCTACATCCAGCCTGGTTCCTCCACCGAACGTGTACCACAGTGATACAAAGTGACTGACGCGTCGTACAAAAACCTCTCAGTGTACAGAGACACGGCTCTCTGACTCTGACAACAACAAACACTACTAAATCACTTCCTGTTTTTAAAACACTGGAATCTAACAATTAATAACATTTCTCTTAATCATAATTGATTTTAATATTTAGATTTTTCAATATATTTCTAATTAAAATTTATTGTTCTTTCATCAAATACAAACACATCAAATGAGGTTTTACAATAAATTATTTGCAGTTATTAAAGAGAATCCACATAAACATGATCATGGACACATTTTAAATCAATACTCCGATCAATTGATTGATCCATTGATAATCAGCATGATCCCAGTCCCTGTTGGCGTCAGTCAGATCATTTCCATAGAGAGCCACTTTGCATCAGCAGCACCATGCTCCAGTGCTCTGGGAGAGTTTATAGTCCTGAGAGTTGAAGACTGGATGACTGACAGCTGTCCTTCATGACAACACAAGACACAGAAATCCTCCTCATCAAAAACATGACTTTGGTCGCCGTCCTCATCTGGACTCTCCTCTGCTGCTGCTTCACAGGTAAAGTCCAGAGAATCCAACTCCTCTATCAACATCTGTCCCTCTGAAATGAAGCCCACAAAACCATGACTCTGTTTTATCTTTCTGTCTCTGTGTCCTCAGAGTCCAGAGGTCAGGTCACAGTGACTCAGTCTGGAGCAGTGAGATCTGCTGTAGGAGGATCAGCCACCATCAGATGTAGAACCAGTCAGAATGTTTATTATTTCTGGCCATACCACCGTTTAGCCTGGTACCAACAGAGAGATGGAGAAAAACCCAAACTCCTCATTTACTATGCTTCCACTCGAGCATCAGGGATTCCAGATCGTTTTACAGGCAGTGGATCAAACTCTGACTTCACTCTGAGCATCAGTGGAGTCCAGGCTGAAGATGCAGCAGTTTACTACTGTCAGAGTTATCACTATATCAACAGTCAGTATGTGTTCACACAGTGAAAAAGCGTCGTACAAAAACCTCCCTCAGTTAAAGTGAACAGAAACTGAACTGACTGCTGCAGCTGGAAGATACTGCAGAGACTGATACAGTTCACTGAGGACACACACACACACACACACACACACACACACAACTTAATTGAATATATTGACATAAAACATCAGTGTCCCCAAACTGTGTTGATGTCTCTGAACACTGAAGCCTCATAACTGACTGTCATTAACATCATTTATCTGTCTCAACAAACTGAGGTACCACTGGAGGTTTTTAACATCTTTCATCTTTAATAGTAAACAAGTTCTCTTTCATCAGAAGCTCTTCTTAGATCACACCATTTTCTTTTTTTAAGAAACAGTGAGGGCACAAACATGAAATACAGCCACAACAGAAGAATAACCAAACTAAATGAAACTCATTTAAACTCTGAAGAACAGGTTTTTCTGTCACAGTCACAGTCTGACCTCATTCTGTTCTCATACCATCATCAAGCCAGAGATGTTGCTCAGTCTGCTCTTTTCCAGCTCAACACAATGTTTAGCTTCTACAAGTTTTTACTTTGTTGACCATGTTCACATCCACTTGAGCTCTAGTTTCATACAGTAACAGTAGTTTTACCTGAGAAGTGTTGGTGATGACTGTATCCACCTCTGTTGGTGAGACTCTGGTCAGATGATTGAAATTCTGATGTTTCTACTGATTTCAGCAGTGAAGGGACTGATGGACATGAAAGAATAAGATATTTATATTTCATTAATAATAAACATTTAGTGTGTGTGTGTGTGTGTGTGTGAGTGTGTGTGTGTGTGTGTGTGTGTGTGTGTGTGTGTGTGTGTGTGTGTGTGTGTGTGTGTGTGTGTGTGTGTGTGTGTGTGTGTGTGTGTGTGTGTGTGTCCTCAGTAAACTGTATCAGTCTCTGCAGTATCTTCCAGCTGCAGCAGTCACTTCAGTTTCTGTTCACTTTGACTGAAGGAGGTTTTTGTACGATGCTTTTTCACTGTGTGAACACATACTGACTGTTGATAACATGAAAACTCTGACAGTAGTAAACTGCTGCATCTTCAGCCTGGATTCCACTGATGCTCAGAGTGAAGTCAGAGCGTGATCCACTGCCTGTAAAACGATCTGGAATCCCTGATGCTCGATAGGAAGCAGATTTAATGAGGACTTTGGGTTTTTCTCCATCTCTCTGTTGGTACCAGTGTAAACGGTGGTAGCTGCTGTCAACATAAACATTCTGGCTGGTTCTACATCTGATGGTGACTGAGCCTCCTACAGCAGACCTCACTGCTCCAGACTGAGTCACTGTGACCTGACCTCTGGACTCTGAGGACACAGAGACAGAAAGATAAAACAGAGTCATGGTTTTGTGGGCTTCATTTCAGAGGGACAGATGTTGATAGAGGAGTTGGATTCTCTGGACTTTACCTGTGAAGCAGCAGCAGAGGAGAGTCCAGATGAGGACGGAGACCAAAGTCATGTTTTCGACGAGGAGGGTTTTTGTGTCTTGTGTTGTCATGAAGGACAGCTGTCAGTCATCCAGTCTTCAACTCTCAGGACTATAAACTCTCCCAGAGCACTGGAGCATGGTGCTGCTGATGCAAAGTGGCTCTCTATGGAAATGATCTGACTGACGCCAACAGAGAATGGGATCAATCTGATTGTGCTGATTATCAGTGGATCAATCAATTGGTGAAAATAAATCAATAAATAATCAAAAGCCCAGGTTATGGGCCTTCAGGGATGTCATAAGTTGTATTAATTTATACTAGATCAGTCATGATACAACATGATGAACTGTTGAGGACAGCTGCAGTTTACTGACTCTCTGTGTGTTTGCATATGTGTCCTTCCTCTCTGCTCCCAGCTGTTAAGAGACCAGTGTTGATCAGTGTGTGTCCAGGCCTTTCACAGCCACTCACACCACAGCACAAAATGATGATGTCTCTGACTCTACTGCTGGCCATCCTTGGGCTCCTTGTTCAGGGTGAGACTCTCTGCTGAAAACTTTGCTTCAGGATGGAACCAGCTTCATCACAATGATGCTCTGCTATGATGGAGAAACACTGAAACCAGCAGCATTGACCTTCTTCCATCTGTTCTCCATGTTAAAGAAATGATCTTCTTCTGTTTGGATGTTGATCTTTCTCCAAGATGGATTTGTCGCAATAAATCTTCTGCTCTTTTTCATGTTTTTCAGGTTCATCAGGAGACATCATCCTGACTCAGACTCCTGGAGTTCAGTCTGTTGTTGTAGGTCAGACTGTTTCTATCAGATGTCAAACCAGTGAAAGTCTTGAATATGATGGTAAGAAGTGGCTCCACTGGTACCTTCAGAAACCTGGAGAAGCTCCTAAACTCCTGATTTATAGAGCTAATGGTCGGGAGTCTGGAGTCTCAGATCGCTTTACTGGACATGCATCTAGTGTGTCTGACTACACTCTGACCATCAGTAGAGTTCAGGCTGAAGACTCAGGAGTTTACTACTGTCTGCAGACTCGGAGCTCCCCGTTCACACAGTGAAAAAGCATCGTACAAAAACCTCCCTCAGCTGCAGAGGAAGTGATCTGACTCAACAGCTGCACTGAAACTACAACAACACAAACTGATGTAAAACACAGTTAATAATGATCCACTCTGAACATTTTAACACTAAATATTTTACAAAATAAAAAAAAAGTATTAACTGTTATTACACTGATTAAAATAAAGTTTGAGCCAATCTGCTCAACATCAACAAAAATCTCAGGTGAAACTTGATGAAAAAAAGGAAAGAATATTGTTTTTTTCTCAAATCTGTGTTTTATAAACCTGAACTCATTTGTTGATTCAATTAAATGTGATTTTTTTTGGTTTGTTTTTATTTACTTTTCTCAGTTTCTTTTGTGTTTCAACTCATCAGCAGAAAAATACTTGTTATTTAGAAACAATGCAGCAAGAATGGAGGAGACACATGAAGGCATTGTATTGATTCTGATCTATCAGTCAGTCAATAATGATAAGTTCTGACTGGGTTTATACACACTACAGGATGAACCTACAGTATGTATGGACATGTACTTTTTCATCATCTTAGACCTTCTCTGTGAACTCATCACAGGAATAATAAGTCGTCATGGACACGTCCAATAAAAACACATGAAAACAAGTGATGTGATGATCAGATTTTTATTATGTGTAAACACAGAAACAACATTGAAACACTGAGAGAAGCTGCTAAATATTGTTAGTGAAGCATGTGAAATCAAAGAGAGAGAGAGAGAGAGAGAGAGAGAGCAGGATTAGAGCAAAACCAGTATGAGAGTCCCAGTGAGTCAGCTCAGGACTGGGAGCACTGGTCTCTCCTCAGTGTCTCTGAGACCAGAGTCTGGGAGCCCTGGGTGGCCTCACAGGTCACAGAGCCCAGCTTCCCCCACTGGTCTGCAGGGAGCCTCAGGGTGCTGCTCCAGCTGTAGAGGCCGTCCCTCCCCAGCACCCCGGGGCTCCTGCTCTCCTCCCAGCTGCTGCTGCTGCTGGTGCCATCCACCTTCCAGACCAGACTCCAGTCTGAGGGGAAGCCCTTGTTGGCCAGGCACATGAGCGTGGCCTCCCTCTGCTGCTGCAACTCCTCACTGGAGGGGGGCAGTACCATCAGGGTGGGACGGGTATCACCTAGGAGACAGAGAGCACAAAGTGTCAATCAAACAGCAGCCACTTGGACACCGTTACTGTGTGAGAGCTGCTTTTGTCCTTTAAGGAGTTTCTGTCAGATGTTTTTCTGCTCCACCAGTCACTCACTCACTCACACGTTGTTTCACTTCCCTTTAAGAAGCCTCTCATGCACATCAGCACAGAAAGAGTCCTCATATGAACTGAAGTACATGCACATTACATTATTACATTTCAACTGCTGCATTTTACTGCACTTTATATCACACTAATAAACACTGTTTTTAAATGTTTCTGACCACTTGACGATTTTCTACAAAGTCCTGGTTCATTCATAATCAAACACATTTACTATCAAGATCACCACAGTTCATCAGATCTAATATTAAAGGACATCATGAGCAACAAATAAGTGACGACCACGTTTAAACATCAGACATATATGAATCCAAAAGAAACCAACAGCCTTAGAAAACTTCAGTCTCACTGTTCACAATCATTTCAGCTCAACTTCTAAACTCTTTAAACTGTAAAAATACTAAATGTGATAAAAACATGTTTTTACAGCAGGATTGTTGTTCTTGAACGTTTCCTGCTCTTCAAATTGCTCACATTTCACTAATGAGGTGGAAGATGTGAAAAGAAAAGTTGAGTGAAGCTGCTCTGAGTTCAGCTTCATGTGTTAAACAGGAGAAATGAAGAATCAAACAGAGATTTTACAGTGATCTGGATCAGCCCAGTGGAAATTTAGATCTGCTACAAATGTTCACTCACAGAAATCAGAAGCTGAACTGATGAGACAAAGTTGAAGATTTGATGAGAAACTTACTTCCAACATCCAGTCTGGTTCCTCCACCAAAAGTCCACCACAGTGATACAAAGTGACTGAGGCGTCGTACAAAAACCTCTCAGTGTACAGAGACACGGCTCTGACTCTGTCTGACTCAACTACAACTACAAGTCCTCAAGTTTCTGTCGTCCAAACATCTGATGAGATGATTTCTATTATGGACCAAAACACTGAGAATGTGCTGATTCATCATTTACACTTTAAAGACTAAACTCTAGTTTCTGATGTCGGCAGAAAATTTCAGGGGAAAAAAATGTAAAAGACGTAAAATCACATAATTTAGTTTCTAGATAAAAAAATGACAGTGTGACAGACAAAATATTTTTAGCAACGTAATGAAAGACATGAATAATTAAACTTACTTCCAACATCCAGTCTGGTTCCTCCACCGAACGTGTACCACAGTGATACAAAGTGACTGAGGCATCATACAAAAACCTTTCAGTGTACAGAGACACGGCTCTCTGACTCTGACAACAACAAACACTACTAAATCACTTCCTGTTTTTAAAACGTTGAAATCCAACAATTAATAATATTTCTTTGAATAATAATTGATGTTAAATATTTATACTTTTCAATATGTTTCAAATCATTGTTCTTTCATCAAATACAAACAAATGAAATGAGGTTTTATAATAAATTTATTTGCAGTTATTAAAGAGATTCCACATAAACATGATCATGGACACATTTTAAATCAATACTCCAATCAATTGACTGATCCATTGATAATCAACTGATCAGACTGATCCCAGTCCCTGTTGGAGTCAGTCAGAGCATTTCCATACAGAGTCACTTTGCATCAGCAGCACCATGCTCCAGTGCTCTGGGAGAGTTTATAGTCCTGAGAGTTGAAGACTGGATGACTGACAGCTGTCCTTCATGACAACACAAGACACAGAAATCCTCCTCATCAAAAACATGACTTTGGTCTGCGTCCTCGTCTGGACTCTCCTCTGCTGCTGCTTCACAGGTAAAGACCAGTGAATCCAGCTCCTCTATCAACATCTGTCCCTCTGAAATGAAGCCCACAAAACCATGACTCTGTTTTATCTTTCTGTCTCTGTGTCCTCAGAGTCCAGAGGTCAGGTCACAGTGACTCAGCCTGGAGCAGTGAGATCTGCTGTAGGAGGCTCAGTCACCATCGACTGTAGAACCAGTCAGGATGTTTATGTTTACAGCAGCTACCACCTTTTACACTGGTACCAACAGAGAGATGGAGAAAAACCTAAACTCCTTATTCACTCTGCTTCCTATCGAGCATCAGGGATTCCAGGTCGTTTTACAGGCAGTGGATCAAACTCTGACTTCACTCTGAGCATCAGTGGAGTCCAGGCTGAAGATGCAGCAGTTTACTACTGTCACAGTTTTCACTATATCAACAGTCAGTGGGTGTTCACACAGTGAAAAAGCGTCGTACAAAAACCTCCCTCAGTCAAAGTGAACAGAAACTGAACTGACTGCTGCAGCTGGAAGATACTGCAGAGACTGATACAGTTCACTGAGGACACACACACACACTTACTTGAACATATTGACATAAAACATCAGTGTCCCCAAACTGTGTTGATGTCTCTGAACACTGAAGCCTCATAACTGACTGTCATTAACATCATTTATCTGTCTCAACAAACTGAGGTACCACTGGAGGTTTTTAACATCTTTCATCTTTAATAGTAAACAAGTTCTCTTTCATCAGAAGCTCTTCTTAGATCGCACCATTTTCTTTTTTTAAGAAACAGTGAGGGCACAAACATAAAATACAGCCACAACAGAAGAATAACCAAACTAGATGAAACTCATTTAAACTCTGAAGAACAGGTTTTTCTGTCACAGTCACAGTCTGACCTCATTCTGTTCTCATACCATCATCAAGCCAGAGATGTTGCTCAGTCTGCTCTTTTCCAGCTCAACACAATGTTTAGCTTCTACAAGTTTTTACTTTGTTGACCATGTTCACATCCACTTGAGCTCTAGTTTCATACAGTAACAGTAGTTTTACCTGAGAAGTGTTGGTGATGACTGTATCCACCTCTGTTGGTGAGACTCTGGTCAGATGATTGAAATTCTGATGTTTCTACTGATTTCAGCAGTGAAGGGACTGATGGACATGAAAGAAAAAGATATTTATGTTTCATCAGTAATAAACATTTAGTGTGTGTGTGTGTGTGTGTGTGTGTGTGTGTGTGTGTGTGTCCTCAGTGAACTGTATCAGTCTCTGCAGTATCTTTCAGCTGCAGCAGTCATTTCAGTTTCTGTTCACTTTGACTGAGGGAGGTTTTTGTACAACGCTTTTTCACTGTGTGAACACCCACTGACTGTTGATACTGTGAACACTCTGACAGTAGTAAACTGCTGCATCTTCAGCCTGGACTCCACTGATGCTCAGAGTGAAGTCAGAGTTTGATCCACTGCCTGTAAAACGACTCGGGATACCAGATTTCCGTTCATCAGCTCTGGAAATAAGAAGTTTTGCAGCTTCTCCGTCTTTCTGCTGGTACCAGTGTAAATAGTGTTTGCCACTAGAAGATCCTACAAAAACCTTTTCACTGGTTCTACATCTGATGGTGACTGAGCCTCCTACAGCAGATCTCACTGCTCCAGGCTGAGTCACTGTGACCTGACCTCTGGACTCTGAGGACACAGAGACAGAAAGATAAAACAGAGTCATGGTTTTGTGGGCTTCATTTCAGAGGGACAGATGTTGATAGAGGAGTTGGATTCTCTGGACTTTACCTGTGAAGCAGCAGCAGAGGAGAGTCCAGATGAGGACGCAGACCAAAGTCATGTTTTTGATGAGGAGGATTTCTGTGTCTTGTGTTGTCATGAAGGACAGCTGTCAGTCATCCAGTCTTCAACTCTCAGGACTATAAACTCTCCCAGAGCACTGGAGCATGGTGCTGCTGATGCAAAGTGGCTCTCTATGGAAATGATCTGACTGACTCCAACAGAGACTGGGATCAATCTGATCATGCTGATTATCAATGGATCAATCAATTGATGAAAATAAATAAATAAATAATCAAAAACCCAGGTTATGGGCCTTCAGAGATGTCATAAGGTATATTAATTTACACATGATCAGTCATGATACAACATGATGATGTGTTGAGGACAGCTCCAGTTGACTGACTCTGTGTGTTTGCATATGTGTCCTTCCTCTCTGCTCCCAGCTGTTAAGAGACCAGTGTTGATCAGTGTGTGTCCAGGCCTTTCACAGCCACTCACACCACAGCACAAAATGATGATGTCTCTGACTCTACTGCTGGCCATCCTTGGGCTCCTTGTTCAGGGTGAGACTCTCTGCTGAAAACTTTGCTTCAGGATGGAACCAGCTTCACCACAATGATGCTCTGCTATGATGGAGAAACACTGAAACCAGCAGCATTGACCTTCTTCCATCTGTTCTCCATGTTAAAGAAATGATCTGCTTCTGTTTGGATGTTGATCTTTCTCCAAGATGGATTTGTCGCAATAAATCTTTTGCTCTTTTTCATGTTTTTCAGGTTCATCAGGAGAAATCATCGTGACTCAGACTCCTAGAGCTCAGTCTGTTGTTGTAGGTCAGACTGTTTCTATCAGATGTCAAACCAGTGAAAGTGTTGAGCGTGACACCAAGAAGTGGCTCCACTGGTACCTTCAGAAACCTGGAGAAGCTCCTAAACTCCTGATTTATAGAGCTAATGGTCGGGAGTCTGGAGTCTCAGATCGCTTTACTGGACACGCATCTAGTGTGTCTGACTACACTCTGACCATCAGTGGTGTTCAGGGTGAAGACTCAGGAGTTTACTTCTGTATGCAGAGTCACGGAGTGTTCACACAGTGAAAAAGCATCGTACAAAAACCTCCCTCAGCTGCAGAGGAACTGATCTGACTCAACAGCTGCACTGAAACTACAACAACACAAACTGATGTAAAACACAGTTAATAATGATCCACTCTGAACATTTTAACACTAAATATTTTACAAAAAAAAAAAAGTATTAACTGTTATTACACTGATTAAAATAAAGTTTGAGCCAATCTGCTCAACATCAACAAAAATCTCGGGTGAAATCTGATGAAAAAAAGGAAAGAATATTATTTTTTTCTCAAATCTGTGTTTTATAAACTTGAACTCATTTGCTGATTCAATTAAATGTGATTTTTTTTTTTGTTTTTTTTTATTTACTTTTTTCAGTTTCTTTTTGTGTTTCAGCTCATCAGCAGAAAAATACTTGTGATTTAGAAACCATGCAGCAAGAATGGAGGAGACACATGAAGGCATTGTATTGATTCTGATCTATCAGTCAGTCAATAATGATAAGTTCTGACTGGGTTTATACACACTACAGGATGAACCTACAGTATGTATGGACATGTACTTTTTCATCATCTTAGACCTTCTCTGTGAACTCATCACAGGAATAATAAGTCGTCATGGACACGTCCAATAAAAACACATGAAAACAAGTGATGTGATGATCAGATTTTTATTATGTGTAAACACAGAAACAACATTGAAACACTGAGAGAAGCTGCTAAATATTGTTAGTGAAGCATGTGAAATCAGAGAGAGAGAGAGAGAGAGAGAGAGAGAGAGAGAGAGAGCAGGATTAGAGTAAAACCAGTATGAGAGTCCCAGTGAGTCAGCTCAGGACTGGGAACACTGGTTTCTCCTCAGTGTCTCTGAGACCAGAGTCTGGGAGCCCTGGGTGGCCTCACAGGTCACAGAGCCCAGCTTCCTCCACTGGTCTGCAGGGAGCCTCAGGGTGCTGCTCCAGCTGTAGAGGCCGTCCCTCCCCAGCACCCCAGGGCTCCTGCTCACCTCCCAGCTGCTGCTGCTGCAGCTGCAATCCACCATCCAGACCAGACTCCAGTCTGAGGGGAAGCCCTTGTTGGCCAGGCACATGAGCGTGGCCTTCCCCTGCTGCTGCAACTCCTCACTGGAGGGGGGCAGAACTGTCAGGGTGGGACGTGTATCACCTAGGAGACAGAGAGCACAACGTGTCAATCAAACAGCAGCCACTTGAACACCTTTACTGTGTGAGAGCTGCTTTTGTCCTTTAAGGAGTTTCTGTCAGATGTTTTTCTGCTCCACCAGTCACTCACTCACTCACACGTTGTTTCACTTCCCTTCAAGAAGCCTCTCATGCACATCAGCACAGAGACAATCATCATACAGTTTGACCTGAAACATATCAAACTTCACTAGAAATACATGAAGCTCATTCAGGAAACATTTATACATTTTACAAAGTCATGGATAAAATCTTCAGTTTACATGACTTTGATTTTCAGGTGTAACACAAACAGATTCATCAAATAATCTGACAACCATCAAATGTTCCACGAGTGGAAAACACTCCTCTCTGAACAAACTCTTAAAATGATTTCAAACAACATCGGAAACAGTGAATCACAAAATAAAAAGTATCACAGGTTTTAAAATGATTTCAAATGCTCATCTACAGAAAATGAATCCTAATTTACCTTTTACAGATTGTAAGGTCAGTTTGAAACTTCAACAAATAAATGATGTTTGACCATTTCTACAGTTTAACTTCAATCATAACAGGATTTGGCAAAGAAAAGTTGAGTAAAGCTGCTCTAAGTTCACCTCCATGATTAATAAGGAGAAAAAAATATGACAAGTCTAATGAAACAAGATCATTTTATCTGTAACAAGCTTTAAAAGACTTTAAAAATGTATGTTACATTAATAACTTTGTAGTAATTTTGCAGAAACTTACTTCCAAACTCCAGTCTGGTTCCTCCACCGAACGTCCACCACAGTGATACAAAGTCATTGAGCCGTCGTACAAAAACCTCTCAGTGTACAGAGACATGGCTCTCTGACTCTGATCAAACAAACTCACCAGAATTAGTCTGTTAGTAATGTTTTAGCAGCTGATGTAAGAAATGACAACAACACAATACAATGAGTTTAAAATAATCAATTTTCAACATTTGTCAAAAGGAAAAATCTGTGTTTTCTGAAAATGTATTTAACTATCACAAAATGTACCTGAAAAAAGATGCTCAAACACATAAAACCTGAAGAGCATGAAAATGAGAGACAGCACTTTCTGGTCAATATTCTGATCAATTGACTGGTCCGCTGACAATTATCAGCATGATC
Source organism: Caranx ignobilis (assembly GCA_021432705.1). Lineage (NCBI taxonomy): Eukaryota > Metazoa > Chordata > Actinopteri > Carangiformes > Carangidae > Caranx > Caranx ignobilis. The sequence goes on along the minus strand of MU269992.1, from coordinate 4,557,927 downwards.
AGATTGATCCCAGTCCCTGTTGGAGTCAGTCAGAGCATTTCCATAGAGAGTCACTTTGCATCAGCAACACCATGCTCCAGTGCTCTGGGAGAGTTTATAGTCCTGATAATTATCAATGGATCAATCAGTTCATGAAAATAAATGAATAAATAATCAAAAGCCCAGGTTATGGGCCTTCAGGGATGTCATAAGGTGTATTAATTTACACTAGATCAGTCATGATACAACATGATGAACTGTTGAGGACAGCTCCAGTTGACTGACTCTGTGTGTTTGCATATGTGTCCTTCCTCTCTGCTCCCAGCTGTTAAGAGGCCAGTGTTGATCAGTGTGTGTCCAGGCCTTTCACAGCCACTCACACCACAGCAGCACAATGATGATGTCTCTGACTCTACTGCTGGCCACCCTGGGGCTCCTTGTTCAGGGTGAGACTCTCTGCTGAAAACTTTGCTTCAGGATGGAACCAGCTTCACCACAATGATGTTCTGCTATGATGGAGAAACACTGAAACCAGCAGCATTGACCTTCTTCCATCTGTTCTCCATGTTAAAGAAATGATCTTCTTCTGTTTGGATGTTGATCTTTCTCCAAGATGGATTTGTCTCTGTAACTCTTCTGCTCTTTTTCATGTTTTTCAGGTTCATCAGGAGAAATCATCCTGACTCAGACTCCTGGAGTTCAGTCTGTTGTTCCAGGTCAGACTGTTTCTATCAGATGTCAAACCAGTGAAAGTCTTGAACATGAGGGTAAGAAGTGGCTCCACTGGTACCTTCAGAAACCTGGAGAAGCTCCTAAACTCCTGATTTATAGAGCTAATGGTCGGGAGTCTGGAGTCTCAGATCGCTTTACTGGACAGGCATCTAGTGTGTCTGACTACACTCTGACCATCATTAGAATTCAGGCTGAAGACTCAGGAGTTTACTACTGTCTGCAGACTCGGAGCTCCCCGTTCACACAGTGAAAAAGCATCGTACAAAAACCTCCCTCAGCTGCAGAGGAAGTGATCTGACTAAACAGCTGCACGGAAACTACAACAACACAAACTGATGTAAAACACAGTTAATAATGATCCACTCTGAACATTTTAACACTTAATATTTAACAAAATTAAAAAAAAAAAAAGTATTAACTGTTATTACACTGATTAAAATAAAGTTTGAGCCAATCTGCTCAACATCAACAAAAATCTCGGGTGAAACTTGATGGAAAAAAAGGAAAGAATATTGTTTTTTTCTCAAATCTGTGTTTTATAAACCTGAACTCATTTGTTGATTCAATTAAATGTGATTTTTTGTTTTTTGTTTTTTTTTTAATTTACTTTTCTCAGTTTCTTTTTGTGTTTCAGCTCATCAGCAGAAAAATACTTATGATTTAGAAACCATGCAGCAAGAATGGAGGAGACACATGAAGGCATTGTATTGATTCTGATCTATCAGTCAGTCAATAATGATAAGTTCTGACTGGGTTTATACACACTACAGGATGAACCTACAGTATGTATGGACATATACTTTTTCATCATCTTAGACCTTCTCTGTGAACTCATCACAGGAATAATAAGTCGTCATGGACACGTCCAATAAAAACACATGAAAACAAGTGATGTGATGATCAGATTTTTATTATGTGTAAACACAGAAACAACATTGAAACACTGAGAGAAGCTGCTAAATATTGTTAGTGAAGCATGTGAAATCAAAGAGAGAGAGAGAGAGAGAGAGAGAGCAGGATTAGAGTAAAACCAGTATGAGAGTCCCAGTGAGTCAGCTCAGGACTGGGGACACTGGTCTCTCCTCAGTGTCTCTGAGACCAGAGTCTGGGAGCCCTGGGTGGCCTCACAGGTCACAGAGCCCAGCTTCCTCCACTGGTCTGCAGGGAGCCTCAGGGTGCTGCTCCAGCTGTAGAGGCCGTCCCTCCCCAGCACCCCGGGGCTCCTGCTCTCCTCCCAGCTGCTGCTGCTGCTGGTGCTGCAATCCACCATCCAGACCAGACTCCAGTCTGAGGGGAAGCCCTTGTTGGCCAGGCACATGAGCGTGGCCTTCCTCTGCTGCTGCAGCTCCTCACTGGAGGGGGGCAGAACTGTCAGGGTGGGACGGGTATCACCTAGGAGACAGAGAGCACGTGTCAATCAAACAGCAGCCACTTGGACACCTTTACTGTGTGAGAGCTGCTTTTGTCCTTTAAGGAGTTTCTGTCAGATGTTTTTCTGCTCCACCAGTCACTCACTCACTCACTCACACGTTGTTTCACTTCCCTTTAAGAAGCCTCTCATGCACATCAGCACAGAAAGAGTACTCATATGAACTGAAGTACATGCACATTACATTATTACATTTCAACTGCTGCATTTTACTGCACTTTATATCACACTAATAAACACTGTTTTTAAATGTTTCTGACCACTTGACGATTTTCTACAAAGTCCTGGTTCATTCATAATCAAACACATTTACTATCAAGATCACCACAGTTCATCAGATCTAATATTAAAGGACATTATGAGCAACAAATAAGTGACGACCACGTTTAAACATCAGACATATATGAATCCAAAAGAAACCAACAGCCTCAGAAAACTTCAGTCTCACTGTTCACAATCATTTCAGCTCAACTTCCAAACTCATGAAACTGTAAAAATACTAAATGTGATAAAACATGTTTTTACAGCAGGATTGTTGTTCTTGAACGTTTCCTGCTCTTCAAATTGCTCACATTTCACTAATGAGGTGGAAGATGTGAAAAGAAAAGTTGAGTGAAGCTGCTCTGAGTTCAGCTTCATGTGTTAAACAGGAGAAATGAAGAATCAAACAGAGATTTTACAATGATCTGGATCAGCCCAGTGGAAATTTAGATCTGCTACACATGTTCACTCACAGAAATCAGAAGCTGAACTGATGAGACAAAGTTGAAGATTTGATGAGAAACTTACTTCCAACATCCAGTCTGGTTCCTCCACCAAAAGTCCACCACAGTGATACAAAGTGACTGAGCCGTCGTACAAAAACCTCTCAGTGTACAGAGACACGGCTCTGACTCTGTCTGACTCAACTACACCTACAAGTCCTCAAGTTTCTGTCGTCCAAACATCTGATGAGATGATTTCTATTATGGACCAATACACTGAGAATGTGCTGATTCATCATTTACACTTTAAAGACTAAACTCTAGTTTCTGATGTCGGCAGAAAATTTCAGAGGAAAAAAAATGTAAAAGACGTAAAATCACATAATTTAGTTTCTAGATAAAAAAATGAAAGTGTGACAGACAAAATATTTTTAGCAACGTAATGAAAGACATGAATAATTAAACTTACTTCCAACATCCAGTCTGGTTCCTCCACCGAACGTGAGCCACAGTGATACAAAGTGACTGAGGCTTCGTACAAAAACCTCTCAGTGTACAGAGACACGGCTCTCTGACTCTGACAACAACAAACTCTACTAAATCACTTCCTGTTTTTAAAACGTTGAAATCCAACAATTAATAATATTTCTTTGAACAATAATTGATGTTAAATATTTATACTTTTCAATATGTTTCAAATCATCGTTCTTTCATCAAATACAAACAAATGAAATGAGGTTTTATAATAAATTTATTTGCAGTTATTAAAGAGATTCCACATAAACATGATCATGGACACATTTTAAATCAATACTCTAATCAATTGATTGATCCATTGATAATCAACTGATCAGACTGATCCCAGTCCCTGTTGGAGTCAGTCAGATCATTTCCATAGAGAGCCACTTTGCATCAGCAGCACCATGCTCCAGTGCTCTGGGAGAGTTTATAGTCCTGAGAGTTGAAGACTGGATGACTGACAGCTGTCCTTCATGACAACACAAGACACAGAAATCCTCCTCATCAAAAACATGACTTTGGTCTGCGTCCTCATCTGGACTCTCCTCTGCTGCTGCTTCACAGGTAAAGTCCAGAGAATCCAGCTCCTCTATCAACATCTGTCCCTCTGAAATGAAGCCCACAAAACCATGACTCTGTTTTATCTTCTGTCTCTGTGTCCTCAGAGTCCAGAGGTCAGGTCACAGTGACTCAGCCTGGAGCAGTGAGATCTGCTGTAGGAGGCTCAGTCACCATCGACTGTAGAACCAGTCAGGATGTTTATGTTTACAGCAGCTACCACTATTTACACTGGTACCAACAGAGAGATGGAGAAAAACCTAAACTCCTCATTCACTCTGCTTCCTATCGAGCATCAGGGATTCCAGGTCGTTTTACAGGCAGTGGATCAAACTCTGACTTCACTCTGACCATCAGTGGAGTCCAGGCTGAAGATGCATCAGTTTACTACTGTCACAGTTTTCACTATATCAACAGTCAGTGGGTGTTCACACAGTGAAAAAGCGTCGTACAAAAACCTCCCTCAGTCAAAGTGAACAGAAACTGAAGTGACTGCTGCAGCTGGAAGATACTGCAGAGACTGATACAGTTCACTGAGGGCACACACACACACACACACACACACACATGCATTTGATTACAATTTTTTATATGAAACATGAATGTCTGCAAATTTTGTTGACGCTTCTGCACACTGAAGGCTCATAACTGATGTCTCACAATCTTTACTGTGGCAGAAACACTCACACTGTCATAAACATAATGTGTCTGAATCACAACACAAACTACACATGACACAGAAAAAAGTGCTGATGGGATTAAACGTAACTTTGGACATAATTAGTTGATCAATACTTTCAGGAGAAACATTGATATCTTATGTCTGAGACTTTCAGTTTCTCCACCAAAGACAAAATTCCTCCTTAGTTCCATTCAGCTACTGATCAGGTTAATATCAAATATTTATTATTCAGACAAAAATGGATCATAGCAGAAAGTAGAATAAAAACTAGAGAGGACTGAGGATGGACCCTTGTGGGACTCCAGGAGTATTTTTGATAGTAGCAGATGAAAACTTAAGAAGTGAAAAGAAAAAAAAGAAAAAAAAACATCTGAAAGGTGATGACTGATTAACACTAAGACAACAGGGACATGTGTTGTATGTTACTATGAACTACTACTATAAACAATCTTTATACATTACAATTCCTGAGTCAACAGTATCACTGGCTGCACTTATAACACAACATCTAGAGGTTTTATCACTCTCCATGAGGATAACTGAATGAGTCAGTTGTTCCAGCAGTGAGGAGGACACAGCAGGACGTAGTGAGGACAGCTGCAGTTGACTGACTCTGTGTGTTTGCATATGTGTCCTTCCTCTCTGCTCCCATCCGTTAAGAGACCAGTGTTGATCAGTGTGTGTCCAGGCCTTTCACAGCCACTCACACCACAGCAGCACAATGATGATGTCTCTGACTCTACTGCTGGCCACCCTGGGGCTCCTTGTTCATGGTGAGACTCTCTGCTGAAAACTTTGCTTCAGGATGGAACCAGCTTTTACCACAATGATGTTCTGCTATGATGGAGAAACACTGAAACCAGCAGCGTTGACCTTCTTCCATCTGTTCTCCATGTTAAAGAAATGATCCTCTTCTGTTTGGATGTTGATTTTTCTCCAAGATGGATTTGTCTCAATAAATCTTCTGCTCTTTTTCATGTTTTTCAGGTTCATCAGGAGAAATCATCGTGACTCAGACTCCTGGAGCTCAGTCTGTTGTTGTAGGTCAGACTGTTTCTATCAGATGTCAAACCAGTGAAAGTGTTGAGCGTGACACCAAGAAGTGGCTCCACTGGTACTTTCAGAAACCTGGAGAAGCTCCTAAACTCCTGATTTATAGAGCTAATGGTCGGCAGTCTGGAGTCTCAGATCGCTTTACTGGACACGCATCTAGTGTGTCTGACTACACTCTGACCATCAGTAGAATTCAGGCTGAAGACTTAGGAGTTTACTACTGTCAGCAGAGTCAGAGAAACCCGTTCACACAGTGAAAAAGTGTCGTACAAAAACCTCCCTCAGCTGCAGAGGAACTGATCTGACTCAACAGCTGCACTGAAACTACAACAACACAAACTGATGTAAAACACAGTTAATAATGATCCACTCTGAACATTTTAACACTAAATATTTAACAAAAAAAAAGAAAAAGTATTAACCATTATTACACTGATTAAAATAAAGTTTGAGCCAATCTGCTCAACATCAACAAAAATCTCCGGTGAAATTTGATGAAAAAAAGGAAAGAATATTGTTTTTTTCTCAAATCTGTGTTTTATAAACCTGAACTCATTTGTTGATTCAATTAAATGTGATTTTTTGTTTGTTTGTTTTTATTTACTTTTCTCAGTTTCTTTTTGTGTTTCAACTCATCAGCAGAAAAATACTTGTGATTTAAAAACCATGCAGCAAGAATGGAGGAGACACATGAAGGCATTGTATTGATTCTGATCTATCAGTCAGTCAATAATGATAAGTTCTGACTGGGTTTATACACTCTACAGGATGAACCTACAGTATGTATGGACATGCACTTTTTCATCATCTTAGACCTTCTCTGTGAACTCATCACAGGAATAATAAGTCGTCATGGACACGTCCAATAAAAACACATGAAAACAAGTGATGTGATGATCAGATTTTTATTATGTGTAAACACAGAAACAACATTGAAACACTGAGAGAAGCTGCTAAATATTGTTAGTGAAGCATGTGAAATCAAAGAGAGAGAGAGAGAGAGAGAGAGAGAGAGAGAGAGCAGGATTAGAGTAAAACCAGTATGAGAGTCCCAGTGAGTCAGCTCAGGACTGGGAACACTGGTCTCTCCTCAGTGTCTCTGAGACCAGAGTCTGGGAGCCCTGGGTGGCCTCACAGGTCACAGAGCCCAGCTTCCCCCACTGGTCTGCAGGGAGCCTCAGGGTGCTGCTCCAGCTGTAGAGGCCGTCCCTCCCCAGCACCCCGGGGCTCCTGCTCTCCTCCCAGCTGCTGCTGCTGCTGGTGCTGCAATCCACCTTCCAGACCAGACTCCAGTCTGAGGGGAAGCCCTTGCTGGCCAGGCACATGAGCGTGGCCTTCCCCTGCTGCTGCAACTCCTCACTGGAGGGGGGCAGAACCGTCAGGGTGGGACGTGTATCACCTAGGAGACACAGAGCACAAAGTGTCAATCAAACAGCAGCCACTTGGACACCTTTACTGTGTGAGAGCTGCTTTTGTCCTTTAAGGAGTTTTTGTCAGATATTTTTCTGCTCCACCAGTCACTCACTCACTCACTCAGACGTTGTTTCACTTCCCTTCAAGAAGCCTCTCATGCACATCAGCACAGAGACAATCATCATACAGTTTGACCTGAAACATATCAAACTACACTAGAAATACATGAAGCTCATTTGAGAAATACTTATACATTTTACAAAGTCATGTACAAAATCTTCACTTTACATTCAACTAATCTGACAATCATCAAATGTTCCCCGAGTGGAAAACACTCCTCACTGAACAAACCCTTAAAATGATTTTAAACAACATCGGAAACAGTGAATCACAAAATAAAAAGTAGCACAGGTTTTCACATGATTTCAAATGATCGTCTACAGAAAATGAATCCTACTTTACCTTTTACAGATTGTAAGGTCAGTTTGAAACTTCAGCAAACAAATGACGTTTGACCATTTCTACAGTTTAACATCAATTCAATCATAACAGGATTTGGCAAAGAAAAGTTGAGTAAAGCTTCTCTAAGTTCACCTCCATGATTAATAAGGAGAAAAAAATATGGCAAGTCTAATGAAACAAGATCATTTTATCTGTAACAAGCTTTAAAAGACTTTGAAAACGTATGTTACATTAATAACTTTTTAGTATTTTTGCAGAAACTTACTTCCAACATCCAGTCTGGTTCCTCCACCGAACGTGTACCACAGTGATACAAAGTCACTGAGCCGTCGTACAAAAACCTCTCAGTGTACAGAGACATGGCTCTCTGACTCTGAAACAAACAAACTCACCAGAATTAGTCTGTTTGTAATGTTTTAGGAGCTGATGTAAGAAATGACAACAACACAATACAATGAGTTTAAAATAATCAATTTTCAACATTTGTCAAACGGAAAAATCTGTGTTTTCTGAAAATGTATTTAACTATCACAAAATGTACCTGAAAAAAGATGCTCAAACACATAAAACCTAAAGAGCATGAAAATAAGAAACATCACTTTCTGGTAAATATTCTGATCGACTTATTGGTCCGCTGATAATTATCAGCATGATCAGATTGATCCCAGTCCCCATTGGACTCAGTCAGAGTATTTCCATAGAGAGCCACTTTGCATCAGCAGCACCATGCTCCAGTGCTCTGGGAGAGTTTATAGTCTTGAGAGTTGAAGACTGGATGACTGACAGCTGTCCTTCATGACAACACGAGACACAGAAATCCTCCTCATCAAAAACATGACTTTGGTCTGCGTCCTCATCTGGACTCTCCTCTGCTGCTGCTTCACAGGTAAAGTCCAGAGAATCCAACTCCTCTATCAACATCTGTCCCTCTGAAATGAAGCCCACAAAACCATGACTCTGTTCTATCTTTCTGTCTCTGTGTCCTCAGAGTCCAAAGAAATGGTCACAGTGACTCAGCCTGGAGCAGTGAGATCTGCTGTAGGAGGCTCAGTCACCATCAGATGTAGAACTAGTCAGAATATTTATGTTTGGAACAACAACCACCTTTTAGACTGGTATCAACAGCCAGATGGAGAAAAACCTAAACTCCTCATTTACTATGCTTCCACTCGAGCATCAGGGATTCCAGACCGTTTTACAGGCAGTGGATCAAACTCTGACTTCACTCTGACCATCAGTGGAGTCCAGGCTGAAGATGCAGCAGTTTACTACTGTAAGGGAGAATTTAATGTTACCCGTTGGGAGCTGTTCACACAGTGAAAAAGCATCGTACAAAAACCTCCCTCAGTCAAAGTGAACAGAAACTGAACTGACTGCTGCAGCTGGAAGATACTGCAGAGACTGATACAGTTCACTGAGGACACACACACACACACACACACACACACTTGATTGAATATACTTACATAAAACATCAATGTGCCCAAACTGTGTTGGTGTCCGCAGGCTGAAGCTTCATAACTGCTGTTTCATAATGGTTTCTGTGCCAGTAACACTGACATTGTCATGAACACAATGGCCCTCATTTATCAAACATGCGTACATGAAATCTCCCACGAGGATTGACATTTATTGGTCTGAACGTGAGCGTAGCGTACACAAAAATCTAACTCCATTCGTACGCGTGAAGCCTCCATCTACCAGTGATTAGTCTACGCTTTTATTAACAAGCTATCACTTTAGTCATGCACAGATAATTTATTGTGCTGCCCTCTTCCTGTTTAATGTATTAATGTAAGTAAAGTCCCTCTTCTTGGCCGTCTTGCATGTCTCCATGTCGTAGGGGGGCAGGACAAGGCCTCTAAAGCAGAAATATGTCGTATCTAATCGAAGAGATCATTTCAGCCGCCAGATTCATTAGCACCATGCCAGTTTTACACTGAAATCGGCAATGTACACAGCTTTTGTAAGTCACATCAAACAACTGGCGCATGCTAAGATCTACCCCAGATCTTACACAAGTTTGATACATGATGGCCAGTGTGTCTGAATAACAGCACAAACAGCACATGACACAGTAAAAAGGGCTGACACAGGATTAAATGTAACTTTGGACACAATCAGTAGATCAGCATTTTCAGGAGGAACCTGGATATCTCACATCTGAGACCTTCAGATTCTCATCCAAAGACAGAATGTCTCTTGCAGAGTTTTGATCAATCTCCATGAGGATGATTGGTCTGCAGTGGTCAGGATCTATCAAAAGTGGTCCAAGGAAAGAATGGTGGTGAATTAGTGACAGGGTTCATTGATACACATGGGGAGAGGGCTGCGGCATGAACAAAGATGTCAGAGAGAAAGACAGAGCATGAGAAACAGAGAGAGATACTGAGAGCAGAGTGAGAGCAGTTTAGTCAGATCATTTCCATAGAGAGCCACTTTGCATCAGCAGCACCATGCTCCAGTGCTCTGGGAGAGTTTATAGTCCTGAGAGTTGAAGACTGGATGACTGACAGCTGTCCTTCATGACAACACAAGACACAGAAATCCTCCTCATCAAAAACATGACTTTGGTCTCTGTCCTCATCTGGACTCTCCTCTGCTGCTGCTTCACAGGTAAAGTCCAGAGAATCCAACTCCTCTATCAACATCTGTCCCTCTGAAATGAAGCCCACAAAACCATGACTGAATGTTTTATCTTTCTGTCTCTGTGTCCTCAGAGTCCAGAGGTCAGCTCACAGTGACTCAGTCTGGAGCAGTGAGATCTGCTGTAGGAGGCTCCGTCACCATCAACTGTAGGGTCAGTCCAAAGGTTTCTGTGGGTAGCTCAAGTGGTAAAGAACTAATGTCTTGGTACAGTCAGAGAAATGCAGAATCTCCCAAGCTACTTATTTCGTATGTAATTGAGCGAGCATCAGGGATTCCAGGTCGTTTTACAGGCAGTGGAACTGAGACTGACTTCACTCTGACCATCAGTGGAGTCCAGGCTGAAGATGCTGCAGTTTACTACTGTCAGAGTGTTCACTGGTTGAACAGTCAGGATGTGTTCACACAGTGAAAAAGTGTCGTACAAAAACCTCCTTCAGTCAAAGTGAACAGAAAGTGAACTGACTGCTGCAGCTGGAAGATACTGCAGAGACTGATACAGTTCACTGAGGACACACACACACACACACACACACACACACACATGTTGTCTTTACCACAGATATTCCAGATTTGATTACAAAAACATCTAATAAAGTATGACACATTACATTATGGCGCAGCAGTGAGGGACATTCAGCAATTTAAATAATTTGAGCTGTAACATTAGAACCAATGACTGGATTCAGTGTTTTGACTGGTCTGAGTGTTTTCGAGTCAAACCATGAAGCTGTGGAAAACAAGTTAAAGTACAAATTAAATTTCCTTCATGAAATTACCAAAGGTTCTGAATGAACTCGAAAACAGGCCAAGTAGCTATATATACACACCAACCAGACATGGCTGATCTGTGTGCGTTTTAACATTAGTCTATGGCTGTGTTAAACACATTTAGCATGTTTGAAGTCAGTTAACAAGTCATTTGAGATACGTTTTCCCCCAATCCACAACATGCTTATTTTAAGGATGAAATCAATGAGAGAAGTCCGACAATATTGACAATGGTCTAATGCACTGCTTAGGTTTTGTTGACTTAAAATATATACTCTAATTTTGTATCTGTAACATCAAGGTGAACAAACCAGGTCCAAATTCAAGTCTCAAAACATGAATATGATCTGTGTTCATGTGCTACCATCTAGTAGATTAATTCGGTAACTGCAGTAAGTCTAAGTTTACATGAGAGGCTTCTGGAGGTTCGTGCAGAGCTGGATTTTATCCACAGATGTTGGATGTTCAGTTTTATTTGAGTGAGTCATTGGATTTTCAGCACCAAGTCATCGACATGTTGCTTCACAATGTGTTAGAAAAAAAAAAGAGAAATTTTGAAAGAGAAGGAAAAAATGGAAACCAACCATATGTATATATATATTATTATGTAATAGGGATCTGACTATGGATCTGACTATGGATGGATGTGTATGATCATGTGGCTCATCCGCATCCATGCATGTAATGAGAGGAAGTAGCCTAAATCAAAGCTGCTGAAGAGAGAGTGACCCAGGTGAGCTGACTTCCGGTGTGGACTGTGGAGGTGGAGCCACAAGAAGCAGAAGACCAGGTGAGGGAAAATATGAAGGTCCGGTGTTAAGTTTCTATAACTGGGTGTTATTATACAGACAGATCATGGAAGTTATGTCATATTATACAGGTGTTTTAACATAAATGTGTCTTTCTATGAGAAGTTAAACGCTCACATAAAAGCTTTATTTTGTAAACCCACCCGGAAGTGATTGTTCATGTTAAAGTGCACGTGACAACAGAAGACTACAACAGCTGCATCCAACAACAGAAACACTGTCGTCAGGGGAGTCGAGCTCCGTCCTCCGCCCTGACTCTGTGAACCATGTCCAGGCTCCAGGCTCTGAAGGTCCGCATCCAGCAGCGACTGGCCGCGGTTGTGGAGGAGATCTTCGGACTTGTAGACCAAACAATAGCCGAGTGCGAGGAGGAGATGAGCCGCCGCCGCCACAGGCTGCTGGACGTGGCTCTCAAACCGGAGACGCACACGGGGCAGGAAACAGGTGCGTGCGACCTCTCTCCACCGCTGGGAACGTGTGTCGCGTTGTTCAAGTCCGATTCCCTGGTGTGTTTTCGCTGAAATGTGCCTGCTGCTCCCTCTGTGTGTTTGTAGTCACAAGAGTCACGCTGCTGTCTGGCTGAAGGTAAATACTGATCACAAGCATCAGGCTGCAGAGATCCATATCCGGGGCAACAGACCGGCTCACTTACTTTACTGATTACTGATCATTTTGGGGGCAGCAGTTTGTGCATATTGTGGTGTAGGTTTCTGTCATTTTGGTCGGTCTGTATGTATCAGTGAGTAACAAAACCACATTCAGATAGGAGAGGAGAAACCCTCTCATTGTTCCTCTCTCCTTCAAAGTAAATCAAAGACTAGGAGTAGTCATGGGAACTATGATAAGTGTCATACAGCATAAAAAATCTATCCAGGCGTGTGCTGCATCAGCTGACACTGACAGTGAAGACAAAGTCTAACAGAAATGTAACGGGAGAAAATGTATCTGTGTTTGTCTGTGTTTCAGGGTTTCATGCAGATGTTCAGAGGCTCTTGGTGAGTCAAGCAGATGTTTCCGACCCACCACAGCCTCCACACATTAAAGAGGAACAGGAGGAACTGTGGACCAGTCAGGAGGGAGAGCAGCTTCGAGGACTGGAGGAGGCTGATGGTGCCAAGCTCACATTCACTCCTGACCCTGTGAAAAGAGAGGATGTTGGTGATGAAGAAGAAGCTCAGACCTCACAGCTTCATCAGAGTCAGACAGAGGAGAACAGAGAGGGAGAGGATTTGAAACCTGAAACTGAAGGGGAGGGCTGTAGGAGACCAGAACCAGACAGAAACTCAGGGTCTGATAGACTTTCACAAAAAGCCAACAGTGTCCAGACTTCCAAAGACATAGAAGACAGGAATTATTATTGGATGGAGACCAGAGACACTGAGACTGATTTAAACTTGCTACACAGTAACTTGGTCCCGACAGGTGATGATGGGGAGTGTAAAGCAAAATCCTACATCTGCTCTGAGTGCGGTAAAAGATTTGGCCACAAGGGGACACTGCAGAGACACGTGAGATGTCACACTGGAGAGAAACCGTTTGGTTGCACCATTTGCGGTAAAAGGTTCACGCAGAGCGGGCCATTGGTGCACCACCTACGGCTCCACACGGGGGAGAAACCCTTCACCTGCTTGGTGTGTGGCAAACGGTTCACACAGAAGGGGAACCTGACATGTCACATGACAGTGCACACGGGGGAGAAACCGTACAGCTGCACTGTGTGCGAGAAGCGATTCACCAGACAGTCGCGTGTGAAAAAGCACAAGTGTGTTGTTGAGAGCCGTAATAGTTTGTAGCCCGAATGGTCTCAGAGACACCTGGGAGATGAGGAATGGAAAAGATTTAATGCTGGTCTTTACTCACAAACACTGTCATTATTATTATAACGTCTCCAAGTGAAGGAGTTTCAGTGGCCTGGTTCACGAGTGAGGGAACACTGGAGCATGAGATTGGCCAGAGAATCAGCACGATGGCAGCAGTATGGTAATCGTTGTGACGAAAAGAGAGCTGAGCCAAAAGGCATAGGCTCCCCTATGTTCATGAGCCAGGGGTCATGACCGAAAGACCAAGGTTGGGGATACAAGTGGCTGAAATGATCCCTTAGAGATAAGGGGAGAAGTTATGTAATTGATGAGAGACTCAGAGTAGACCTGCTGCATAGGAAGGAGCCAGTTGAGGTGGTTTGGGTAATGTCGAATTAAGACAGAACGTTTCACCCACATAATGAAACTTTAAGTTCATTGGAGACTTAAGACAGTAATGAACCTCAGCTGAAACGTTCAAATGCTCAAATGGAGTAAAACATTGTACCTGCTCCTCCTGCGGTACAACATTTAGAAGAAAATCAAATCTTTACATGCCTTTAAGAGTTTAGTCAGGAGAGAAGCCGTACACCTGCTGGGTCTGCAACACCAGCTTTAGTCAAAGCTCCACGTTGGTAAATCACAGGAGAGTCCACACCTGGGAGAAACCGTTGAGTCTGTTGAGTTGGTCAATTATTAGATTAGTTTCTGCAAGATTTGTTTCATTAAATCACCAGAACACACAACTAAGTGGTCATTAAAGTTGTCATGTTCAGGTTGTGTTGAATTTTTTTCAGAGAAGTGGTTGTTTGGCAGTGCGATCATTGTGGAGGATGTGGTTAGCGTTAAGGACAGGAACACAGATAACTTATTATACAGGATATCCTTTCGACAGCATTAGCAGATTCTGCTCTGTCTCTGCTGAGATGGATCTGTTCACCTTTGAGTCGTCGCTTCTGCTTCTGCTCGTTTTAACCGGTGAGGACACATGAATACACTCATTTTATATTTTGGTTTGCTGTGGCTCTTTGTGTTCATGGATGTGACTTTAAGCTTCTTCTTTTTTTTTTTTTTTTAAATCTGGTTTCTCTTCCACTTAGGATGCTGTACGGGTCAGAGTATTCTCCCGGCACGTATCCCAGTTTACGCAGTTTTGGGCTCAAATGTGACTTTCAAAACCTATGTCGACAAGATAGGTGAGGGCTCATTGATTATGTGGGCGCGCTTTGATACGTCTGGAAGGACCCAAATAGCAAATGTGAGTGAGGACTCCTGCATGGTGAGCATAGATTACACTGAAAGAGTGTCACTGAATTGCACCAACGGCGTCATGACCCTGAGCTTTGTGAGTTTGAACGACAGTGGGAAGTATGGCATGGCCATTGTACCTAACAGTAAGGACGTGGAGAATTTCACATACCATGACTACGACTCACTTTTCACAGAGTTCACTGAGTTCGAAGTGCTGGGTGAGTCATTTTACATGTTTATTGAAGTTGAGGGTTTGTTATGACATGTTCACATGGATCGTGTGTGATAAGAGAAATAGCTGAAGGGAGATGATTTAACTTTCTCAAGTGGCTTGTTTGGACATTGAATCAGATCAACATGTTAAGCACTTCCCCACAATGTGGTTTAAAGTGTGACATCATCCTCTCTCTCTGACAGCAGTGAAGATAGATGGGTGACAGTAAAGTAAAAAATAAAGTAGATTTATTGATAGAGATCTACTACATGTTTACAGAGCCCATTTGGAGCACTAAAATCACCGGTCCGTCAGAGACTCTCTTTGTTGGCAACAGCTCAGCCAGGCTGAGGTGTGAGGCGAAGACCGGCACCGTGAAGACCAGGACCTGGCGGAAAGATGGCGAACCTGTGAAGGCCAGCTCCCACTTGATGTTCTCTGACGACAGGAGCACCTTGATGTTCGTCCTGCTGGAGAAAGAGGACAACGGAAAGTACACATGTCTGCTCAGCAACCCCATCAGCAGTGACGCTGCCTCCTACAAGATGGTGGTAAACTGTGAGTGTTTTTTGTCGTTGAGGGATAAGAATGAGTGGTTTGTGACATTGCATCCTGAGTCCTTTGTGGAAGTGGCTGATTTGATGGATCTGATAGATCATATCCAAACTGAAAATACTCCACACACACACACACACATCCGTTCATTCACAATAATCATTTTTTCTAATACATCTAATGATGATTTATAGCATAAAGTGTTTATAACACAACTTCTCTCTGTGGCTTCAGTTGGTCCTGAAAAAACACTGGTGTGGGGTCAAACAAGCGTGGAGGTGAACAACCGGCTGACCCTCACCTGCTCTGCTGCCTCCAACCCACCTGCGAACTTCACCTGGAGCTTCAACGGCAAGGAGATCAAAGTGAAAACGGCTTGGCTCACCATTGAGAAGGTGGCTCTCTGGGACGCAGGGACATACACGTGCAAGGCGTCCAATGCCATTACTGGAAATACCACCGAGCGCGAGCGTGTGCTGTCTGTCACAGGTTAGATTCTCGTCTCTGTGCTTTGTGCTAACACGGCTCCTCCAATGAAGATCTTTCAGGACCACACTACAAAGTAAAGGGTGTGACAGATTTCCCAGAATGCACCAGATGCTTGCAGAAGCAAACAAAGATCAAGACAAGTGTTGATATTTTCACCATAAACAAGGATTAAAAAAAAAAGCACCATTTTATGGTCCAGTCAACCCAGTGTCCATGTAGTGGGCATTTGCACAAGTGAGAAACAAACTGATTAAAAAATGACTAAAGGAAAGAAAAGTACATATACACAGTAAGTATATATGCTGTCTCTGTCTCTCCACAGTTTACTTTCCCTCTGTGGTTGGGTGTTGGATCCTGATCGCCCTGTTATCAGTTGCTTTACTGCTGCTGCTCTTCACATGGCAGAGGAACACGAAGTTGGGATCACGCTCCAGGGTGAACACGGATGATCAAAACATGGAGGTAACTCTCATCGTAAACAGCAAACATGACCTCAGCCACCTCTGAGTTTCAGAACTTACTTTTCTAATGTGTTTTAAATATGATTTTCAGTTGTCTGTGAGACAGAGAGAGTTGAATCCACACTACCAGCGCATCAATCCAGCTCACAGAGACCAGGACCACATTTACTCCACAATCACACGCACTTAAAATCCATGCTCAAATGTGTGGTGGTTTCTCCCAGAAAACCACAAGATGTCATTTTTATGTATACAGCGCTTCTTGTTTAGGAATTAAACCAATAATGTTGAAGCAATCTTTTAACCAAGGAAGCAAAAGATCGACTAGATAAGCCTCACTCATGTCCTCTTACTAGCTTTTCTAACCACATCTCAGCTCATCTCTGCATGAGCAGATTTTGCAGAGTTTACTCAGTCATCAAGCAGATAGACTTAAGGCACATAGCAACATGTGGAGGAAACTGAGAAAATGATGAAGCCAGAGGTACAGTGTGGTTGGCAGCTTCAGCCACTCAGCAGATTTCAGATTGTCATTTGTTTATGTATTTTTTTCAAATTGATGAATACATGTCATGTTGATAGAAGTTTTCAATATATTCTGGCAGTTGACATTGTCACATCATCTGCTTTGTGTTTGTTGAAAACACTTGTGTAACTGTGTGACTTTAAAGATTCCTAAATTTGATTGAAATATGATTTTCAAAAAACCCAGTTGTACTTTTGAACAGTATTAGTCTAGTGGTTAGAGGATGAAGGTGTGTCGAAATGTCAAAAGTAAAATAATCTGAAATGTTTTTAATGTATAAAGTGTCAGAGTTCACCTTCCCTAACTGGTACGTTCGTCTCATACGTCTGTACGTTCAAAAGGCCTGAGCATGTTTGATATTGTCTTTACAACAGCAATCATCAGCTGCAAATAAATGAGTTTTCTTTTCAGACTCATGTTTTGTTATTTTTCTTTCTTCCCTGTGGAGCCCTTGACAAAAGAGAAAAATGGGTGAAATTGCTCCTTTATGGAGTAAATAATAAAATGAGCTAAGAAGAAAAGTAATTTAAAGTAAGTTGTTGTTTTTTTTTCTTTTTGTCAGATTCCTGGAGGTTTATGAGCCGACATGTATTTAACCTTACATTTAGTGTGATGTTTCTGATTCAAAGAGAAAACAAAGCATGTTACAGACACTTAAGTGTCATTTTTCATAGGAGACGATAATACGTTATATAAAAGGAGTTAGGGACTTTTTTGCATGTCTGGCCCCCAGTGTCTTATAATCTGATTATGCAGATGTTTTTCTTAAAGAACTCAGTGCAGCATAAAGTTAGAAAGGACTTTGTGGATTTGATTTCAGTGTATTTAGCCTAATGTAGTACAGACAGTATTTGCATTTGTTTAAAATATGTGAATGAAGGATTGCATTAAGTGTAAACTCCACTATGAGTCACAGGAATACTGTAAAAATGTCTTAATGTTAATCCGTTCCATTAAAGTGCTCAATGTGGATCATTAATGACTGGTTAAGTTGAACTGGTGTTGTTTTAGTTGAGTCAGATCAGTTCCTCTGCAGCTGAGGGAGGTTTTTGTATGACGCTTTTTCACTGTGTGAGCAGTTTGCTGCTACTCTGCTGACAGTAGTAATCTCCTGAGTCTTCAGCCTGAGCTCTACTGATGGTCAGAGTGAAGTCAGTCCCAGATCCATGTCCACTAAAACGATCTGAAACTCCAGACTGACGGGTTGTAGCAGCAGAAATCAGGAGTTTAGGAGCTTCTCCAGGTTTCTGAAGGTACCAGCTGATGAAGTTACTAACATCTAAACTGGTTCTGCATCTGATAGAAACAGTCTGACCTGGAACGACAGACCGAGCTCCAGGAGTCTGAGTCACAGTGATTTCTCCTGATGAATGAAAAACATGAAAAAAAGGAGAAGAGTTATTGAGACAAATCCAAACAGAAGAGGATCATTTGTTTCAGATGGAGAACAGATGGAAGAAGGTCAGACACTCACTCAGGACTCGGAGCTCGATCTCTGCAGTCCTGGTGGTGCTGTCCTTCGCTAGTAAGTTGATGCTATAACGCCCACTGTCCTCCGGCTTCACCAATATCATAGTCAAAGCGCCGGTGGTCGGGTCAATCGACACTCTTCCTGCATACTGGTCGCCCTCTTTGACTCCTCTGGGACCCAGGATGGCGACGTCTATCAGTTCGCCCTTGTGATTGACATTCCAGGTAATATACACATACTCCGGGTTGACGAGCAGGGTTTTTATTGTCACATTTCTCCCCGCGACCACGTCCACGGGACCCTCCGGGAGAATTTCCTGCCCTGCACAGCATCCTGAGGGGAGATAGGTGAAGCACAGGTTAGACCTGAGGTGGAGGAGCTGGACACATCAACGACTTCAAGGGGAGAAATGAATGATACAGATCCAAAAAGTCCTTTTCTATCATGTAAAGAGATAGATAAACAAAGAAATGAATAAAGGAATAAACAAACAATTCACAATGTGTTCTTACTGATTAAAGACAGAAGAAACAGAAGAGACTGAAAGGTGAGAGGATCCATCCTGGAGTGTTCAAGTCTTCACAGACAGTGTACAAAATACAGCAGGACCTGCAGCTTTATAGAGGGACGCACACACACACACACACCACGCCCAGCTTCCTCCACTGGTCCCTAGGGAGTCTCATGGTGCTGGAGAAGGATGGCCTCTCTATACAGCTGGAGCAGCTGGGCAGTTTTTCACTTTCCTTCCTCAGCACAGTAACCATAGCAACGGACAGGCATCACTGCTGAACCATGGCAAAAGACAGGTTTCGGTCGCCCACTGTTACACTTTTGTTGGCCCTAAGGGACATAACATTGGTAAGGACCCCCAAAATACACGGAGGCAGAACTACAAACAGCAACAAGGTTTATTCCACATAGAAATGAAATAATTAAGATACTAAACTAAAACAACTAGAAAATTTCCTCCAGAAATTTTGAGAGTGCCACAGGGACTGCTGTCAACATGCGACCTTGACCCATATACGCCCGGTACCGGAATCCGAACCCGAACCGGTACCGGTACCAGAACCGGGTCGGTACCGGGACCAGAACCTGAACCAGACCCGGTGCCGGTACCAGAACCGGGATCGGTACCGGGACCAGAACCAGGATCGTGACGGGGGCCAGAACCGGTACCGGTACCCGAACCGGGATCAGAACCAGGATCGCGACGGGGACCAGAACCGGGATCGGGATCGGTTCTGTTCCGACGATTCCGACTACATCTTCTGTCTTTGACTTCACATCGCTATGAACTGTAACTTTCTGAAGCAAAGTCACTGAAAGCGTTGGTACATGAACTGACTTGATGATGTGACAATGGGACACTCACACACTTGAACACACACGTGAACGAGCCCAAGTCACATACAGTTTATGGTTTGTAAGAGACTGGGACTCAGCCATTAACGTGACGGACCAGGCCGGGGACACATGGGCCTCTCAGGCCCTGAACCCTGGCTGACTTGAACAATGTCGGCTGTAGGCTGAGTGCGTGACAAAAGTGTGTGTCCAGTGCACGTCACAAGAGGGCAGCACTGAACTGAGAACACAGGAGCTGAAATACTCGAGTTTCCGGCGACGCTCAGGTAAATAAAAAGAAGAAGAGGGAGGGGGGTGGGGGCCGCCAATATATGAATGAATGAACGAATGAATGGAAGACACCAGTCCACGTTCATCGGTGTAATTCGATCTGAAACTCCAGACTGACGGGTTGTAGCAGCAGAAATCAGGAGTTTAGGAGCTTCTCCAGGTTTCTGAAGGTACCAGCTGATGAAGTTACTAACATCTAAACTGGTTCTGCATCTGATAGAAACAGTCTGACCGGGAACGACAGACTGAGCTCCAGGAGTCTGAGTCACAGTGATTTCTCCTGATGAATGAAAAACATGAAAAAGAGGAGAAGAGTTATTGAGACAAACCCAAACGGAAGAGGATCATTTGTTTAACCTTAACCTGAAAACTTAAATAAACAGTGAGTTCACATTGTCCCATCGTCTGCTTTGTGTTTGTTTAGCTACTAGTATATGTGTCTATCTGCCAGACTTCACCTTCCTCCGAAACAAACATGTGAAAGAAAATACAAACTCTGTCAAGTTGTTTCTAAGTCGTTGTAAGATGAAGTTTGATCTTGTTTTACCTACAGTAAACATATGGCCATTCATTCACTTCTCCTGCGAGCAGGTGTATGTTTTATGACGCCTCCCTCAGATGTCCACCAGGTGGCAGCAGTGTCTCAATGAAACACAGACGATTCACTGAGACGTTTCAGCCTCATTCAAAAGAAAAAAACAAAGCACTTTATTTTGATTAATCTTAGTTTCTTTTTCACACTTAATATAAAATGAGTAAAGGCCTTTTATGTGGCTGCTGCTGCTGCTGCTGTTGTTTTCCTCAGGGGAACTCATAAAGACAGACAGACTTGTAAATAGACTTTAAAGGTTTGTGATTGTTTCCCAGTGTATTTACTCTACTGTAGGAAAATACAGACAATATTTACAATATGGCTTAAATTTGTCAATGAGGGAAGTTGAAGTGTAAACTTCACTATAACTTACAGGAACACACATGATTCATCATGAGGGTGTGTGTGTGAGGGAGGGAGAGAGAGAGAGAGAGAGAGAGAGCGTGTGTGTGTGTGTGTGTGTGTGTGTGTGTGTGTGTGTGTGTGTGTGTGTGTCACCTAGTCTGGGTGTGTCCCTCTAAAAAGCAGCAGGTACTGCCGGATTTTCTCCACTGTCTCTGTCTCTGCTGTGAAGACTTGAACACTCCAGGATGGATCCTCTCACCTTTAAGTCTCTTCTGTTTCTTCTGTCTTTAATCGGTAAGAACACATTCACACCATCACTGCTGCACACGAAGCTGGACTTTATATTAGTTTTATTTGTTTCTTCTTCTTCTTCTTTCTTGCTGTCGCTTGTGCATGGACAATGTGTAGCTACTTCCCCGGCTGCAGCCTGTCCTGTCTGAACACTTACACTACTATGGTGGAAACGATGTGATGCTGCTGACTCTGTCTCCTCTTTCTCCATTACTTCCTTGAAGTCATTAATATGTCCAGCTCCTCCACCTCAGGTCTAACCTGTGCTTCACCTGTCTCCCCTCAGGATGCTGTGCGGGGGAGGAAATTCTCCCGGAGGGTCCCGTGGACGTGGTCGTGGGGAGAAATGCGACGATAAAAACCCTGCTCGTCAACCCGGAGTATATGTTTATTACCTGGAATTTCAACCACGAGGGCGAACAGATAAACGTCGCCACCCTGGGTCCCAAAGGAGTGAAAGAGGGCCCTCAGTATGTAGGAAGAGTGTCGATCGACCCGACCACCGGCGCTTTGAATATCACGTCCGTGAAGCCGGAGGACAGTGGGGATTTCAGCATCAACATACTAAAGGAGGACAGCACCACCAAGACCGCAGAGATCGAGCTCCGAGTCCTGGGTGAGTGTCCCTACCTGTGACTCTGCAGGGCCACACCTGCTCCAAGTGAGCAGCAATAGTTAGGGGTTTTATAGACTTCTACCGAATTTAAGAGTGCCTCGTGACCAGTCATTTTAGTTTTTTTTTTTTTTTTTTAAATCCATGTTGTGTCTAATAACGCCTCCCTGAAGCTGTCACACAAGGAGTTTGGTGCAGGTTGCAAAGCCCAGAGGCCACACCTGTTTACCGGGCGCAGCGCCATGGAGCGCACACTGGTTACTGTATCCCTGCGCTATGCGCAAGATCTTAGGTGAGAGGTTCCTGCGTCGCTTAGCAACCACATGGTTAAAGAACTATATTCCTTGGCGGAGGAAAGAATAAGGTTACCTGAGTGCTTTGTTCGTATAGTAGTGTCTCATGTGAGACCAAGTGAGTCGTTTTAATGAGTAGAGGTTCACTGTTAGAGAAGTTGTGACCTTACTCAACAGAAAACACTGCAAACAGTCACATACAGTCAGAGGGAGTGGCTCTCCACTGTGTTTTCGGTGGATTATTTGTGTGTGTGTGTGTGTGTGTGTGTGTGTGTTGGCCTTTGGGATGTAACGGGACATCTTTAATGCCCACAGAATAGCAGGCACTTTGACTTCAGACAAGATTTAATGCAGTGTTACATGTTTACAACACGCTGGCTGATATTTAAAGATTGATGTCCTGATCGATTGAGTAGCTAATTGATTAACTGACTGCAAAGTGCTGCAGTAAATGTCTGCCACTTTATCTAAAAGGCCGCAGTCATCTCCGATAATGTAAAACATCTCCAGCCTGGCGTTGTGTCCACCACATGATGTCAGTTTGAGTCTCTGTTTATCCAGGGTTGGTTTTGCAGTGGGAGTGGACTCTTCCCACTCAGGGATCGATCAGTAAAACCACACGTTTGGTGAATTACTCTGAACAAAGCCACCAGTGTCTCCACAGCTGTTTGTTTCTTAAACTTGAAGGAGTGGATCCTTGATGTTCCTGAGGGTTCACTGTAAGGAGGCGAAATGGATCTTTAGAAAACATGTCTCTGTGGAGGAAGAGGTGTGAGCTCTCAAAACTGGTTGCAACGCCTTCACATTGTTCCCACACACACTCATCGTTGCCCAATCATCAACAAGGACACTGTTCATTTAGAATTGGAGCACCAGGATTATTGAGAACAGGTCCAGCCGGTCTGCCTTCACTCGCCCTGTTCAAATGTTAATATCTGAGCACAGTTATGCTGGTGTGAATACAAACCGACCTCAGTCAGTCAGTCAGTCAGTCAGATTGTCACATCCGCCACCCCCACAGTTAATCATGCCGGTATTTACATTGTTGTGAGATTGGATGCTTTTAATGTGAAACATCACTGCAGGAAGTGTTAAGTTTGACCCAACGATGAACAACGAAAAGAAAGAACCACAAAAAAATAAAAATAAATAAATAACGGCAAAGTAGAAACAAGTGCAGCAACTCGTGACATGTTCCTCTGCTGATGGAACTCTGACAAAGTTACAGTGGTCTCATGGACATTTTTATCTGTCTCCAATCTTCTCTTTTCTTCCGCTTTCACTCCTGTTTGTCAAATCTACTCGTCTGTTCATTTCAACAACCTCCCTGTGTCTCTGTACAGAGCCGGTGTCTGACGTGGTCATCAAGTCCAACATGCCCGAGGCAATCGAACGCAACAGCACCGTGGTCCTGACCTGCACTGCCAAAGGCTCCTTCCTCACCTTCAGCTGGATAAATGGCACCGTCCCTGTTGTGGACGATGGCAAACGGATCATAATTAAAAATGTCAGTCTACATGTTTCTTTGTTTTGTTTTTTTTATTATCGTTAAAACTTTTGTTTTACTGAATATTGAATGCATTGGGTTTAGTAGCAGTCTGTTTTTGTGTATGTGTGTGTGTTGATTCTGGTCAGTGAAGTAAGCTACACAGTAACTGACATAGTTCCTCCTTTGGTTCGTACCACAGGGGGAATCGTCCAGCACACTGACGGTTGAAGACATCTTCAGGTCAGAGCTGGCCGGTCCTATCTACTGCTCAGCTTCCAACAAGATAGAGATGGAGAAGAGCGCCCCCTTCAACCTCACTGTCTACTGTAAGTACTGTACTCGTTTCTGACGCCTCCAACACAGGAAATGACACGTTTGGGCTCACTTTTTCTAGCTATGCCAAAACTTCCAGCATCGCCCTCTACATAAACATTACATGTTTAACACTATAGTCAAATAACCTGTGGATGCAGTTCTTTCCATTTGATGTGTTCTACCACATGGTTTGAATTGAATGTCGATGGCTGTAGCTCAGCGGGCTGCTTCACCAGTGCTATCTTGACAGTGTCTGACTCCTCCTAACCACTCCTAGGTTGTCCGTAAATGGTAACTCAGACTTCAGTTAATGCCAGTGGCAGGGACATAGTCATTCGCCTGTCACTCAACAGCAGCCGCGCCTTTAATTATTTATAACTGTAAGGCTTGCTAACATGTGCGCAGGTGACTTCTCCTGTCACCTATCAGGGGTCAGGGGTCAGGGGTCATGAAGGAGGACATTAGTAAACATGTAAACATTCACTTCTGCATTTAAGTTGAAAATTTTACCATGAGAGTCTATGGGGATAGACTCACTTTCTGAGGCAGACTCTAGTTGTCATTTGAGGAACTGCAGTTTTCAACTTGTTTCGTGTTTTAACTCCTTGCTGACTGATATAATAGACAAGATAAGAGGATACCTCCTCTTATCGTTGATATGGCTGACACAGACTAATATGGATTTATCTGTAATGAGCTAATCACTACAGCGACCTGGCTTTTTCTTTTATTAAATAAATCCACCCCCATGGTGGTTTGACAGTTTGTCCACGCGTATACCCACATGGTTTATTTAATCTAAGGTTTTAGTCTTGCATTATTTCAGCCTCTGCACTTCTTCGAATGAGCACCACACCCCATTTGGCAACAATGACGGTACAAAGATATTAGTCAGCTGCTGTCTTCGCATCACACCTTGGAAGGTCACAGGTCTTCTTGATTCACACTGATTCCTGACCTTTCACTTTATTTCCGTGTCCACTAACAGTTGAGACTTGGATTCCTGAAACACTCTTGTAACCAGCGTGACTGTGGTGTGTGTGTGTGTGTGTTTGCAGGGCGCTCCCTCTCAGCCTTTACTCTCTGACTAAAACCACAGTGTGTACACAGTGGCTTGCACTTCCACTCCTTCCCCATGACTAACCTGAAAGGCAGTGAAACCGCACCGACCACTGGTTCACTCTGTTATTAATTAATCAAAAAGCTTATGCCTGCATCTTAGGAGTGTTCAGTCTGGTCAGGCTGTGTCTGGAAACGCAAGTTGTGTTTGAATCCGGAGAACACTGCGACATGAAGGCGTGTATGAAGCTAGACTGTAGATGTATCAACAGTGATACATCCAAGTACAGATTCTGTTTAAGGAACTGAAATAATACAAGTATCACACAAAAATGACTGCAGTTTTCTATCGAGTGTCTTTATAATAATGTTTTTCATTATTCCAAAAAGAATGATCTTTTTGTTGTCCACCTTTTTTATTTAGATCTGTTGATGCTCAGGTCTTTGCTGTGGTGTTCTGGAAAGTTAAAATAAGTCTTGTGTGGTGGTGACGGTGTCTGCAGAGCCCCCTCCCCCCGCCTGTATTTTGGTCTTTTACTCTGTTTTGTTGTGCACGGGGACGTTTCTGGGTGGAGAGTCAGGGTTTTCTCTCCAGCCAGTGACAGCAGAGCAGGTGAAGTTCTGTGCAGCAGGATTAGGAGGGCTACTAGCCCCACTAGCTGTCCCGGATGCTAGCAAGTGGTAACGGCAGATGCTATCCGCCGCTAGCGCTCGCTTCCCAGCTTACCACAATGGCCCTCCTACTCGTCGCAGCATCACCCTTGAGGCTTCCGTTACTGGTGATGGCCGGGTATCGGCCCGCAGCTCCAGCGCTTCACTCAGACTGTACTTCCTTTTCTTTCCAGTCCTGACAACTGCTGCTGTTTGTTTACAAACTGCAATGAACAAACCTCCAGACTCTACCTTTAACAGCTGATATCTGTCTTTTCTGTCAGTAACATGAACATAATCACACTCAACAGAGAAACTGAACTGGGATCAGGTCCACATGAATTCTTGGGTACCCTTTTGTGAAGGCAGAAACCATCCAATGTAAAAAAAAAAAAAAAAAAAAAAAAAAATCACAACCACTGTCTCTGTTACATTTATGTCAACCTCTCACTCCTCTATTTTTGTTAAAACTCCACAGATGGACCAGACGGCGTCTCCATCAGCGCTGCGCCAACCATTGTCAAATCTGGCTCCGATATCAACCTGACCTGTGCAGCGGTCTCCAGCCCACCCGCCACCTTCAGCTGGTATCATGACGACAAGCCGATGGATGTGTCAGGCGCCATCCTCCCTATTAAAGTGATCGAGGAAAAAGGGTTCGGGAAGAAGAAGGGATCATACTCGTGTATGGCCCACAATGACAAGACCAAACGCACTTTATCCTCTGTGGCACTTTCCATCATTGTGATTGGTGAGTGTGGACTGTGGTTTGATGTTCTGAGTTGGTATGTGTGTGTCTGTGTGTAGGTTTGTGTGTGTTTGGTTTGTATGGAAACAGCCTGGTGTCATTTGCATGTGATTTAATGGAGGGAAATACAGCAACCAACTGTGTGTAATGTCACAACGAGCTTAGACGCAGCTCTTCTACCAATCAGAGGCTGAAGGTTCACCAGCACGCGTCCTGGTGCTGGGAGTTAATGAACTGAAGGAGCTCAGATGATTGATCACTGATGACTTACACACATCACTGCTTTAAAAGCTCTAATGTTGATTTGAAAGTGTATGAATTTACAGTTTCAAACATTAATTCAGTCACTCTTGTTGTTGAGAGCAGCAGCAGCAGCAGAGGGACTGCTCTCAACACGCAGACACGTTTTACACCAAAAATACCAACAGTGCCAACTTTGTGCTGCTTCATTTCAATGTGTGTTCCTCTTTTCTCACGGGTGCACTCTGCACAAGGCACCAAAACACCACAGTGAATTTCAAGGTCATAACCAGAAGCTGCAGTGTTTCAGTGTCAGCTGCTAGCAGCTGTGTACAAATAACAACCACCAATTCGTTATTATTATCATTATGATTGTTACTAATATGATATTCAAGACTTTTGAGGGGAGGCTGGCAACTAACCTTCCCTGGAGAGACTGTTTGTTTTGAAGATTTAAGCTTTACAGTGCTGCAGAGCATTGAATCGTAATTACTTCTGCAATTAACCAGAGAAGTTTAATGTCATGGCATCCTGCAGGGTTTAAACAGTCGACAGTTATGAATGCAAGGAAAAAAAGAAAAAAATCCAGAGTATTGACGAGACAACTGATGAGAAAATAATTCTGACTGAAAGGGACTGCAGGCTGTTGCTTTCTCTGCAGTCTTCAGATAATTATCTCATTATCCAAACTGACATAAGATATCACTTTTTAAGGGCATTACATTTTATCAGCCTCGCTAGAAGAGACAAAATAACAGCGCCAACTTAGTGTTGCTTCATTGTGAGTGCGTGATCCTCTTTTCTCACTGGTACACACCAAAATACCACAGAGAGGCAAAATAGTTTTGTTGTTCACACATAAGAGGCAGAATGGGCAAGAAGTTGACAGAAACCCGTCGAAACAAAGCCGACTGAAACCTCACAGCTTCTCGGTGTCGTACCTCCGAGGCACAAGACTGATGAATGGACTTGCATTAGTCAGAGAAGCTGCTGGTGGCACGTCCAGTTCACAGAGCAGCAGTGACCCACATCAGTTTTTTTTTTTTTTTTTTTTTTTTACCTGGGAGGTGCTGAGACATTGTGAAACTGTGCCGTCTGTAATTACCTCCAAGGAATTTTCTCTTCTTGTTTTTTTAGAGGACGTTGTGTACAAGTTGGCAACAGACCAACTTGTAAGTGCGTGCGTGTACGTGTGTGGTCCAGTGTTTGAGGTTGTGGGGACCTAAGTCTATGGGAACAAAAGAGCAAGTTCCCATAACATACAGTAAATCATCAAATTTTAAAGGTGATGACATTTTTTAAGGTTCAGAGTTAGTCTCAAGGAAACTGTGTGTCTGTGTAAGCGAGGGAGGGAGAGGGAGAATAAAACCTGCTGGGTTGGAGGATGGTCTTACATTTTGCCCTGAAGAGTTTCTGTGTTTTCTCTCTGAATGATACGAGCGAGGGGGAGGGGGAGAAGTTTTACATTGTTGTGAAGCACTTTGAGCCACACCCCCTTCATGAAAGGTGCTATATCAATAGTATCTTAAGTGTAGTACCTGCAGCAGTATACTATTATGGTTTATTATAATGTTGCTCTTTGGGGGAAAACCTTGAGATTTCTCCACATTTAACACCTCTCCTTTTCCCATGGCTGTGTGCAGAGGGCATCACAGGTACCACCATCACTGGTCCGACTGAGACACTTATCGCCGGGAATGGTACAGCTAAGATCAGCTGCCAGGAGAAGGCCGGCACCGTGGAGACCAAGAAATGGATGAAAGATGGCCAACCTCTGACCGCCAGCTCCCGCGTGGTGTTCTCTCCCAACATGAGCTCTGTGACGATCAGCCCTGTCCAGAAAGAGGACAACGGAGAATTCAAGTGTCAGTTCAGCAACCCTGTCAGCACTGATGAGGCCTCCTACAAGATGGTGGTCAACTGTGAGTGTTGTTTTTTTTTACTATGCCTAGTTTATTTTAGTTCATCTTTAATTTGTCGAACAATTGACAATTTCACCAGAGTTAGCTGACAGCTAGATTACATCTGTAGCCTCGGTCACAGATACAATCCAATCCATTCAAAAACAGTGGATAGAAATAGCAATGTAACAATAAATATCAACACTAATCTGACCTAAAACACCAATAAATAAAAACAACGGATATAAATATCAATCAAGCCCGTTCAACAATAAAATATACATCACACAGCCGTAACGGTCATGTCACACCTGGGCTGCTTCCAGACAAAGCCATGGGATGTTCTCGATTACACGACATAAAAAGATCAAAGATATGCACACAAGATTGAGGCGAGGTCGTTTAATTGGGTTACACTTTTGTGCTGATTTTAGCTTGTTTGGCTTTATAAAGAATCTTCTATTATTTCTAACTCATGTCTAGATGGTCCTGAATCACCGACAGTGGTGGGTGAAGCTTTTGTGGAGTTTGATGACCACGTGGAGCTCACCTGCAGCGCCATGTCCATCCCACCCGCCACCTACTCTTGGAAGTTTAACGGCACAGCGACTGAAGTGAAAGCAGCGAAGTATGTCATTGATAAGGCCCTTTACCAAAGCTCTGGAACATACACATGTGAGGCGCACAACGCTGTCACCGGCAAGACCACCATGCACACCCACACCCTGAGTGTCAAAGGTGAGATACACTGACACCTGTATCAGCTGCACCACAATGTCAGTGCAGATATATTCTTTAGAGAGTAATATATGCAAGTGTATGTCTTCTTCTTCTCAAGTGACCTTAGTCAGAGAGCTCTGCTGACAGATGACCGAAATACCCAACTGTCTTATGTCATCTTATTGGTTAAAAGTGACTCAACCGGTTTGTGACTCAGCTGCAGCGTCCTGTGCTTGTTATCATCTGTTTATCACTTGATGGTAGGCTATGTGCCATAGTAGCAAAGTATCAGGTGCCAAATCCAGGGAAGCTCTAAAAATAAACAGTATAATGCTCATCAGGCTCTTATTTGTTGACTTTAGCATGTTACCATGCTGAATAGCATCACCATGGTTCCCTCCAGAGAAAGCCAATGGGATTTTTCCATTGTCTATTGTCTGATAAACAGGTTTATGATCCTGGCATTTTTTGTGCTTCAGGATAATCTTCTCAAACAAACTACTTGATGATATTTGAGGCCTTCAATACAATGACCAGAATTAAATCCAATTTACCACTACTAAACTGGTTAAATTTAGGTCTTACTGGCTCTTTTTTGGTTTTTGTGTGATGATGTTTAATGTCCTTCTGTAGTCTCGTTCACAGACTTGGCAACCAGCCTTCTTTAAAAAACATAAACACCCAAAGAATTTAGAGTGAAAAATGGAAAATGTTGCTTACTGCTTACTAATGCTAACTAATTTCTAGATTTTTTGGCCTCATTCCTACAGAACTCTATTATGCATCTATGTTTGCATGTGATAATGGTTAACTTGCCCATGTTGAAAGGGCACAGGGCTAAAAACCTATAGCCAGATTTTACTGCGATGTCTCATATAGCCTGTCGTGTGGGTATGCACAGTATCAGCAGAGTTGATCTACTCTGGATTACTCACCGAGCCTCTCCTGCTTCAATCAGATTGAGTCATGTTTCATTTCCTCTCTGTGGTTTCTGTTCACAGCTCAGTGAAACTAACCCCTAAAACATTTCCGACAGTGTTCTCAGGGTCCCATTGAAATATTTCAGTATCAAAACTGATTCTTTACTTTTATTTCTTGATTATTATATTTGAATGCTTTGTCACACAATCACATTAAATGAGCCTGTGTGTTGCTGTTTTTGCAGAGGCAGGATCGTCAGGTTTGACAGACGGAGCCATCGCTGGAATTGTCATCGCCGTTATCGTCGTTCTTGCCGCCGCCATCGGGTTGGTCATATACTGCAGACAGAAAGTACCGTAAGTACTCTGCTGTTGTTTGTTTGTTTTTGATAGCTGGGCCTGATGTGCAGATGAGGTAGACCACAGAGCACATTTCCTGACAGAGGCCACAGACGTTCATGGCTGAAACTCTACTTTAAGCCACAGGAGGATCTGCAATGATCTTCTTGTATCTTACTTTTAAGTTTTATTATTTTGTTTTTTTTTGTTTGTTTG
The DNA here is from genome assembly GCA_021432705.1 of Caranx ignobilis. Lineage (NCBI taxonomy): Eukaryota > Metazoa > Chordata > Actinopteri > Carangiformes > Carangidae > Caranx > Caranx ignobilis. Next base: position 4,527,034 of record MU269992.1, on the reverse strand, counting down.
TTGTTAAAAAAACTTTTCCCTCAATGAAATTTCTTGACCTTGTAATAGAGTCTGGCTCACAGCTCATCCCAAAGGCGCTGGGTGGGGTTGAGCTCAGGGATGGCAAGGTCCTTTGTGCATGGGGAACATTGTCAAAGCTGAAAAAATCCAGTATGATTTCCTGTCAGTGGAACCACCAAACCAAACGCAAACCCAGAGCTGATAGCGTCCATATGTCTGATAAGTGTAAGCTTTTGGGTGTGGGGGAGTACAGTACGTTCGATCTTCGTGTTGTGAGTGAGGAATGCATGATTTACAAATTTTGAGTCGTTTCTCTGCACCTGTTTAATCTGGTTTAATGCTTTAGTGTTAAAATATTTATCTGTGGAGGACTGATAACGTGTGTGTGTGTGTGTGTGTGCAGCATATCTGTCATTTTCTGTCTGCCTGTGTATCTGAGACATTTCTGCCACTTCATGACCAAGGAAATTCTCCTCATTCCTCTCGCGCCTCGGCATCTTGCAACATGTTAAACTATTGTACACACAGACAGACACACTGTTGTGCTGCCACACCCTCCAACATGGCTGCAGCAACTGTCAGGTTTGCGCCATAATTTCCCCTCTTCAGAAATTCTTTGTCCTGCAGAAGACGTCTCTGAACAGAAACCAGCTCTTATCTCTACAAGTAAAATGTCAGTGTTAAAAGGAGGCATTCACCGAGTGTCCCCGTGGACGACGGTCAGACTTCCTCTATTGTAGTTCCACAAGATCAGTAGAGAGTCGTCTTTGTCTTTTTATAATGCCGGGACAACAGCCAGTCAGGAATACAAAATCTAAGTGCACTCATTCATTTAGATTCAAAGGTGAAGGTCATGGTGACCTCATGTTTTTGGCCATATATTCCAATTCATACACTAATCATGTCACAGTTAAAGGATAAAATCATGAGGTCAAAGGTCAACCTTACTGTGACATCTCTAAAACCCCTTCTGGTCATTATTAGTTTTTCTGAATGAACTCACAAACTACGCTTGCTCATGAAGACGGTCAGATAAACAGAGCATGAAGAGCAGCAGCAGATTTACATCTCTTCACACCTGAAAGCCACATTCTTCCTAAACGGTGGTGGTGGCGGCAGATTTTTCAACACAGGTTGAAGCCCAACAGGAAGCTGCCTCCTGAAACAAAAGAGCAAACAGATAAAGCAGTGACATGCCTGGACCTTCCTGACCGAGTGAGGCAATCTGAAACCACAAGTCCCAAAGCAGCTTATGAGGCTCTGGTCACAGGACGTTTGAGCCCAAAGACTTTTGCCTGTTTACTTTTTCCTTCATCTTTGCTCTCATATTACCTCTACATCCTCCTCATCTTCCTCTTTTGTTGGGGCAGCAGTTGGTTCTTCCTGAATATGAACAAGGACCTGGTTTTCCAGGTGGTGATGAAGCTCAACTCAACTCATTTTTAGCATCATATCAGTATTAATTTACCTGCAAATATGGTTAATCATTAAGCTTATATAATGATATGAAGCCTTCAAATGTCCAAAACCCAAATGAATGTAGTTTATGAAGCCTCAGTATTGAAAGGTCATAGGAGTTAAGATGGAGATGATATTTGGACGTAGCCTGAATTTATTGGGTTGTGATGATTTGGGGTTTTCTCTCTCTTTAAAACCATCCTGGAAGAGTTTCTATCTCTGAGGTTGTGATGGTTAAGAGGCCCCTCCTCCCTCCAGGTGTCAGGTAGAGCTGTAAAAGTGCCTCTCAAAGGGCCCCCGGGGGCCTCGAACTGTTTGACTCGTTCACTCCCTGCGTCATTTTACCTTCATCGCCATCATCGTCACTGTCGGATGGTGTCGACACTGATGACAAGAGGCCTTTGTTCTGTGGTGGGCCTCCATGTTGGTGTTTGTTGGTGAGGGTCTGGGTGAATGATCCAGACTCTGTATGAGTGTGTGTGTCTCTGACGACTGATGTCAAAGGTTTGGGTTCAGTTTTAGAGGTTTAGGTTGAATTTCAAGCCGACGGGAGACGTTTTTGGATTTTTCTCTGACAGTGACGTGTCAAAGCAGGAAGCAGAGGAAAAGTGAGGCTGAGATGGAAAGACAAAGAAAGATGTACTTTAAATGTAATGTTAAGTACATTTTAGATGTGCGTGTGCGATAACACACACACACATGCAGAGAGCCTGACAGGCATCCGGTTTGCAGACGAGCACAAAGGAAAGCCGCCAGGAGTGTTGACAACAGAGATAAAGACACAGATACGAGTACAGAGAACCTGCACAGGTTGAGTTCTTGCTGCAGCCATGGCTCAGGAGGCACGGTGAGTTGTCCACTAATCAGAGGATCAGTGGTTCAATCCCCTGGAACCTCCAGTCCACATTCAGACAAGTCAATACTCTCTAAATTTCTCCCCACAGCCGAACTGATGCCTTGTCTTTATTGATTTGAAGCCTTTAGCCTTTATGCTTTTAGACACAAGAGAACAGAGACTGAATCTCTGCCAGTGAATGACTGCGTGGTCCACTTCTCATGACTGAAGCAAAGTAGTTAATCAAAGCAGATTATCTCATTTACACCATGGTCACTTGATGTATCTTGTTTGGAGGGAGTGAGTCCTGTGAGTCAAATCCAGGCCTGTGTTTTGGGACTAAACAGGAGAAAACAGGGAACTGACAGGTCCTCGTTTAAATATCAGGACTTTCTCAGAAAAGTGAGCTTACTACACAACAATGTCTCTATCCTGAGGGTCTGAAGTGAAAACCGGTTTTCTTCAGGATACAATAATGTACACATTCACACCTGTTTCAGTGCAGCATGACAGAAGGACACAGATATATATTTAGTAATCTAAATGAAGATCTAGTCTGATAGTGAAACTATTGGTTTTAAATAAGGTGGAGGACTTAGCAGACCCTGCAGCAGCTGCAGCTGCAGATGGAAAGACTCAGTGTTGCACAGGTCACTACAACCACCTGACCCAGACGGCCGAATCACGTCTGAGGGAACTCATCCAGTTCAAGTCAGGAGAGGATTTAACTGATAAAATCACAAGGACCTCATTTATCACAGATCTGACAGTTACCCTGCATTGCTCTGAAGCACAGGTGTATTTACAGTGAAGGGTGGGGGTTATGTTACCAACAGCTCATGGATGGATTTTAGAGGCACGAATTTAAAGGTCCTAGGTTGTAGATTTGTATGTGTTTTTTGAACATCGACCAGGTCTAGGTTTTTTATTAATACTGTGAAAGTGTCAAAGCCTCAGTCTGCACAGAAATGCACACAGCCTGTGCTCAGAGCCTGAGCCACTCTGCTGGTCAAAGGAACAGATTTAGATATAAATAAGAAATATTCTCGACTGAAAGATAGACACCACTCATGACTGGCACTGTGACTATAAGGCGAGGGCTACCAACCTGTTAGCTTAGCTTAGCGTAAAGACTGAGAAAGGCGAAAACAGCTGGCTTTACGCTGAGTGAAGAACAAGTCGTATTTCAAATGACACGCTCAGTTTGAGAAGCAGTTGCAGAACTACTACAGTGAGATAACACACACACACACACACACACTCCCCCCTCATGTTGTTCATGGCCTTGTCACCCAGGATTAAGTCCGGCTGTGTGGCTCTTGGTATTTTGAAAACACAGTCTGACTGCATTCCTTCACTCTCTGAGCCAGGGAGACTCCGCCCCCTCCTCATAGACAGGTTGGGGGTGTTCAGGTGTCATGAAGTGTTTGTAGCTGCCTTAGGTTCAATGTAGTTTTTCCATTATGCTAATCCAATCGCATCAATCACATATCATCTCATACACCTGTTCCCAGGTGAACTCTTTTAATTGAGCTCTGGGTTCATTATCTGGATCATATCACACGATCTCATGGAATTTTAGATGTTCAGTCACAGCTGCTGTTCTCAAAGGTCTCCCAGAGCTTTCAACCACCTCTCATGGTCTTTATTCAGCAGACAGAGCAGGCTCAGGTGTCATCATGTGACCTCAGCAACAATGGAGCTGACTCTCATGATAACAGGTGTTTGTATTCCTGATCGCTCTCTGATTCCTGGTCATATCTCAGCCTTATTCTAACAGCTTAACATCTGAAAAATGTCAAATTTAAAATAGATATAGATTTAGATTAAAAGAAATATCGGCTGCAACTATTTTGGTTTCATTTGATAAAGTGAAATTTTGATGATTATCATCTTTTTCTAGGTCACAGTTGCTGGTTCATGTCTCAAATGCAGTTGCAGGATAGTTGAACTTCTTTGGGTTTTAGGGAAGTTTGTTTTATAGATAAGATGATTAATCAATTGATTGATAAAATAAGTCTCAGATTTAGTATTAGAATTGTTAGTACTTGTTGTTTGCAGCCGTCACATGACTCCTGATTGTCACTTGACACAGTGACTCCCAAACCTTCTTTGGTGTTTCCTACACCGTGTGATAGTTGCTTTATTTTATTCATCCATTAAAAAGAAAATAAACCCTCAGGTGGAACATTACGGGCTGATTACACTTATCACACTGCTGCAATTATCTCGGCTGAACATCAGTGGCGAAACTGGTCGACCCGCAGACTTGAGCTTCCTGTAGCTGCAGGGGGAATCAGTCTACAGCTCGGACAGACGCTGCGGTGAGATCCTCGTCTCCTCAGCGTCTCACATTAGTGACTGAGTGCGTTGGTATCTCAAACACAAACTTAGTAAAAAAAAAAAAAAAAAAGGCTTCTGGCTTCACCCTGTAAGTTACACGATGTTTTCTTTCTGTGGCTTTTTTTGTGGTGATTTGTCTTCAGCGATCATATACTGCTGAATATATCAGACATGAATATCCTAATAATCAACACTATTAGAAGTATTGGAAAACACTGAGCTGCAGTCAGACCTGCTATGGTGCAATCATCCATTGAATGATCTGCCTTCTTGGAAATCCCGCTCATGTCACACCGCTCCGTGATAATTACAGGTTGGATATTGAGGAATTTTTGTTTGCAGGCTACACTGCTGTTATTTAGCTTCTAGAAACAGCCACTGGAAAAGCTTTTATCCACACATCTGCCGCTGAAAAGCAAATTACAAAAAACATAAAACAATATTTTAGTCCTTTTTAAGTCCTCCATGTAACATGTGTCGTTCATAAGAAATCACAGACGTATCCTAACATGTGAGTTTTATTTCAACATTAACACATAGCGTCTTTTGTTTATCCTCCAAAACTCAGACTAAGTCGGAGCTTAAGGTTAGGTTAACATTAGCTTAGCGTAGCATCAGTATGGAGGTAGAAGCTACCACTCTAGTGGGCGTATTTCTGGAAAAAGGAACATAATCTGTGTTATGCAATGAAATGTGATGTAAGAAAGTAACTTTTTATATTTTAAATTGTGACAATTGTGATTGTGTGTTTAGCTCGTGACATTGTTTCAGTGCAGAGACCTTTCACCTGGTTTCTCCTGCTCAGTCTGGTTCACACTTCACAAACTGTTTTTGAAGCAGACTTTGGCCTTGGTTTTTAGTTTTTTGCATCTGAGAACCAACATCCTGTAATGGGGAGGAGGAGTTTGCTTTTTCTTCTTCTTTCTTTTTCCTAGCGAGGGGCGAGGCCTGCGTTTCCCAGAATGGCAGGAATGTCACTGTCATGTCTGCACTCGTCTTTTTCAGCTCACGTCTGTGTCGCTCCTTGGCTCGATTGTAACTGTCTGCATTGTTTGCTGTTTTTTTTTATTTTTTATCTTATCTGATTTTACCTTTTCCTCTATCCAGAGTACTTAATCTACTTTATCAACCTACTTCAAAACACCTGCCACTCATTTTCACCTCTTTTCATACTTTTATGTTCCATCAATGCTGCAACAAACAATGTGTGTTTAAAGGGCAACCGTGTTATTTAATAACTCAGGGAAAAACAACAGTCTTGGTTGATGTTAGCAAACTTTACAAAATACATTTCCAGTAATTCCATGTTTCCAAGGTTTTGTCTGTATATCAAAAAAAAAGCTAAATGATTAAAACGATGGAAAAATGCCTCAAGGATGAAATATCACTTTTTATGTTTTGCAGACAAACATGTGGGCCTGCCCCCGCACTGTGTAAATGTTTTTGAGGACATGTTGTAAAAGTGGACAAACAACTGCAGGACAGTCTGTGAGGTCCAGACGACTTCTGTTGTCGCCGCAGTCTTCTTCCCCAGCAGCAGAGTCACATGGCGCTCCTCTCACGTCTCTGCCCCTTCTGACCTTTGACCCTTTACAGTGCTCCTTCCCTTGTTGCATCATTGGTGAACTTCAGTGACCTCTTCTCCCTCTGGAGGGTCTGAAACCTGATGTTTTGTCTGCAGCTGCTCTTATCGCTCTCCCCTCAAAAAAAAAGTATCTCAGTTTCTGTGATAAGATTGAAGCGATTGAACAAAAAGCTATACGGCCTGTGTTGACTCACTCAGTGCTCCTCTGAAGTCACACAGGTGGTTTCATGAAAACCAAAACGGAAACACGTCCGAGGAGCTCAAATATTTTTGCAACAGCTGAAACAGTTGGTGACCGTGTGGGTATGAGAATCTGCAGCTCTCAAACCCTGTCATGGCTCCTTTAACCTCCTAGGGGTTCCTATCGTCGGGCCCCTATCGACAGCTGCCACACATGGAGCTGCTCTGTGTTGATCCCTGTGATGGAGTATCCACAGGACATGCACACACAACACATTAAGGGAGACATATTATGCAAATTTTACTACTTTTTTCTTACCATAGTGTCAGTGTTGAACACCTACAGAGTAGTTCTGCATGATTTTCAGTTCCACCTTAGTCGTCTTGTACGGATGTAAAAAAAAAAATCCCGATTTCAACAGCTATGCAGCCACTTCCTGAAACACTTTGTTTCATAAAATCTGGTTGGTGGATTACGGCAGGACCCTTATAGCTCATGTTATGCAACTTTGCAGAGGTTCAGTATGGACATATGACATTATAACATTGTAAGGTTGTTCTAAAATATGGAAATGCGACACTAGACACAAATTATAGGCTGAGAATGAGAGGCTGTTGGGGCCCCCAGAGGCCCCTGGGCTCCAATGTGTTTCACATGTTGCCTTTTCAACATTGTTGTGTTTTGTAGTTGTTGGTCCAGCTGAGTGAGTGTGTGTTTTGCTGAACGTTGGTGTTTTGGTGGGTTAGAGCATCAGAGAGTTTTGTCTTTTTCCTTTCTCCTCTTCTTCTGTGGCTTTAACTTGTCTGTGTTTTGTGTGTGTGTGCTGAGATGACATCATCCCATCCTGTAGCGGTCACACATAGACAATTATCAAGATGATTTGTTCAAAACCAGTTTTCCTCAAACACGTGGAGGTCGTTTATAGTATAAAGAAACGAAAGCTCCACCTGCTCTTTGACAATAACGTGTCATAGTGTTCATAAATTTATCAGCTTGAACGTAACCTATCTTGTTTGTTCTCAGCGTTCAGCAGAGTGGCGAGGTCACGTTGTGTTAATCACTGTTTTCTCTTTGTGCCTTTCAGGGTCGAGTCGCCGTACTAAAGACAACGTCTCTGCACACCACTGGTGAGTCTCTTTGTGATCTCACCCACATCATTTTCTGCTTCTATCAGCAATGTTGATAATGACATTAGATTTGAAAGTCTGTCTATGAAATTTAAGATCAAGTCATGTACAGAAAATAGGCCAAAAAAAAAGCAGCAAAGAAAATACTCATTTGCAAAAAAAATAGAAAAAGTGCTGATGCTTTGACATTCATTAAAAAGAAGCAAAATACATGATGCAGTTGAGTTTTGTATTAAATTCCAACTGATTTAGGTTTCTCTTATTTTCAGAAACTATTTCTGTGGTTAAGATCAAACCAACCAGAGAAAATAGTGTGTTTGCAGGGGACTTTTTTCTGCAGCAGATTAATCAATATTCATGTTAATAAAGCAACATGTCACTCATCACCTCAGATTTAATGACAAGCAGAAAAAGTTTGACTATTGTGAGACATGAAAACGCAGTGTGTGTGTGTGTGTGTGTGTTTGGTCAAGTCAGGGCAGCCGGTGATGCTTGGAGCTGAAGCCCTGTCTCCACTTGGTTGAGCAAACATAGCCTGGAGGGTGTGTGTGTGTGTGTGTGTGTGTGTGTGTGTGTGTGTGTGTGTAAGGCTTTGAGATAATACTGCTGATTGAATGCGAAGGGTGTGTGTGTGTGTGTGTGTGTGTGAAGTCAGAGAAACTGTGTGATTTCCACTGAAGTTCAATAAATTTGAATGAATCTGCCTTTTGTAAAAACAATGACTTGTAGTTGCAGTAGTGTGTAGGTGTGTGTGTGTCTGTGTCTGTGTGTGTGTGTGTGTGTGTGTGTGGGGCCCTGCAGCAGGTTTTCACATGATCACTGTCAGACTTTTTCTTTGAAGTCCCAACACACGGTGACAGACAAGCCTCTGATCACAAAGTGAACACGAGCTGCTGACATGTTTACGATGCTCAGAATAGTACACACACAGACACACACACACACACACACAGTAAACACACAGTAAACACACAACATTACTACAAGAAAAACAAATACAAACAGAATACAGGAAGATGCAGGGAACAAACAGCATGAATGAAACTTCAAGGCATCGGTTACTATGGTGATGACAGATCAGCTGAGCTCAAACTTGGATATCAGGACTAACCAGGATATTTTAATCCTGACTTCAACTTTAACAGGGACACTTTGAGCTCTGTTAACTCTTCCTTCTCTTTCTTTCCCCAGGAGATCTGACCATTTTGTTTCCCATGATCCATCAGTGCAGCTGGGAGGGGAGTCCTGTAGGGATCCAGCTGGTTCCTTGTGAAGCCAGACCAGCTTTTCCCATCATCCTCCTCCTCTCTCTCTCTCTCTCTCTCTCTGTCTGCAGCTGATGCAGACAGTAGAAACTTGATTTAAGCCAAACGATGAACTCTGTCAGCGTTTGGATCGTTAGCTGGAATCTCCACTGTTAATCAGATTTTAATGTTTTTGTTTCACCTTCACCTTCCCCACAAACCATCACTGGATCATCCTTGTCTTCATCTTCATCCCCCTCTTCTTGCTCTTCCACTCGGCATTAACAGACGTCGTCCATCACCTTTTGTCTGGATCACTGCTGACACTCTGAGACATTTCCTCACACACACACATATATGATAAAAAAAAGTCTCTGTGGTGTGATTTATCTCAGTGCCTGTGCCGGGTGGGCGGAGCTTACCTGATTGGCAGGGGGGCACTCAAAGGGTTTTCGAGTAAATGTTGTGATGGTTCAGATCCGGAAATACCTCAGTTTGCTCGGTGCTTGCCACTTTGTACGAAGTTTTTCTCACACACCGACTTCCTTAGAAACACGTCGGCAGGTTAGTTTTTTTTTTTTCCCTGAGGTTTCAACAAAACTTTATTAGCACCTCTGCCTTGTCTCTGTCCCTCCCTGTGCGGTTGCTTTCCCCTCATTTCACTGTTGTATCACACATTTTCATTCTTTAATGCCCCTTAAAGCCCTTGGTTGTGGCAACAATGGCAAAACAAGATGCCCCAGTTTAACATCCATCTATCCATTCAGTAATTACAATCAGTTACAATGTTTTTAATTTTGTCTCCTAGAATGAACTTATAGTTTTTAACTTAACAAAAGTGAGCAAAACTATAAAATTTTCTACCAATGAAAATGAAAAATAGAGATGTGAAAATGTAGAGTGAGGAGGACAGGAAATAGATGATGACCTTGAATGCAGCGTAAAAGGCAGAGGCAGTTAAGGCAAATGTTTGCCCCCCCCCCCCCAGATGTCTACAAACCTCCCATAAAAACAAATTGGGCCCCTAATGATTTCTGCTGGAGCCGCCAGTTGTGTGCATGCGAGACGTTCAAGGGACGTCTGACATTGCATTGTCACAGTCTCAGGTGTGTTTCAGGAGGGGAGGGGGCACTAAGTGAGAAGAAAACATTTAAAGTTCGTCAAAATTATTGATTAAAAGTGAGTTTTTCAATTGAACAGACACTCTCCATGGCAAGTTTTCTGCCCCCTCCCCCCCTTTCTTTATGGTCCAGGTCCTCTTAGATCTTTTTTTGTTTAAAATGGTCCCACGTCGTTCCTCGATGGAGATCTGTGAGAGCAGGAGAAGATAAATGTTTTAAGGCGGCACAGACAAGATCCAACCTGCAGGGATGAGTCAGTGCGGTGAAGGTGGAGAGGAAAGAAAATGAAAGAGAAAAAAAGTAGCAAGTTTTTTTTTGTTTTGTTTTGTTTTTTCTCCTTTGTGGGCGGCGACATTCTTTGAGTTTTGGAGGGAAACTGGTGAGCACTGCTGCCATGTTGTTGTTTCTTTTTTTTTAAATATCTGCAGCACAACTGGGCACACGATATTTTTAACTAAATTAAAGGCAACGTTTTTCAGGTTAATTATTCACCTGCGTCAAAAAAAAAAAAAAAAAAAAAAAATCCCTGTTCTGTGTTATTGTTTGAAGTTCAGCTTTTAGCCGGATCACATGTCTTTTCTTGAGTATTTTGCCATCAGACCTCAGGTGATTTCTCCTGCGCGTTGAGCTGATTGATGATGATTTTTTGTGAGTGATTGTTTGTGATCTCAGACTTCAACATGCACTGCAGTCTCTGGTGTGAAAGTATTTATTGTGTTCAGTTAAGAAAGAAAAAAACAAGTTTAAAAAAAAAAAAAAAAAAAAAAAAAAACCCACTAAAAAACAGACAAACTAAATAACATAATAACCGGAGCTGAAGATCATAGCCAGTCTGCAGATCACACACTCAAGAAGCTTTTATTGTGTGTTTTTTTTAGCTTGTGTGTTTTTGCTTGAAAACACTCACACTGAACCTTAAACAGCTTTTAACATCCAAGTGTAGTTTTCCGCCTCTGTATGAGTCCAGTTTGGGTCGACACGCAGCACAGAACGTATTCATACTGACAACATGTAAACAACAGATTTGTTGTCCCGAACGAGGCATGTTAATATGTTTGAAAATGACACGAGCAGCCTTAAACTTCAACTGCCCTCATTGTAAATAATAGTGATAGATGTTCTACACTGTAAAACACTTATTGTGACTTTTTTTTTTTGTTTGTTTTTGATTGTATGTGGGGTTTTATTTCTCATCATGATTAACGTTTGTTTTTTTTTTTCATGTTTTTTTTTTCATGTTTACAAAATAACCTGCAGAGTTGAAATAAATATACCCTTGGTGAAATCTGATGTCCAGTTAAACAACAAATGTAAATCCATAAAAGTTTTGGAAATATTTTCCTAATCTCTAAAGTCTGTTGTGTTTTTATTCAGAAATTTTCCCTCCACTGTGATTCAAACAGGGAAACAGCCAATCAGAGACTGAGTCTTTTCAAACTGTCCAATCACAGACAGACATGATTTGTCTTTGAAACTATTCTATGATTGGGTGTGTGTGTGTGTGTGTGGGTGTGTCGCTGATCGACAGCCGAGAGAGGTTTTTCTGTCTTTCCTTACGTAGTTGCCACGCCTTCGTCTCCTTGACTCTGAAGAACACACACTCACACACAGTGAGATTTGTCTTAACAAGTCAAGTCATCTCAGTTTCATCCTTTAAGACTTCCTCTTTGTTTTCAGCATCAGGGATTTAAGGGTGAACAAGAACGAAGCTGCACCATAACTCAGTGACAGCTGTTGGGTTTTTTATTTTTTAGCACACAGATTAACTCCTGACATTTAAAACAGAACATCAAGTTCTTCATGTTCTGTCAGGCTCATTAAGATGTATACGAGCTGCAGATTTGTCAAAGCAGTAGACGTGTCATGCACAGGACTCACTTTATGTTGAAATAGTTGCTGCAGTTCGTTAAACAGTGAATTAACACCCCCTTGCAGTGAATTCCAGGACACTGTGACGTCACTGTTGGTATGGTTACAGGTGTTTCACCTTTCAGTGATTCTCAGTGGACGTTACAACATATGTTAGCTTTTAGCTTCTCCTCACTGAAGGAACTTTAAGGAACCAGTTTATAAGTTTTGCCTCTGCTACACCACTAAAGTTAGTGTTAGCAGTTTACTTGCCTGTCTAGCATGAGCTTCATCCATGGTTGTGTTTACAATACAAGAGGCATGACAAACCTCTTCCACAAAGGGCCGGTGTGGCTGCAGGTTTTTGTTCCGACCAATCAACTGTCTGAAGACTGAGATCAGTTGATCAGCTGAGTCAAGTCTGGTGTGCTGCTGCTTGGTTGAACAAAAACCTGCAGCCACACCGGCCCTTTGTGGAAGAGCTTTGACATGCAGCATGTTCTTCATTCTGGATGCTGCGGGGTGAAGCTAGCTGGTTAGCATGCTAACTTTGGTAGTAAAAATGAAATGGTAGAAATCAAGGCAAAACAAACAGGTAAGGGTTGTTTATGAACTCACTGTTTATTCTGGGTTACTGGCAATTTACAGTAACAGCAATGTAGACTAACATTAGCTAATAGCCAAACCTACATGTAGGCCTCGCTCTTTCACCGGAAAGCTCAGAGCTTCCCGTGCATGACCTTCTGAACTTGTAAGGACATATCATTAAAAGTCAACACAGTGTGTAGACAAAAGATTTACAATCTGTTTGGCAGGTCCATCCGGTATCTGTGGTTCAGACAACACAGGACAAAGTTGTACTAACATTGTTTTTCTTTTGTATTTGTATGAGGTGACCTTTACAGCTGATATTTAGAAATCAACTGAAGCTTCAGTGAGATTTTTATTTTATTCCGTCGCTGGACTTGTCTGAACATGAAGTGTCTCATGTGCTACAGGAGCATAACTGATGTCACCTAATGGAGTGGGTGTGTTGCAGTTGATTTGAACACATGGTCTTAAGATTTATTTTGTCTCTTTCATTGGTCTCGTCTCCACAAACTGTGTCCCTTTTGGTCAGGAAACTATCTTGATATATTTATTCTTTGATAGTTAATTTGCCCCCTTATATCCCAATTTCTTCAGCCTCAGGTCTCAACCTAACCCTACAAGTGTCTCAAATGCATGGACAAGATACTAAAAAGGCTGTGTTTTGTTGGTACAGTGTCTTGAAGAAAGGGACAGCCTGACCCTCAGGAAGACAAACTGAGGCACATGCAAAACCTGTCTCTAAAAACCAAGGAACCAGCCCTGAGGAGATCAAAGTGGACCTTACAGCCTGAAGTGAAGTTTATGCACAAACATGGATTCTGCTGAGAGACCTAATCCCCCTTCATTAGCATATGTGAGCCTCAGTCTTAAGTTGAATCAACAACACAAAACCTCACAAGGACTGGAGGTCAGGTTGTATGTTTATGTAGCCTCAGTGTGCATCAGTATACCTGTGGTAAATCAAGAGGTAAACATACAACGAAGAGGCTGCTGCATGATCGCTGGACCATGGCATGGATTGCCTCAAACAGCGATTTGCCACATCACATCCCAGAGAGGTACTATTGAGTAATTTTGGAGAGATAAGAGAAGAAGATGGAGAAACTTGATTCCTGTTTTATATCCTGTGTGTGTTCACTGTGACTTCACCACAGCTGTCCGTTAATCAGATGATGACACAGTCCATGTGGAAACGTCTGTTACGGCTACAACTGGAACAAGCGTGGTGTGGTCAGACAGAGTTTTGTCAATGAGTGAGTGACTTGTGCTTTGTCTGTAAACATATGGCAGAGCGGCTACAAAGGCAACAACTGTTTGCAGCAACACAGGAAAATACTGGTTATTAACACACATGCACACGCACATGGAGGAAAACACGTTTTTTAACCTTAACATTTTTCCAAATTTGAAATTGAACCAAATACATTTCTCCTTTGCCAACATCTCTGAAAGCCTTTATTTTGACCTCGGAAAAAAACCAAAAAAACAACAAAGTCTGGTTGAAACCTGACCTTTGACCTGTGACAAGAAATCCACCTGATGAGTTGAACAAGATACAATGGACCAGAGTCTCTCTGCACCTGCAAACACGTGTCATTGAAGCCCTCACCTGACCCTGCGTCTCCAAGGAGTGGATTATGTAACGTCCCTTACGAGTGGAGCAGGTACATTTCACTACGACAGCTTCAGTGTTTGTTTTTCTTCTCCATTTCAGCTTCGTCCTGGAGGCTGAGTGCAGGGAGCCACGCTGTTTGTCCTCTGACATCACAAATGGATGGGTTATCTGTGAAACTCCTGCACCTGCTTCCACTCGTGATCTTCTCAAAATAAAGACAGGAATGGGATTTACACTTGTAAAAACGACTACGGAGGAGCATTAGGGTCAACAATGGAGAATTTTTTATTTTTTCTTAAAGATTCTGAGTTAAAAGTCAGAAATCATTTCTAAGAAAAAAAACTCAGAATTTCTGAGAAGTTCTGAGTTTTTTTCTCTGAATTCTGACTTTTTTTCTCAGAATTTCTGACATTTTCCTCAAATTTCTGACTTTTTTCTCATAAATTCTGACATTTTTCTCAGAAATTCTTGGGTTTTTTCTTAGAATTTCTGACTTTTTTCTCAGAAATTCTCAGGTTTTTGTCTGAATTTCTGACTTTTTTCCTTTTTTTTCTCAGAATTACTGACTTTTTCTCAGACTTTCTGAGTTTTTTCCTCATAATTTCTGCCTTTTTTTCCTCAGAATTTCTGACATTTTCCTCACAATTTCTGATTTTTTTCTCATAATTCTGACATTCTTCTCATAAATTCTCAGGTTTTTTCAAGTTTCGGACTTTTTCTCAGACTTTCTGACTTTTTTCCTGACAATTTCTGACTTTTTTCTCACAATTCTGACATTTTCTCAGAAATTCTCAGGTTTTTGTCAGAATTTATGCCATTTTCTCAGAATTTCTGACTTTTTTCCTTTTTCTCAGAAATTCTGACATTTTTCTCAGATTTTCTGACTTTTTTTCTCACAATTTCTGACTTTTTCTCACAATTTCTGACATTTTTTCTTTTTTCTCAGAATTCTGACTTTTTTCTCAGAAATTCAGACATTTTTCTCAGAATTCAGACATTTTTCTCAGAAATTCCAGGTTTTTGTCAGAATTCCTGACTTTTTTCCTGTTTTTCTCAGAATTTCTGACATTTTCTCACAGTTTCTGACTTTTTTCTCATAATTTCTTAGGTTTTTTCAGAATTTCTGACTCTTTTTTAGAATTTCTGACTTTTTCTCAGACTTTCTGAGTTTTTTCCTCACAATTTCTGACTTTTTTCTCAGAAATTCTCAGTTTTTTGTCTGAATTTCTGACTTTTTCTCACAATTTCTGACCTTTTTTTTTTTTTTTTTTTTTTTTTTTTTTAGAATTTCTGAGTTTTTCTCAGAATTTCTGACTTTTTCTCAGAACTTCTGAGTTTTTTTTCAGACTTTCTGAGTTTTTTTTCACAATTTGTGACTTTTTTTCTCAGAAATTTTGACATTTTTCTCAGAAATTCTGAGGTTTTTGACAGAATTTATGCCATTTTACTCAGAATTTCTGACTTTTTTTCACAATTTCTGACTTTTTCTCACAATTTCTGACATTTTTCTTTTTTTCTCAGAATTTCTGACTTTTTTCTCAGAAATTCAGACATTTTTCTCAGAAATTCCCAGGTTTTTGTCAGAATTCCTGACTTTTTCCCGTTTTTCTCAGAATTTCTGACATTTTCCTCACAATTTCTGACTTTTTTCTCATAAATTCTTAGGTTTTTTTCAGAATTTCTGACTCTTTTTTAGAATTTCTGACTTTTTCTCAGACTTTCTGAGTTTTTTCCTCACAATTTCTGACTTTTTTCTCAGAAATTCTCAGTTTTTTGTCTGAATTTCTGACTTTTTCTCACAATTTCTGACCTTTTTTTTTTTTTTTTTTTTTTTTAGAATTTCTGAGTTTTTGTCAGAATTTCTGACTTTTTTCTCAGAACTTCTGAGTTTTTTTTCAGACTTTCTGAGTTTTTTTTTCACAATTTGTGACTTTTTTTCTCAGAAATTTTGACATTTTTCTCAGAAATTCTGAGGTTTTTGACAGAATTTATGCCATTTTACTCAGAATTTCTGACTTTTTTTTCACATTTCTGACTTTTTCTCACAATTTCTGACATTTTTCCTTTTTTTTCTCAGAATTTCTGACTTTTTTCTCAGAAATTCAGACATTTTTCTCAGAAATTCTTAGGTTTTTGTCAGAATTCCTGACTTTCTTCCATTTTTCTCAGAATTTCTGACATTTTCCTCACAATTTCTGACTTTTTTCTCAGAAATTCTCAGTTTTTTGTCTGAATTTCTGACTTTTTCTCACAATTTCTGACTTTTCTTTCTTTTTTTTTTTTTTAGAATTTCTGAGTTTTTGTCAGAATTTCTGACTTTTTTCTCAGAACTTCTGAGTTTTTTTTCAGACTTTCTGAGTTTTTTTTTTCACAATTTGTTCCTTTTTTTCTCAGAAATTTTTTTTTTCAGAAATTCCCAGGTTTTTGTCAGAATTTATGCCATTTTTCTCAGAATTTCTGACTTTTTTTGTCAGAATTTCTGACTTTTTTGTCAGAATTTCTGACGTTTTTTTTTTTTCCTCACAATTTCTGACTTTTTTTACTCAGAATTTCTGACATTTTTTGTCAGAATTTCTGACATTTTTCTCACTATTTCTGAATCTTTTCTTAGAATTTCAGATTTTTTTTTTTTTTTTTTAAGAATTTCTGACTTTTTCCTCAGATTTTCTGGCTTTTTTCTCAGAATTTCTGAGTTTTTGTCAGAATTTCTGACTTTTTCTCAGAACTTCTGAGTTTTTTTCAGACTTTCTTTTTTTTTTTCACAATTTGTGACTTTTTTTCTCAGAAATTTGACATTTTTCTCAGAAATTCTGAGGTTTTTGACAGAATTTATGCCATTTTACTCAGAATTTCTGACTTTTTTTTCACAATTTCTGACTTTTTCTCACAATTTCTGACATTTTTTCCTTTTTTTCTCAGAATTTCTGACTTTTTTTCAGAAATTCAGACATTTTTCTCAGAAATTCCCAGGTTTTTGTCAGAATTCCTGACTTTCTGAGTTTTTCTCAGAATTTCTGACATTTTCCTCACAATTTCTGACTTTTTTCTCAGAAATTCTCAGTTTTTTGTCTGAATTTCTGACTTTTTCTCACAATTTCTGACCTTTTCTTTCTTTTTTTTTTTTTTTAGAATTTCTGAGTTTTTGTCAGAATTTCTGACTTTTTTCTCAGAACTTCTGAGTTTTTTTTCAGACTTTCTGAGTTTTTTTTTTCACAATTTGTTCCTTTTTTTCTCAGAAATTTTGACATTTTTCTCAGAAATTCTGAGGTTTTTGTCAGAATTTATGCCATTTTACTCAGAATTTCTGACTTTTTTTTTCAGAATTTCTGACTTTTTTTGTCAGAATTTCTGACGTTTTTCCTTTTTTCCTCACAATTTCTGACTTTTTTTTACTCAGAATTTCTTACATTTTTGTCAGAATTTCTGACATTTTTCTCACTATTTCTGAATCTTTTCTTAGAATTTCAGATTTTTTTTTTTTTTTTTTTTAAGAATTTCTGACTTTTTCCTCAGATTTTCTGGCTTTTTTCTCAGACTTTCTGAGTTTTTTTCTCTGAACTTCTGACAGAATTCTCAGAAATTCAGATTTTTTTATTTTTTTTTTTATCAGAATTTCTTCTTTTTTTCTGAGAAAAATTTCAGAAATTCTGAGGAAAAAAGGCAGAAATTCTGACAAAAAAATCATAATTTCTGAGATGATTTCTGGATGTTTCTTGCCAAAATGCATCATGGGTGTTGCAGTTGTTTGTTTCTTTTAGTTTTTATCAAAGAATAAAACATTTTCAGGCTTCAGGAGAGTTTCAGTGATGTACCAATGTATTGTGCAGACCTCTTACATACTTCTTAAATAACTCAATTTTACCACAGGTTCATTTTTTAAAAGCGTTTATTTTCAAGTTTAAAAGTGAAAGACTAATGACGGCTCAGTCAGTCAGAGGTGTGTTCATCCAATCAGGTGCAGGGGGAGGGCTCATGTTGACGTGCAAAAAGGATGAGCCGGTCATCCATTGTACAGCCCTGCTCACAGGCTTCATCAGGATCAACAGTCGTGTTTTGCAGGACAAAGTTTCATTTTATCTGTTCACAGTCTGAGGAAGGACACACGCACACACCCACAGTCTCTGAGTGTCAAACCTGCACAACACAAAGGTTACTTCAGGTCAAACCTTGAATAAACTGAGAATAAAACTGCAGGGTGAAAAAAAAAGACAAAAACCGCCTCCAAGTCTCTGCACACACAGTTTGTGTGTGTGTGTGTGTGTGTGCGTGTGTTGAATCAGGTATAGATGACAGGACCGAACACGCCCGCAGCATTTAGTCAGGAATGTGTGTTACCTCTTTGAGTCAACAGTGTGGAAGGAAGGAAGGGGGGGGAGGACAGATAATCCTCCCTCCTCCATGTTCAGTTTACTATAACTGTCATATGACATCACACCTTTATACGGTCACTTGTGCCACAGCTTCTTTTAAAGCTGTGAACATGTTCACACATTTTCACACATTTTCATCAGTGACCATCAAATGTGTTTCCATCCATGTGCAGGTTTGAAATCATCTTTCAGCACATTAGCATGAAAATACTCCAACTGCATTTCAAGCATTAACAAGAAACATCTGGTTTCTGATTTAATACATGATCTGTACGACATGGTGATCATCATCATCATCATCAATAATATGTTGCTAAAAGTCATCAATGAACAGATCAGTTTGTTTGGCTGCTCTGTAAACAGATAAAACAATGAAAATTTTCTGTGGCCATGGTAACCACAGTTATGGCGCATGAATTCAAGGCAAAAGTTAAGGTGTTGATCTCCAGCAGCCATTTTTAACATCAAGTACAGTGTCTATATCGCCCCCCAGTGGTGCAGCAGTTTATACCCTCAGTCAGTGCAGGTGAAGGTGGTGGAAGTGTGTTAGCTGAAAGCTGTTTATGACTGAGTGACATCAGCAGTCACACTTCTCTCTACTCTGCAGGAGGAGCAGCCTGTGGACCAGTAGCAGCAGGTTACACTCACTCTACCTGTCTGTGTGTGTGTGTGTGTGAGTGAGTGAGAGAGAGAGAGAGAGAGAGAGAGATTACAGGGTAGAATAATAATGGCCTTGCTGAGTTGAATGATAACTCTGGGCTAAATCACGGAACAGCTTCATATTTTTCCTCTTACAACGGAAGCTCACAGAGGACAAAAGGCAAGCACACACACACACACACACACACACACACAGTCAGCAGAAACACAACTATCATTATGTTCAACTTCCCTTTTTACTCCCATGTTTACCAGGGAAGAGTGTGTGTCCAGTGTGTGTGAGTGTTTCACAATGGATGTTTGTTTTTATGTGTGAATTAATCAAAGAATTAATCAGTGGATTTATACAGGCACTGCAGTGTTTAATAGGTGAATGGATGACAGCAGAAGGGTGTGAAGGAATGAATTAGTAATTGTATGTAAGAATAAATGAATATGGACGGATGGATGGATGAATGACTGAAAGAATGAATGAATGAATGAATGTTTGCATGTTTACATGAATGGATGCATAAATCTGTAAATGAAAAAATGATGCACTCTCTCTCAAACACACACATAACACACCGATCCATATGGGCGTCTTTCTTAAGGTCACTTGAACTCCGCCAGAAGATTGATTCACTGAGTTTTTCCACAATGGACAGATTTTTCCATGTAACTTCGCCCACGTGTTTCTGGTAAGCAGATTTAAAAATGAAACTACAACATGTTTCAACAATACAAATATGAGCATGGTATGCAAATACAAAATAAAATATTCCAGGAACGTATTGAATCTCCGAGGTGAGAAAGTCTCTGCTGGCACAGCGAGGTTTGTCCTGACTTGATAATGTTGTAACCTACAGGAGTGAACAGCGGCTGGTATATTTAATGCAGGAACATGTGCCGACAGAAACATATTCACCTTTAGTGAAATGTCACGTTTCTGGGAACAGCCCAAACATGGCAGAGCTGACGTCCTCTGAAGGAGTCGGCGTGTCTCCTGGAGGAACTGAGAGACCTGGAAAGAGGAAAGGAAAGGAAAGGCAAGTGGAGGTACTGCTGCTGCCAGCAGGTCTGGTCTAATTACTGGAAATATTTGTGTGATGATTCATGTTCTGATTCAAATGTCAGTTATTCTGTCGAGGGGAGGGAGGATGTATGGTTTGAGTTCCCTCTGCTTTGCGTTGAACTGCACGGTGAGTCAATGGAGAAGGTTGAGTTTAACGAAACCCAGCAGACATTTCATCTCTTCAGTGTTCTTCATTTCTACAGAAACCTTGGAAAAAATATGGCATTAAAATTCAAATGCAAAACACTTAAGCACCAAACTTTGAAGATAAACATCTCTTCCTTATGCAAACTGTGCCCAGACAACCTTACTATAAAAGGTGTGTGTGTGTTTGTGTGTGGAAGCAGTGCGCAGAGATCAGTGCACTAGATAAACAAGCACTGACCTGTGCTGCATGAAGTCTTTTTGAAATATCTCCCAGCATCTACTAATATGGCAACGATCACCTGTTAACACATGAAAACAAGTATGTGTAACCAAGTGGGGTGTATGGAGGACCAGGGGTGTCAGTATTAAAGCGTTTAAATTGAGACAATGAAAACTGGGGTTGTAAAACATAGACGAGCCACACACACAATTTGCATCACTCTGTTATTTGCATTCAAACAGGTGTCTCTGTCTCTGAAGGACAGGACGGACCAGATCTGTCAACACAGGGAGCGGGACTGTCAGAGATGTCAGGAGGTGATGATGAAAACGTATCTGCATCTTCGGGTCTCTGCGTCGTCACTCATTTGTTTTGTGTTGTTACAGTGTCCAAAATACAATCAAGACCAATATTCAAATCAATAAACATCGTGTGGTCAAAATGTTAGAATTTTGACTTAATGGATCAAAGTCCCATAATTTAGATTAAACCTTTTCTCCAGCGATTCACCAGAAGGACATTTATCCTGAAGTGACCTTTCATCTAGTTTTACTTTTTAAGAACCGAACGTCCACAAAAACACGTCTTTACCAAGAAGCTCAGAACTGATGCAATGTTTTATTTCTAGAAATAGATTCAGTGTAACAATGTGAGTGTGAGTCTGAGTCCTGCAGGATGTGAACTCATCGTGGGAGTGTTTGTGCAATGAAATGCTGGATTTACCTAAACTGTTCCCACCAGTTCACACGCTGTCTGATGACAGTGTGTGTGTGTGTGTGTGTGTCATCAGTTTTTTTCCATTATAAATAAAGTAATTCATACGTGATGTGTTAAACCCTTCTATAAGGTCACAGGACAGTCTGTACCTGCAGGAGGTGGGTGGAGTCAGGTCGTCATGGAGATTCAATTCACCTGACAGTTTCAGGATGAGTGTGTAACTCTAACATAGGGGTTCCTCAACTGTGGTGCACAAGCTGCTGCTGGGGGGGGGGTTAGGGTGTTTTATTTTACTAATAAATAAACAACGCATACATTATTTCAAACAGAGTTTTCACAGTGTAAATACTGATAAATAAACTTTGCCTGTTTTTTTTAATGAGTCAGCTAAGTCAGAAGGTAGAAGGGGGTGCACAGCCTAAAACGTTTGGGAACCGCTGCTCCAACATGTAGAGGAATAAAACCTATAAGTGATGTGTATAGATCAGTTTAAAAGGAGAAGTTAGTGAAGAAAAATGTCGAACTGTTTCACAACTTCCTCGTTTTCTCTTCAAACTGCTCATGAAATTCTACTAACATATAAAGGTAAAAGGTGATTAAACTGTTCCTGTGTTTGACATTCACAATCTGAATTTGATCCATATTTTACTTTTTTCATCCAAATATTGATCGACCAAAAAAAAAAGACAACACCTCCAAACAAATGTCCTTTTTTCCAGGTATACATTTTTTCCTAACACGTGGGTGTGCTGCCTTCATCCAGACGTCCATCAGCTCTTTTCACTTCATAGATCTAATGTTAAGTCTCTGCCAAATGATGAACCTTCATCTCCCTCCAGATTAAACCTCAGTACACTGGCTGGATCACACTGTAAACAGCTGTTGGCCATGTGACCTTCAATTCTATCAAACTTTTTTCAGAACTCTGATATTCACAAAGACAAACCAGGATGAGACGGTTCAGTCTGTATCTAACATGTTGCTTGTGTAAACACGTCAATGCTGATAAAACTTGTGTCAAAATTAAAGAAAAAAACAAACTGTGCGGCCGAGGTTCGGCGTCTTTGAACTCAAACACAATCTCCCACGTCATGAGGATGTCACACAATCAATCACTGATAACATGACACTAATAATCAGCAGCAGCAGCAGCAGCGGCTTGTTTTTCACCTCCTCACGCCCTGTGTGTGGTTGCGGTGGAGCATGATACGTTTTACAGACATGAGCTCTTTCTCTAAATGATTAAGTCATGATATAAACAGCAGGAAAAATGGGTTTATTTATGTGTTTAAGTGATGAAACTCAGATTTGTCCGAGCGTCTCCTACATCAATAAAAATAGATCAGATATCACTTCTCTCTCTCTTTCTTTCTTTTTTTTGTCATGAAACATTGATGTTGAAATAAATCGTCATTTGTCTGATGCTTCTTCCTAGAAACACTCCCACATGCATGAATGCACATGGTACAAAGAAAAAAGGATATGAACAATGACACAGCCATTTACTGTAAATGTAAACAATGCAGGATCAGAGAGAGAGAGAGGGAGTGGATGGGATCAATCAGGACCAGCAGGACTCTGGGGGGCGGGGGTGGGGGGCTGCTCTCCTCCTCACACACCCTGCTGATCTTCTTCCTAAGAGCAGGAAACAAAAGAGGATGAGTCATCACACTCACAGCTCTGTCCGAACACAGAGCAGCACTGTAAAGAGTTTTGTAAACAGGTTAATGAACCTGAGATCAATAACACTCAATTATTAATTCAGCTCCTAATTTGTTTCCAATGACAAAGGATCAATGAAGAGTGGTGCTTTTAGAGTGGAGGGGAAAAAAGACACACTCATGGCTTGTGTGTTTGCTGAGCAGAGACCAGTTTTACCGCCTCGTCCAGACTCTGCTGCTGCTTCTCACGTTTGGTAAAGGTTCCTCAGGTCCTGAAAACCTGCACCTGACCAGGTACCAGCCCAGGATCAGGATCCTCGCAAGATTTCAAGTCGAAAGAAAACTCTGCAGAGTTGTCCAAGAGCCTAGGGGCACTCACAGAGAGCTTTAGACGGACCTGCAATTAGCAGCTACAGTTAAAGGATAAAACAATGAGCGATGCACTCAGCCACTGGCCTCTATGCATGCTCATCACACAAGTCTATTGATCCGTTCCATACTTATTTCCCCTGCTCTTTCTTTAACTTTGATGGAGCAAGGCTAGCAGTTTCCCCCTGTTCCCAGTCTTTATGCTAAGCTAAGGCTAACCATGTACCTCTTGTCATTTGATTCTGAGAACAAGAGGTCAGAAAAAGTTTCCTATCTTACTCCACTGTTCCTGAAACTCAGTCGTCATCAGTGATGTGTGTGTGTGTGTGTGTGTGTGTATCAATCACTCAGACGTCACTCGGCCTTCACTCAGATTTCCGTGGTTCTCAGGCTCCACAGATTCATAACAATCGTGTTCAGATAAAGGAGCCGAGACGTGTGACGCAGCTTCTCACTGATACTTGTGAACGTCATGTTCCTCTCGGAGACGTCACCTCATGTCAAACTGTCCACAGTGAATCATGGGAGAAGGGAAATATACTGAAATAAAACAAATGTCTCATTTCCTTCCTCTATTATTCAAGAGGCTTCACAGAAATAAAATGAACTCAACTGTGATGCAAATCATAAACAGATGTAATTAACATCTAAGTGGAAAAAACTGTTTCCCACATATCTCAGTGGCTTTGATTCACTCATTCATTGTCCATTACATTAAATATCATTAACATTTCTAACCATTCATGATGATACCTGTCATTTTATATCAGAATTAAATAAAATAAATAAGATATTTGTACCATTAAATTATAATAAATGTGATTAATAACACAAATCTTAATCTGTTACAGTTGCACAGGGTTTAGTTTTTGCTTTTAATTGTAGTTTTGGTGATGTTAATGTATTTACTAGTGTTTATTAGTGTTGTTACTCTTGTGTGTTTACCCAGTTTCTTGCCGGTGGTGTTTTTCCTCTGGCCTGCAGCGCCCTCTGCTGGTTGGTCTGTGCTGCTGTATCTGCTCCCTCACTGAAAAACCTCCTGGTTTTGTGTTGGATGATGCTATGAGATGGAAAAAAAAAAAAAAAAAAAAATCTCTGTTAGTTTGGTCAAAAACAACAAACACATTTGAAGATGTGTAAATGTATAAAACTCACTGAAAAAACAACAAGACACAAACTAATTTAAGAGTCAACAATGACGTAAAGTTGATCAAAAATACTAAATATCTACTATTTTATATATATATATGTATAGTTTCACCTTTTCTCACCTTTAACATTTAACATCACTCCCTGTGTGACAAAATTTTACTTAAGTCACTGTTTGAAGTTTGTCCCTCTGGGCTCACCGTAGCTGCCGACACCGTTCAGCAAGACAAACCTGTACAAACCTGTGAACTCGTCTGGGTTGCAGATGAAACCAGACACCAGTTTACACTCAGCGACCTCCATACGTCTTGTTCTCACAGAGCTACAGATCCTATGGATAGCAGCCAGGCAGCTAGCCTGTTAGCTTGTTAGCCTGCGGATGTACAGTAACTGCTGATCCCTTCACATTTTAACAACTCACCTTTTAGCACCTGTGTTTGCTGGATACAAAGAGGTGGAACACCAGAATAAAAGAGCAGACATATTTTATGCATCCTTTTTGGTCGTACAGTGTAAAAACAAAGAAAACTCATCTTAGAACAATTTTTTCTACAGAAGCCCCAAGCAGCCATATGTTCACACATGATTTCCTACATTTTCCTGAAATTTTCTTGAGCTCCCATAAAAATAAACTTTGTTTTGTTCAGATAATGACATGAAGAACTGGAGATCTTGAGTAAAACACATAAGAGACTGCAAGTGATTGATTGAAGGAAACAATCAATCAGTGCAGTGATGTCAGAGGAGCATCATGAACCTCTTCAATCAAGGCTGGATCGAAACAGCTTTATGTCCTATTCTAGACGATATATTGTATACACACACATTTTATGAGTCTCATGAGTCTGAGGGAATAAAAGCGATGAACATATGGCTCCTCAGGGCTTCCGTAGAGTCCAGATTTTGGTTAAAATAAAAACACGACAGTGTTTTTGGTACATGGAGTGGTTTTTTTTTCTTCTTTTTTACTTTTTAAAATTTTTTTTATTCCAAACATGTGTCTATATATTGAACATCAGAGGGCCGGTCCCCTCCTACAGTCACCCCACATGTCAATATCAATAATAATAATGATAATAATAATAATGATAACAACAGAATCGTCAGAATAATAATCATCTGTGGTCTCCGTCCTGCTGATCAGCTGAGCACTGCTGGTACAAATCTGAGAGGAGGAGCAGGAAAAACATCAACAGCTGACGACATGATGAAACGCACAACAGGATTCACACACTCTCTCTCACACACACACACACACTCTCACAAACATACACAGAAATCACCCATTTAAAGTCACATTTAACATTCCTGTGCGTTTTTTCTTTTCTTTTTTTGTTTAAATCATGTTCATAAACAACTTTGTCGTCTCGGCTGCTGCTGAATCAGTTTCTAAACAGTTTCTATGCAAGAAGATGGAAAAGAAATCAATAAAACAAACAAACTACAGGCACTGCGCGTCAACAAAACAAGTGTATCATTGAAAAAAAAACCTGTAGGAGTTGATTAATATTTGGCTCCTTTGTGTTTGTACATTGCAACCAGGCGACTGTAAAGCAATTACAGGTGGGATTGACAATCAATATCAGCACTTATGTCGCGTAATCAGTCGATGTGATGTCTTGACGCGTGTGTGTGTTTGTGTGTATGCATCTGGGAGATTGCCAGCACTTTAAAGTGGTGAATGAATCATCATCACATCAACTGAAAGACTCGAGGTTCCTGTTAAAAAGGAAAGAAAAACAAAACAAAACAAAAAAACAATAATCAGGTTGGACACAGGAAGGAAAGTACAATCACAATTTCATTTTTTTTTCTTTTCCAGTTTGGCCTCCAATGTTTACGTATATATGTGTGTGTGTGTGTGTGTGTGCATGTCTGAGCTCCACTGTTTGGAAAAACTTTGATCAAAACAGCCTCGATACTCACCTAAAATACACAAACTATACTAAAGGTAGTTCTTCTTTTAGGGGCTGTATGAAAATGACTGGATGTGGAACAGAATATTTATAAAACCAACCTCCCAAAATCTGCCAGTTACAAGCTAATAAACAGCATAAACAAATATAATATGCTAACTATGCTAACCATTCTGGTCTCATCTGGGTTGGGGGGGCTAGTTGAGGGATCCAGAGGTGGTGGGCGGGGCACAAAGGTCTGAACCAGGTTTTCCCAATGAAGAGCGTAAATGTAGATTTCTGTGTAGAAAAACCATGATAAACGAAAAATATTAATAATATAATTACAGATTTTAAAACACAACAAGAGAGGAACTTTTAACCTTAATAAATCTGGTCAGGAAAAGTGAATGAAATATTAACCTGCCATATAGTCAAAAGAGCTGCTCCCCTAATAATTTTTATACAATCCCCATGGTCAGTGTCTGTGACAGTTTTTCAAATCTGAAGTTGTAGTGTGATATTTATAATTAGCGGGACTGGATATGGCTGCCAGATTTTTATCTGAGTTTGGGGTAACTCTAATTACCAACAGCTGTGCCAGCTTTGAGCCGGAGCAGCTGGTGCTGGACCAGTGCTTTAGCTGTTTTGTTCGTGGCACAACTTTGGAAATGATACAGATTCAGTCAGACTTAACTGGCTACATAGGAATTGTTAGGACTTTTACTTTGAAAAGCAAAAGCAGCAGATGCTTCCTGGCTCTTTGGTGGCAGTGTACAGTTTGCTCTGTTCAAACATTTAAAAGAACAGCTCAGCAAAACAGAGGGAGATGTTTCAAATGGGCATCAGTGTCTTGTCAGGATGTGGTTAGCCTAGCTTAGCATACAGACCAGCAGAGGCAGAGACAGGAGCCTGTCCCTCGTCCAGAGGTCAAAAACACATGCATCGTCCTGTATTTGGTGAATGGGACGCTACATGTAAAAGAAGAGTTACCCCAGCTCAGCTTCGTACACTTGAGGTGAGTCTGTTCTTCACACCAGGAGTCTGTACAGACAGCGACAGCGTTAAGAGCTACATCCTCCACAGACGTCCACATGATTGACAGATGACCATGAAAACTGTACAGCTGCTCTGCTACTGTGTGTGTATGTGTGTGTGGGTGTGTGTGTCCCTCTGTACAAACACCTGGTCCAGTATTCAAACAGTAAAACTTGAGAGTCTGTGTTTCCTCCTCTCGCTCTGCACCGAGCGTGACGGTGGCCTGAGGCAGGAGGTGGAGGGCTGAGAGCGGGTGCCACTTCCTGTTTGTCCGTCCTCTGCAGCCTTGAGATCAAAAAGCCGCCGATGCCTCAGCTGGTTTCGTCCAAAATGTAACATATGTCTCACTCTTCCTGCAAAGAGGTGGGAGGGGTTTGATCCGTCCACCCCTGTGGGGAAGTTTCTGGTACAACCTGCTGAGCTAAAGTGGCGTCGTTTGAGTGAAAGACCCCAAAAATGGGTCAAAATGGTTCCTCCCCTCCACCCCCCTGCTGACAGGCCCGTTTGGACTGACCCAACTGTGTCATCAGGGGCCACAGTGTAAAGTTCAGACCCCTCTGAAAAGTGTACATCTGCTCAGTCGTGCCCCCCATGTAAGTCCGTTGGCGGGTGTGTTGGCGTCTTGGCGGGGGGCAGTGGTCTGGGTGGAGGAGCCGGTTTGGTTTTGCCCCACTGAGGGCTCACCGATCCCCCGCCACCTCCCCCGTCACTGTCAGCTCTGTCCGTTGACATCGGGGGAGGTGGTGGCGGGAGGCGTGGCAGCGACATGGAGCCGTGGTGGTAGTGGAGGTGATGTGGGTTGTGGCGATGGTGGTGGTGGTGGTGACCCGGGGTCACCACCGAGGGTGGGATCCGGGTGCAGGAGGAGGTGGAGGAGGACGAGGAGGGTGGAGGGGGAGGTGGGGGCGTAAGCGTGGCTGGCCGCAGGCTCTGGATCCGCCGGCACTCCTGGCAGATGCGCACATGACTGCAGCTCTGCAGGAAGCTGCGCGGCGGGGCGGGCGGAGCCACCAAGGTCGCCGTAGGAGGAGGGGGAGGGGGAGGCGTGCTGGTGGTGGCATTGGCGCCGAGCGGGTCCTCCAGGAGCCTCTGTGGCCCCGGGCCCAAATCGGGGCCTCCTGCCACGCCTCCTCCCAGCCCTGCCAGCCCACCCGTCAGCGGGCCGGCGCCGCTGTACAGTTTGCCGTTGCTGAGACGCATCTCGCGGACCAGGCGGATGGGCCGGGGTGCGGCCAGAGCGAGGCGGGACGGGTGACGCAGGACTCCGCCCCCGGCGCTGCTCAGAGGCCGGCGACGACGAGAGCGGGAACTTTTCTTACAGGAGACGGCGTTACGAAACTCAGTCAACATCTCCTGACAGACGGACACCTGAGAGAGAGAGGGAGAGAGAGGGAGAGAGAGAGAGAGAGAGAGAGAGAGAGAGAGAGAGAGAGAGAGAGAGAGAGAGAGAGAGAGAGAGAGAGAGAGAGAGAGAGAGAGAGGAGAGAGAGACAGAGAGAGAGAGAGAGAGAGAGAGAGAGAGAGAGAGAGACAGAGAGAGAGAGAGAGAGAGAGAGAGAGAGAGAGAGAGAGAGAGAGAGAGAGAGAGAGAGAGAGAGAGAGAGAGAGAGAGAGAGAGAGAGAGAGAGAGAGAGAGAGAGAGAGAGAGAGAGAGAGAGACAGAGAGAGAGAGAGAGAGAGAGAGAGAGATAGAGAGAGAGAGAGAGAGAGAGAGAGAGAGAGAGAGACAGAGAGAGAGAGAGAGAGAGAGAGAGAGTAGAGAGACTACATGTTATTATTATTGTCAACATAATAGTTAAATTATATTTTCTGATGTGTTAAATGACACGTGTTGTTTTGTTGTTGTTTTCTTTTGTCCTTGATTTGGAAAAACCTGCATCTGGATTACTGATGGTGACAAAGCAGAGAGAGGAAAAATGTGTGTGTGTGTGTGTGTGTGTGTGTCATATATGATGATTGGAAAGAGTGTGTGTGAGAGGAAGATGTGTGTGTGCTCACACATCGACACATGATGCTCCGGGTGTTTTTATCAGAGCCAGTGTTAATGCTCTGCAGCTTCCTGCCTCAAACCAATGTTATCTGTAAATATGGCTTTGTGTGTGTGTGTGTGTGTGTGTGTGTGTGTGTGTGTGCGCTTGCCCTATAATCTGTACTATAAAAAAACAGCTGTGGCAGAAAGTCAAATAAATGACAGATAAAATAAAGAGCGAATGAAAGTCAGAAACAAACTGCATCTGCAGAGGACGAATGAATGAACAACAGACTGACGGCTGGAATACAGATAGAAAGAGAGAGAGAGAGGGAGAGAGAGGGAGAGAGAGAGAGAGAAACGTCCCTGATTCCTGTTTCCTGAATGCAAATGCTTTTCTCTGCTCTGATGTGTCTTTCAGGTTCATATCAAGTTTCACTTCCAGGCCGCTGCAGATTGTTTTCACACACTGAGCTCTGAGTTTTTACATAACAGAAAACTGATGTTAGTCAAAGTCAAAATAACAGGTCGCCTCATATTTAAATCATATATTCAAACATGTTTTCTACTTTCTGATCTATCTGGTTCAATCTGGTGAAGATCAAGGATTTTTCCTTTTTTAAAAGCTCAGTCTGTTTCTGTCTTGATGTCCTTGTAAAATCAATATTGTCATCAGTTATTAGTCTTGTGTAAATAGTGATGTTCGATAATAAGAATACCAGACAGGAAGCAGCAAACAACATTCAATATATGAAGCCGAGAGTGACTGGACACAAGGAAAATCATTTCAAAATAAAACAGGAAATCATGGATATAAATAAAAAGTCCATGCACACGAGCAATAATTCGACCTAACACACTGCTGTTAGAGAATTACCTTTTAAATTATAGGAACAATAACAGGTTAAAAATGAACTTCAAACACAAAATGTTTATAATTCACAAAACACAAACAAAGGAGTGTTTTTCCTGCTTTGTAAACATCTGTGTTTTGTGCTACACTGCCCCCGTGTGGCCAAGAAATCAACTGCAACAAAGTCACACAGGTTTAACATGTGTGTAACACACAACAATCAGCTTGTAGAGGAGATTTTGTTTTTATGATTACATCATCATCATTTTATCTACACAACAAGATGATTTAATAATGGAGTCATTCAGCAGAATGGACGAGGTTAATGTGTGATTGTGGATGAAGCTCATTCACACAGGTGAACAGGCGGGTGACCTACTGAGGTGTTTGAGTTGAGGTTGAGGCCAGGGGCGGGGCAGGAGGAGGAGGACGAGAGAGGAAGAGGAGTAGGAGGAGGAGGAGGATGGTGAAGGTTTACCTCGTCCGTCTCAGCGGTTCGACGCGTCGACCACACAAACTCCATGATGGCCACGAAGACAGCGATGATGAGGCCGCAGATCAGGACCACGAAGATCCCACCGATGTTCTCCATCCCGAGACCTGAGACACACACAGAGTGACGGTGACATGGATTTAGGCTTTTAAAGATATGAACTGCTGTAAGATTTGAGCTCATAACATTTCCTCAGACTGAGAGGCTTTTAATTTGGAGAATTTTTGTCACAGTTTCTTCCTATAACTGTGAGACACGTTGGACATAAAGGAACAGTAACACACGCCTACTGTAAACTGTGTATTCAGCAAAAAGAGACATTTAATTAGTCTTAATGGGTCTGTACAGCATCTCAATGGCTTCAGACACACACACACACACACACACACACACACACTATGGGACTGAAGAAAACTATATGAACAGATGACAGAGCAGTGGATCAATACTCAGACATGACTCACATTCCCGTTGCAATCGACTGATAAAACTATGATCAGAGTGAGAAAGTCAATGAAGAGAAACGTGTCTCATCTTTTTCCAATAACACACATCGGGGGAAAAAAAAATGTGTTAGTGATGAAAAGTTGTCACAGTCGACTCAGAGAGAAACATGAAGACTTGATGGACGCAGAGAAACAAGACATTGGATGATAATGTCTGTCCCATGAGGACTTCAGGATGTCAGGACATCATCTAGCCTCTTCACTCCCTGGACATTTGCTCACCATGCTGCTCCACTTTGTTCAATAAAGTTATTGAACATATCATATGGAAAACTGAAGCTCCATCAATAAGCCAAAGCTAACAAGCTAAAATAGCTTCCTCCACTTTGGACTCTCTGGGTTTCCGCTCACACCACCTTTCCCCACCTTCTCCTCTTCATTAGAAATGCCTGAGCCAAAGCCCCCCCCCAAAAAAAACTCCAAAAAGTGTCTCCACAAACACACTGCAGCTGTTTTTCCTGCTCAACATCTGGCTGCATCCAGCTTCCTTGCAGAGCGTGCTGACTCTGTGTGTTACATGTACACTCAGACGAGTAAACAGTTAATTGTTGTGCTTCTTACAATGATTGCACCATCTGCTGCTGGAGCTCATCTTGTGTGTGTGCGTGTGCAGGTGTGGTCTTTTTTGTTTGTTTGTTTGTTTGTTTGTTTGAGACCGGCTGGGTGTTCGGTTTCACAGCTGAAGATGTGAATCGCTTAGTCGACAGATTCATCCATGACAAATTTTTAATAATCTGCTAATCTATACGTCCTATAGGCAGAATTTATTACAAACCTGCAACTTCTGTTCAACATCTCACAAGTCCTAAATGAGGAACAAGTTGTGTATCTCCTGCATCTGCTGCTTACAACCGATTTACTCAAAACTGCATCGCTGCACAAAAAAAGTCAAGTTTACCAACTCCCCATGAATAAAAAAACAAATCCTTTTCACGGCAAGATTCACTCCACAACTCCATCAGCCTTGTGTTGCAGATGTTGAAAAGTCAGCTGATGCAGCTGTTACTCTTTCATTGTCCAGCTGTGATCGTCAGATAAGCCCCTCTCACACAGGTAGGAGGGGGAAGAGAAAGGAAAGGAGTCATGTGGGTTTCCTTTGCCCTTCTCTGCTTCAGTCCAAACCGCAGCCGTCGTCCTTAAATCAGAGGTGCAACTATGAGCTGTTCTTCTTCTGTGGTGCTGGAGAAACTCACAAAGTCATCGGCACAGAACGCAGAAGTACACACACCCACCTTTGGCTCGGTGGTCCTCCTCTTTGGGACACTGTCCTCCCTCCCACCAGCGTCTCTTCAGGATCTCCAGCCTGTTGCTCTCCTGCAGCTGTAAAATCCCCAGAGTGATCTCGTCTCTGTACGGAGAGCCTGAGGAGCAAACACAGAAGAGTTCGGACCGAGGTTAAAGTGGTGGGTTCAACACACACAAAAATCAATCACATTTTCCTGCTGCTGTTTTCACTCTGGTTCTGATTGAATGAGCAGGTCATGTTAAGTGCAGTTTAATTTTGCATTCACTCGTTCGATTGAGTTCCTCTGTTGCCTTTTATTTCTAATCCTTTAGTGGTCATGTGACCTGACAGCTCAGTCACTCAGTTTTGTTGACGTTAGCCTTGATGTTAACCTTGTGACAAACAGTAAGTGGTTCTCTCACAGTAAAACAGTCATCAGAGTGTATTTAAAATTAAAATTCAAATGGAAATAAAAGCAACCAAAACAAAGTCTGTTGAGTCTGTTTCTGCTTTTTAATCACAGACTCAGGAGACTCAACAAGGACGGTAAATTGTTCTGGAGTTTGGGGACTCAAACTGCAAACGTCCTTGATTTGGTTTGGGTCCTCATGATTGGTCATAATGTCTATTACCAAGACGTCCTGTAGCTCCTCTGCTGTGAACCGTAAACACATACACACAAGGGTCCACTTGGCGGCAGACCAAGATCCTCGTTGTCAAGTGGTCTGGGTCTGTGTGTTAAGTGAAGTAGCTGTGACACAACAGAACACATCAACTGGGCAAATGCACAGTTTGTTTGCACGGAAGGAAGGTCGACAACAAATTAGGTGATGTGAAGTTAACAGTGTACGTCTGAGTTTTACATCTAATTATATTTAACCGAGAGTTTCTGTGTGAATCCACAGAGGCAGGTTTGACACTGTGCAGCAGCTTCGGCTCTTTAATTCAGGCAGTAACAGCCTCAGTTCACCTGCTTCACCTCTGCTTTGTTAAACGTGTGTTGAGCCGCACTAACAAGCTCAGTGGGCTGACATGTTAAGAAATGGAGGTGAAGCAGCGGCTGCATCTTTTATCCAAATCAAACATGTCCTCGCTCTGCACCTGAGCTCAGTGTTCATGTGTTCCTGTGCAGCAGGCTGTTAAAACTCAGACCTCTGCAACAGCAGCAGCAGCCAATTCAACTCTGAATCCTAGAGCTTCTTCTCACATCAGTAATGTTCAACAGCAAATATGCTCTGGTCTGTTAGAGACACATGCTGCACGTCCTCCAGTCTCCAAACAGTCGCAGCAGTTTAAAGGTCATGTGTTTAATCTGAGGTGCTGATGCATAAGAAGATATATCTGTGGTTGTGTAGTGTTGTTTTACATCTCCTCTCTTAGGTTCCTCTCTGGTAACAACAGATCAATGAGCCAATCAGAGAAGAAGAGGCTCCTTCCTGCATGTCCATTGGATTGAAGCCAGACTGTAGAAAAGCGTCTGTCCTACAGGGTTGACTCTTGAGAACTGGAGCCAATCTGCTCCATTTCATGACAGGCAGTTTGTGGTC
This sequence comes from Caranx ignobilis, assembly GCA_021432705.1. Classification (NCBI taxonomy): domain Eukaryota; kingdom Metazoa; phylum Chordata; class Actinopteri; order Carangiformes; family Carangidae; genus Caranx; species Caranx ignobilis. Next base: position 4,493,213 of record MU269992.1, on the reverse strand, counting down.
TTAGTTTGATATGAAAGGAATCAATGACCTGAGGCATCTGGTATGACTGAACTGAAACCACCGTCTTCTTTGCATTAGTTCTGTTGCCAGCACAAACCCGAAGAAACCAAACCCTGAAACCCACATGTGAAAAAAGTGAAGCAACCGTGCAGGTCTCTCTCTCTCTCTCTCTCTCTCTCTCTCTCTCTCTCTCTGTTACACTGTTAGAGAAAAGTGTTGATTCAGCTTCACGCTGATATAAATCATCCTGGTCCCTGTCATTAACAGCTGTAAATTAGCGAACCTTCATCCCTCCCATCCTCTCTCGCTCATTCATCTTCTTTTTTACTCCGTCTAAATGTGACACTGACTTTCACAGCGGTGACAGACGGCAGGAAGTGTGTGTTTCAAAGTAAAAGACAAGTGAAGTCTCGGAGACAGTGATTGCACTTTAACTGGTTCGACGTTCCATATTTCACACAACAAAGATTGATTCATTCTTTCCCTCCTGACTTCCTTTTCGTTGTCTTTCTTAACACAACTGATGTATTCCTCTCTTATGGAGGGATCAGAGACTTAATTGAAGTCTTGAAGCCAAGTACCTCATTTGACAAGTTTCCAATACAGATGGATATCACTTCAGACATGAACTCCTCCTTTTTTCCCTGTTTCCCTTGTTCTTCCCTTCAGACTCTGCTCACAGAGATCTGTGTCTCTCAGACTATTTCACAACTTCTCTCTCCTCCTTTGTGTTGCATTTTTAAGTTTTCAATTTCTAGAAAGTTTGACTTCTCAAGATGCTTTCATTTTTAACACTACTAGGGACATTTGGATAAGAAAACTCAAGCAACAACCAGTCATAAATCAGCCACATGAGTTGTCTGACATTAGTTGATTCCTTTTAACCTCAAACCTTAACTAGCACTACTACCACTAATCTAAGAAATCTTATCAATAAAGATGAGAAAACTCACATGTACAGTTTATTTGCAGGGCATCATGTTCGAGGTTATTTTGTTGGATGTACCAGCATCGGATCAGGACGCGTCCTAGACACTTTCTCTTTGGAGGGTTTCTGACAGGTCCAACTGAGACGTGACCTTGGACTGGACTGAGAAAACCTCCCAGGCCAGATGGATTAATCCCATCCAAACTGGATCCCTAAGAATGAGCTGGAGAGAAGTAGCTTGGTCCCAGAGCACAGGAGCCAAAGCAGCTGTGAGTTCTCCATGTTTTTAATAGCAATCAGCAGAGTCAGTGTGTGAGACGACCACCCAACCAGAGCACCTGGTGACTCTGCTGCTTTTATTTACATCACTTAACATGTGGGCTGACTGACAGGCCGGTCGCCCCAAAAAATCCTCCTGCTGTTCCCTTCCCTCTCTCCACATCTGCTCGTCCTTCCTCCATTAACTATGCTAATCTATGCACTAATACTTATCACCGGGAACAAGTCCGTGGCAGGCGACGAGGTGAGGGGCCAGAAGCCGGCAAAAAGGCAGAGCGGGCGCCAAACTGGAGTCAGGATGGGTTGAATTTGCCAAGAACAGCAGCTGCACAAAGAATATGACCTGGTTAACGGCTGCAGCCGAACCGGCACACAAGGTGACGGAGTGGAGGAAACACAGCCTCAATGTATTACACACAAGATGTGATGTGACAGCTGACTAAACACATCCAGGTTAGTGTTTCCACTTCTTCTCCAGGAGGAATTTCAACACTCATCTCAGGGAAAATGCAGTTTTTGAGTCATTCCTAATTTATGTGAAAGGTCCCATACTGTATAAAAGAAGATTTGCATGTCTTCAATGATTATGAATCGGGTCTAGGTTCAATATTAACACTGTGAGAGTATCAGAGGATTGCTCACAGACAGTATTCAGAAACGGAGCCTTAAAACTTATTGTAACTTTGTGATGTCACAACAAAGCAGCCACCACTTTCAGCCATGTGCTAAGCCCCGCCCACCTCGATCGACCTTTCAGCCTTGCAGGATGAAGACTGATGATGATTTCTCTGAATGTTTGGTATGTTTTCACTCAAAAAGTAAGCCAATCAGAGGAGAAGCTGAGATCCTTCTCTTTTCTGATTGGCTCCCTGATCTGTTGTTACTAGAGGCTGAGAGGGAGCGAAAGAGAGAGAAAGATTTAAAGCTACACTGTGATGGTTTTTGGTTATTAAAATCACAAATATCTTTTTATGGATCAACACTTCACAACAAAAGTGCAATATCTGGGACCTTAATGTTTGTTCTGTTTAACTCTCTGACTTTCACAAGCTCAGAGTTCAACACAAGATTTATGTATTGAAAAAACTTTAAAACAAAGAAAACAAACAGTGTTTCCCAGACAAGCAGGGAGCTGTAAGAGCTTTACAACTCTCTCTAACACATATATGCACGTAAAAAATACCTTCAGGCTTTGTGGTGGTTTTCAAAAAGCAGCCAAAAAAGAGAGACAAACAACCACGACTCTTGCCCAGAAGTCTTCAGGATAAAAGTCACATCTTTGTAAAAGTTCAGTAAAAAATGTCATCTTCAGCAAAGCACTCCAGTGGATCACGTCTCTAAATAGCAGCATTATTTGGATTTAGTTGCTCAAAGCTATAGAAGATCTGAAAGGCAAGTGAAATATATATATATGTGTGTGTGTGTGTGTGTGTGTGTGTGTACATATTTTTGACAGAATCAGTTTTTATTTTCTCTGGAAGAAATAGAAAATAAACTTCATTTGCTTTTTAGGGCTTCTGTACAAACCCAATCTGCTCCAACTCCAGAGATGAATCCTTTACAGACCTGATTGCTCTGCAGGAAGCTATTTACACACCACAGAAGATCCAGGTAAAGAATCCAAACGCTTCACTTTGTGTAGACAGAGCAGAGTCAGTGTGTGTGTTTGTGACAATGGAGTAATAAGACAGAAACATCACTCGGCTCTGGCTTTGTGTTGGGCCTTTGATGTCGGTCAAATAATGGCTGAAGTGCGCTCTCGCTTGAGGCAGGAAATCAGCCGGTGTTGAGGATGACTCTTTACTCGTGGCTGATTTATCTTTGCAGAAATATTTCAAAGATCTGCTGTCACTTGTCCATTTTTGTGAAATAAAACAGGCTGCTGCAGCTTTGGTGGAGCTGTTCAGCCTCCTGACTGCCAGTCTAACTCTCATCAAGCAGGGCTGGTTCGTCCGTCCACTCACCCAGAGGCATGCCGATGCCGTAGCCTTTGGTGTCCAGCAGCCCTCCGATCTGCGTGAGGTTGCAGTTGAGGCTGCGGTAGTACTCGTTCATGGTGCTCTCCATCAGGAAGGCGTACTTGGAGTTGAGGACACGGGCAATGCCCTCTTCAGTGCTCTTCACGAACACGCTGGGCTGCTTGGAGTACATGTAGTTCCACATCCGCTGGTACGTCTGGTACCTTGAGTTCTGGAGGACGAGACGCAGGAAAATATAAACACAAGCGACATCAGGTAAGAAATACTTTGATTAAAGTCAGCAGAAAGGACTGAGGGTGTCACCATGAAGAAGGTCATGGTGGAGCCCCCGTGGATGGTGCCATATTGGATGTTGGTTTGGTCGGCCAGGTCGTCTGCAGACTCGATGGGGACCTCCATCCTCTGGACGGTGAGGAACGCTGCCAGGTTGGCCGTGTAGGACGAGATGATGATGAGGGTGAAGGCCCACCTGAGAGGAGCAGAGAGGAAGAGCAGCGTTAACCTTTATTTACCCCGGCAAACTTCCACACACTCACTCTCTCTTATTTTCTCTCTCCCTTTCTGTTCATTAAGAGCTGTGAGCGGAAAAAATGAGAGTGTGAGAGAGAGAGAGACAGATGGAGAGCTCGGCAGGAAACGTCAGGAGTTTTAGGTAAAAATCATCAACCTAAAGATGAACTCGTGCTGCAGAGACGAGCAGGATGTCTCCGCTGCAGAGGAAATGAGACGGAAGTGATGAGCAAGGGAATTAGGGGGAGAGGAGGGGATGGAGAAAAAACAGAGAGAGGGAAGGAGAAAGAGGTGAAGAGAGAAGCTCTCAGCGTTGTCGTGGAATAAATCAAACATACGCCACATACAGCGTCTCTGCTCATCACTGTGATGTCTAATGATACCAGATCAGGTGTGCCTGGAGCATATTACCTCCTCAGTCAGTCAGTCAGTCAGTCAGTCAGTCAGTCAGTCAGTCAGTCAGTCAGTCTTTACAGTTTGTGCCACAGCCATCATGAGTTTTAATGGGGCTAAGTGCCCAATGAGGCCGAGAGCTGTCGGAGAAAAGATGCTGATGGCCTCTCCAGTCCCTCCAGTATCACTCCACCATCTGTCTCACTGCAGCTACTGGGACTGAGGGAGGCAGGGAGGGAGGGAGGGAGGAGAGGACAGGACAGGACAGGACAGGACAGGACAGGAGTGGAGGGGGGAGAAGAGAGAGGACAGGTTTTGGAAAGTAATGGTGATTTTCATCTCCACAGTCAGGAAGAGGATGGAGGGAAATATTTGTAGACGGGTAATGTTCAAATATGAAGTCTGTCGGTTCCTATCAGCAGTGATGAAGAGGACAGAGGAGGTGGGGAGGGGACAGGAGGAGAGGGAGGTTCAGGGCGGAGGATGGGAGGAGGAGTGAGGAGGTTCAATGAACATAAAACAAGAAGAGAAAGCGACATCATCATTTTCACACAAGAGCCTCTTTACCATCTGTTCACCTTCAGCTGATTCTCCTGAGGGAGTGAGAGGAGGGAGAGGACGAGGGGGAGAGGGGGGATGAAACACTTTTTCTCCACAATGAGAAGAGTGGCGGCCATGTAAGCATCATTCACTGCAACACTTCATTCACTCTATCTGTGCAGCTGGAGGATTTAAGAATACTACACATACTGAAGACGAGGTCACATCAGCTCCCTCCTCCCTTGAGACCTTTTTTTTTTTTTTTATTCCTATTGTGCCTGTTTGTTCTGAAGCAGGTGACGGTTGTTGCCTTGGTCGCGATAAAGTAAGTGTGTGATGCTACCACAGAGCAGGAATACCACATCTACACTAAATCCCAAACAGCCCCCACACAAGCCACGCAATTTATCAACTGATGTCTTAATTTTATGTTTTACCTTTTCGCAGAGACAACTAATCAGAGGTCTGGAAGAAAAAAAACCCTGAGTGATGCTGTTTTCTCCTCCATCACAGCCTACACCTCAGTCCTGCTGGATACCAACCAAAACCTTAGTGTGAGAGTGAGTGAGCTGCAGTGTTGTAGCTTCATCGTCAACACTGTTGTTGTTTTTTTTTTACTGACAAATGACTGTAAACATGTGTCTGGCTGTGAAAACTGTCACCACAGACAGTTAGTTGTTCTTCCAAACTTTCCTCTCTCCTCGATGTGGTGCGTTCACACTCTGCCACTGACCTTGCTTCACTACACCCACACTTCATCTGCTTAATTGCATTTTGCTGATTAATTGCTGAACTTGAACAGCGACCGACGCTCTGCAGGAGTGCAGGCGAGTCAGAGGCAGGTAGGTACGACCAACCACGTAGGATTAGACCCTGTCTACGCTGGAGGAGGAGGAGGAGGAGGGGAAGCGTCAACCTCTGTCCTCCATCAGCGTCATGAGAAGGTACAACAGCTAAAATATGATGATGCTAAACTTCGAGTACAAACCAGACTCCGCTGACGCAGCGCGTGGACAGAGCCCGGGGCATGATCTCTGAGCCCTGCTGCATGAAGCCGCCCACTGGGAACCAGAGGCTGTTCCCCAGCGTGTACTGGTTCTCCAGGATGTCCCGCCGCTCCCGCAGGCACGGGTGAGGGTTGTACCATTCATAGGGGCTGAGCCTTGAGGGAGAGAGAGAGAGGTCACAGTGAGCTCCTCCATCCAATGTCGGCACACTCCATTATCACTGTGATTTAAATTCACATCTTTTACAGTTCAAATACAAGTTAAGAGCATTTTTATTTTTCAACCTGTGTTGCCTTTACAAAGAGCTCTCAGTGACAGTGAATGCACCTTTTCTCACACACAGTTAAAATGAAGAGGCAGGAAACAGGCGGAGATTCATTCAGACATTCAAACACAAAAGGAAACGACATAATGACTGTGTTTACAGTTCGAAAACGGTCGACTGAGTCATTTTAATGTTCATTTTAAATGAGAGCCACAACATTATGGGCAGAGAGAGGGAGAGAAAGAGAGCACAGTGGCTGAGAGAGCGTCACTCACTGAGACAGGATCGCAAGTGACAACAAACCGCAGCAGCTGCAGCTGACGTGTTATTTTGTCGTCAAACCCATTATCAGATATAAATTTTACTGAAGCCGCGGCCAAATGTTTAAACCATACACTTTTTTTCTAGTATTTTACACTTCCGTCACACACACACACAGACAGGTGTGTACCTGGCAGCGAGGAAGAGGACGCAGCTGACGGCGAGGTAAGCCAACAGCATGAAGAGCCAGACAGCCGGGGAGAAGGGATCCAGGAAGGAGAAGTAACCTGGTTTACGACCCTGAGAGACACACACACACACACACACACACACACACACAGATATTAAAGTTGAACAGCAAATGTGATTGTTTTTATTTTGTTCCAGTGATATTTCATTTATCTTGATGTTTTTTTTTCTTTGTTGACACTGTTGTAGATACGGGTTATTTTTCTTTTCAGACAAACAACATTGTGCCTGATAAATGATGCTGTGACTCATAAATGACTCATGTGCAACATATTGAGAGACGTGCATCCAAACACCAGCAGCCTCGGCCACGACGTTGTGTGTTGATGGATCAGGATTCATCACTTCTCTACGTCCCGGCATCAATGCGGAGAAACAGTAGTTTCTTCAAAAAACATTAAAAATTTAAAACACTTTCACAGGTTTTGGTTGTTATGACAACCAAATCCGTGACCAGAGTTTATCCCCTCTCACTGTTGCAGCTCTGGTGGATCTTGATTTCTGCTGAGCCAGCAGACAGCAGGGCAGGGACGGGGTAGGTGGCGGATTTCACCCATAACGCCTGTTCTGCACACTGTTGTGTTTATCTGCTGATTAGCACTGGCTCTGAGCTTTAAATCCAAGTGGAAAAACATGAAGTTTAACATCAGTGGAAGTTCTTCATGTCTGCAGCTGGCGGTGGCGAATGGTGATAATAACCATCTGTCATTCACTGCTTCGCACACACAACTGTCAACGTCTCAGGCTTAGAAACACAACCCTGTCTCTCAGATTGACAGCCATGTATTTTGGAAAATTACAGTGTCGGAATTGGATCATTTCCTTTTTTTTTTCCCGCCATCCTCAGCTTGTCACATTTTCTCAGCACGTAAACCTGCAATTGGAATAAAAACAACAAAAACAAGATAAAGCAGTAAACTGCAGTTACAAGCTTTTCAAGTGTTTGTAGTGTCTGTAAGCTGATGTTCCCCGGTGAGTGGCTTCCCATCGACCCATTTCATCACCTCCCCTCCCTGCTGTTTATGATGCCTCGTTCTCCCCTCGTCGTCCCATGGAAAAAAGGATTTGGCAGCGAAAGAGCTGAGGAACTCCCAGATTGGACCCAATTAAAGCAGATGACTGGAGCTGTAATGGAGGCAATCAACTCTGTTTCTGTTTTTTTTTTTCTTTCTCTCCACTCTGGCTCATTTAAAAGAACACCATGTGAGGTTTGGTAAAGGGCGGAGAAGATTATCTGATGTGAGGTAGCTTTTGTTCCTCCAGATCAGACTTAGACGCCCCACGCCCTACAAATGTTAAAGGAGAGTGAGGCAGGTGCCAGCAGGTGCATCCCCTCGACTCCCATTAGCCGCATTGTTTTGAACCTATAAAGCTTTTTCTTTCACATGCTACAGTGTATTTTTATCCCCCCCCCCCCAGCCTCCAGTCATGTCAACCTGCTCTTAAAGGAGAAGGTAAACACAACTATTCACATTTTTCCCTGCCAACATCAGTCTCGTAGGTGGAAACAGCTGGCATCACTCTGATAATTAAGTTTCAAATTTATGTAAGAAAACTTTTATTTACACTTTATCTAATCTGCACATTAAAAAGATATGAAAAGTTTAAAGGGGAGTGATGTGTTGGAAACCTGAGGCTAGTATCAATGCATTTTGGTTTCTATAGTTTAAGCTAACATGCTAAAGTCCCAAACATCAAAAACACAATGAGCGAGAGCTAACCCAGGTTTGGTAGCCGGAAAGTTGTCTTTCAAAAAAACAGTAATGTCACACACACACACACACACAATCATTGTCTATATAAATTCATTAGTGCACCAAATGTGGATTTATCCGCTGCTTTAAATAGTTCCTGACAAATCACAGATACCAGCCTTATATTTCCAACAGAACTACAAGTGAACAGACAAAAAAAGTTTCTTTACGGCTGATTCACTTGCTCAGTTTTTTTTGAAACTGTACAGAAATGTATAAAAGCAACATAACACAGCTGAAAGACTGGTGGATTTCCTTTGACTCAACAGACAAAGGCCTCTTCACAACCCCTGAACCACCCACTACGTCTGGTCGCTGTGTTTTGGATGTTTTTGTCCTTAAAGCTGCTGCAGATTCTCCGTCTAGGTTAGTTTTGTACACGATGAGTAACAGATGCAGGTCAGACGGCCACAGTCAACGGAGATTTTTCTGACCTGATGCTGAATCACAAAGGTGAGTTTGCTGCATCGGGACACGTCGGCTGTGTAGCCCATCAGGTAAGCTGTCAATCACCAAAACTCACAACAGTCTCTTTGAAGAGCTCTCCTTGTAGCTGTCTGAGGTGTAAGGTTCTTGCTACAGGATCCTGAAGTCAACCGAGATGCACCAAAGACAGAGGAAACAATATCAGCAATAACTTGTTCACTTGAACTTATAAAAACAAACTTTAAATGTCCTTAAAGTGACTTAAAGTAACAACAAGACTGGACTGGACTGAGCAAATCACACGTGGTTATGTTTTGTGACTTGTATCAACAAGAACCTCCGGGTAGGTGGAGTAAACTACAATTCCCTAGGTACATTTCACTAGAAAAGTGTGTCTTTAGCTAGTTCCAAAGTGACGCAGTTGTTACTTAAATAGCAAAGGCGCCAATCTGAGCGTCAGTGGGTGCGATGGTCTTAAATTGAGGGTTAGGGATTGCGTGACTAACCGTACCACTTACACACCAGGGAGCAGAGCTATTTACGCATTCAATAGTGTCATTAAAGCACCAAGGTTCACTGCAACCACACACACCTGCACAACTCTACATACACCATACATTATAATTTGATATAACATGGCCATTGTGCGTTAATAATTCAAATTTAAACAGGGGGCGTTTGGTTTGGATCCTTGTGCTAATGTTTAGCTAATGTGAGCTTTTATCTTGAAAAGCTTTCACAGGAACTTCAAAAGGTTTTGTTGCTTGATTGAAACTGCTTGATATGAAAGAAACAAGGCCAGTGCAGTAAATCAGTCAAACATACAGTATGACCATGGGCCACAGCACCACACATGAGCAATACTAAAGCAGATTCAGCTTACATTTTTATCAAACAATTTCTTAAATTAGCCTTTGATGATGTGTTGGCGTAACGTCTAATGAATTAGAAAAAAAAAAAAAAAACACTGGCCCACAGCCCTGGTCTGCACCCAAAACACAGCCATGATTAATTAAGGGACTAAGTACAACCCATTTGAACCATGCTCCAGGTGCTGCGATACATTTTTCCACCACTAAAAAAGGTGAAAATCGACACACCCTGAACGCACCTCCTGCATGTAACACAGAACTGAATGAAAACAACGCTGGTTTTTTTTGTTTTTTTTAAGGTTCTCATACAACGGCACCTTAACGATCCAGCATGATGACAGAAATATTAATACACAACGATCCCTGCAATAAAAGACTAAACACCATCAATGAATGACTGTGAAACCTGAATGACCCCTTGTGTCTGTTTTAATCCGTCAGCCTAATTACCCTCAGTGAGTAACATCATGTTTCGCTTCTTAAAAAACCTCCACAGATTCTTCCAAACAATGACGCCGTCACTGTTGAGGGAGCAACAATGACAGCGCTGTCACAGCTGTCACAGCTGGCATCTCCACGGTGATGATGTCAGAGCTCCTCGTACTTGGCTGTAATAAATTGTTGTGCTGCAGATGCAGTGAATAGCAAAGTGATAATACATTGAGCACTAATGAATTGGGAGCAGCAGCAGACATAAATTTACACCGTTCAGCACCGGGGGGCAAGAACACTGATAAACACGATGGCACTTCACTAATGTGTGTACATAAGTCAACAGCTTGAGCAATTAAATAGATTACCATCTTTAAGTCTGCTCGCAAGCTATTTAGATACATGCTGCATGTGTGTGTATGAGTGTGTGTGTCTGTTTTATAATGTGCATAAAGCTCTTTATACTTCCATACACAATCCTATTGTTTATTCAGTTGCTTTGGGAGTCACAGAGTAGTTAGGAGATTTAATGTGTTGGTTTGTGTGGAGCTTGTTCGCGTTTCAGATAGGCAGAGCGTTGCCACGGGACGAGTCCAAGACTGCGAGGGGCCCCTAAAGGCCCCCCTGGTAGTCCATATGGCAAATTCATTAATGAGTGTTTTGTAATAAACATGACTGAAGGGAACGCTGTCTCTGTGAATTAGATTTTTAAAGTGTAGCAGCGAACGTGTTGCGTAGGCAACGTCACCACCAACTGCATCATGTCCACAGGAAACGGTTTTATGTTTCTTTTTAATTAATGAAGTTACATTCATTAACTGCAGCTGAGTCAACAGGATGTGCAGAGATCAGGACTGCAGGTAGAGTGGGTCGTCCAAGAGCCACAAGGTTCATGGTTTGATCCCCATTCCTTGGGCAAGATACTGATCTGTGCATTGGTCCTGATGCTGCTCCATGAATCTGAAAGTTAGCGTCATAACTGAGGATTATTGACATGTTTTTATGATGATAGTGAAGGTTTACATTTTATTCTAGGTTATTTAACTCCATTAATGTATTGTATTTTATGAGGAGGCCAGAGCAAATGCATTTCATTCCATTGCACTTACTGTCCAATGTACTATTACGTAAATGAAAAATAAACACGCACTTGAACATGAATATGGCAGGTGGACTGAAGAGCCTGAAGTGGTCGATAAGACTAGGAGAATGTGAAATAATGTGCAGTTCATTCGGCATTTAACCGCTCCTTTATTAAAAGATGGAGGTTTATGTGAAATGTCAATAAAGAAGTTGTCAACTTTTCAGCATTTTAAGTTGAAAAACAAACGTGTGAGAACCTTTTACTTTAAATTCACAACATTTCCTCATTATTTTCACAGAAAACTAGTTTATGTTTTTGCAGCACTTTAGTTGTTTAGCGCAGTATTTTCTAGGAGACCGGAGTGTTTGTGAGTGTTTATGTGTGTGTGTGTGTGTGTGTGTGTGTGTGTGTACCATCATCAGCAATGGCCTGTTAGTCAGTCTATCTACTGTGCATAATGGTCACTGATGCTGCACTTGGTAGCAGCAGCCTGGTGTTTAGTGGAGTGAATTAATGACGCCTCGGTTCAGACCGGATCAGGAGACTGAAGTCCCGGTCCAGACCTGTGGCTGCTCGGTGGTTTTCTGAAGACTAAATCCTTAAATAAACAGCAGTGCCACCGGACACACACACACACATGCTGAACAGCTGACTGAGCGCTGAGTCAATACGCAAAGTTCTGACAGTGGACTGGATCAAACATGGAGGACAGATGGCGGAGGTGAATACTGATGAGCTGCAGATGTACAGTGTCTGCGGCTCATCATCACTCTGTCATCCACGGACACACATCGTTACGTCTTAATGGCAACAACAAATAAATGAATGTTCTATTGACATTGACTGAGATTTGGAGGCGTCTCAAATCCTCTTCTAATGGGAAACAGTCACAACAATAATATAATCTAATTAAAATATTACCAATTCCTGATTATCACGGTCGTAATAATAATAGTAATAATAATACAGTGTGCATGTCCAGGTGCACTGGTCCAGATTTACAGATGTCTCCAATATCACAGATGTCTCCAGGGATCTGCTTTATGGGCGTCGGGGGATTTTATTTTTGTTGAGCTTTTTTTGGACTGACAGCATGAATGACTTTGCCACAACATACCCTGCTCTATTAATACAGCCCCTGGGGGACAATGCTGCTGCTCTGGGCCAATCCACCATGTCTTAGTGCCCCCACAATTCAGTGCTTTAAACCGTCACAACCCAGGCATCGTTTATCTTTGTGTATTAATAGAACATGTGAATCAGACAGAGACTCCTGTAGGTGTCAGTAGTTTCTCACGGTGCAAACAGAACTGTCCGTGGTCCTGAAACTACAGCTGGTCCACATCTGACTTAAACTGCATCCTAAAGAGGCAAACAAGAGATTTAATTGTAAATTCAAAGCAGTTAATAGAACAAATAGAAGAGATTAAATATCGTTATAAACTGATTTACGGACTAAGCTACATGTTTTATACAGCATTGCATAGTTGAGGTCTCTTTTCCTTGTGTTTGTTACTTCTGTTATGTTCTTTATCATTCTCATTTCATCAATCTGCTTGTCTGTGTCTGCTTTCACTGTCAGTTGTTTTACAGTCTTGTATCGTGTGTGTGTCATTTCAATGACCAGGGTCAAGGACTGCTAATTATCCATGGCTACTCCTCCTATACACACTGCATGTTGTTGTTCTTTATTTAAATGTAACAGTGACTACATGTTTTGCCCCTGACAGATCAACTGAGAGATAAATAAACAGGTGCTGGTCCTGATGTGGGAGGTTTCAGATCCTGTTCCATTAGGATAAAGCCCAGTAAATTAAATCCTGGATTTAATACAGACAATTAGTGTAAAACGATCCACTGCTCGGTGTAATTAATGTTTCAGCTGAGTTATATCTCTGGAAAAATATAATATTTATATTCATTTCTGCGATCTAAGAGCACAAACTTGTTTGTTTTTGTGATACAGCTGATCACTTTAAAGCAACACTATGTAGTTTGTAGGCTGGCCAGCCATGCATCCTAGCACGGGCGCTTGTGTGCGGGTGAGAGGAGCAGGGAGACTGGGCTTGAGCTTGATGTTGAACAAAATCCGACTCCCACTGTAACTCTGACTATGGGAGTGAGATTCTGGTGGGGAGTTGTAAAAACACTTCTCTGCTATCTGTGTTTGGAAACTACATAGTCTCAGTTCCAGGTCTGACAAACACGAATAAACAATTAAAAACCTTACGACCTGTCGACGCAGCGCAGAATCCGATATAAAAGGTTCACAATTCATGGCAGGAAACGTCGGCAAATTTTGTTGTTTGCAGGTGCTTCCAAAAACCGTAAGAAACAGTTTCCCCCTCGGTTCATTAAAATCCCTGCGGCCCCTGAAGGCAGCGGGACACGTATGTTTTTAAATTCCGCATCCTCAGATTTTGAAGAAAGTCCCTTGTGATCTTTATTCCTGCTTTCATGTGAAGGACCTGCAGAGATTAAGAGACTCAAAGCGATACAGCAGCTTCTTGCAGCACTATTGTTTTTTATTGCATCATATTCGCAGGTATTTATTCTTCATATTTGTCCATCACCTCTATGTTTTGTTTTGTTTTTTTCCCTCCACATGATACACAGGAGTCCATACTGTATTTAAACGCATCCCAGCAGCAATATGTGAAATTTCTTTAAAGGTGAATTTCAACACTTTTTCCTCTGGTTGTATGAAGGAACCTGAGCACGAACAGGAAGTGGAGAGTCATGAAGTCGAGGTTTCATATTCCAGTCAGGGAGGTGGTCACCGATCCTCCCCCAGAGGCTGAAAAACTCATATTTTTCAAGCAGGAGCTACTCTCCTCTCCTCTCCCTCCCTCCCCAACTGAATCATATCCCCTGTCTGCAAAAGAAGAAGAAGAAACATGCCCTCCATCTGTGTCCTCAGCTCTGCTTTTATCAGCTCCCCCAGCTCTCTCTTGCCCCCCACCCCCCGCGTGATCTCACTGGTCGCAGGGATATTTGCTGTTGCTTGGTCCTGAACTCACAGTTTGACTGAGCGACCTGAGCGGCTGGGGCGCTGCTTTAGCCTCCAGCAGCGTCGCCCCTGCTGAGGAGGCGGCTGCTGCTGAGACTGAAGCAGTTTCTCCCGGAGTCCATGGACTCGATGGCCCAGATGGAGAGACAGAGCGAGAGAGAGAGAGGAAATGTCAACAGGTGCAAGCGGCCTGTTGTTGAGTTTGTTTGTGTCGGCTCTGCAGGCTGCAGCGACACGTAAACTGCATGTTCAAACAGCAGCTTTAAGGGTCTGATTTGTAGGAAAACACAGTGACTGATTCATTCATGAATTCTGTTTTTAAAGGGTCAGTTCACCCAAATCACAACAAACACTGACAGCAGGGCTCCACATGCTTCACCATTTCTTTCTCTAACAAAAATATACCTGCAACACTTTTGTCTCTACTCTCATTTTTCATCAGACGAAATTAAAGATCTTAGACTTCACACGCAGAGTTGGGCTGGGTTGGGGTGGGGTGAGCCTTTTTTTTTTAATCCAAAATTAAAGGGTAAGTGTTGTTCCATATACTTTCATGAAAAGACCAAAACTGCCTCCTACTAATAAGATCTGTGTGAGTTTCACAGTCTGATGTATGTGGTTCCTCTGAGCCTCATTATAAAACATCAGTGAGTCTCATTGTGTCACTGACATTTTCCTGCATCACCATAAACACACACAATGTAGTTCATTCTCAATCAGTCACACACACACACACACACACACACACTCCTGCTGCTACAAACAGTCACTAAAGGACTATATGTTAATTAATCTACCAAAGCTAAGAGCCACAGATTCACACATTTCTGGTTTGTAACTCTCCATGAGGCCCTAGTTTCAGTCATTTAGGTTCAATCCTCAAAACAACCCCAACATCATAACAAACCCAAAAAATGTCCAAACAGATAATATAAAGTATCACATCGGCTTCATCCTTTAAGATTCATCCATACATTTCCTTTAAACCTAGCTCCTTTGCTACATGGTGCACCAGAGGCATCTTAGTCTCTAGAATAGCTCAAGATTGGACACCTGATAGAGCCATTAACAGGTGAACACTTGAGCTGTTCAAACTTCGAAGACTTCCTTCTTGTAACTCTTTCAAAATAAACCATGTCAATATTGTGTAGGATGCTACTGGACTGATGTAAAACCAGTGTCCTGATGAAAAGGTTTTGAAAAATGCTGTAAAAGTGAGTTTACCAGGTGAACTCTGTAAAGGATGCTGATCCCAAGAGTCATGAAGGGTTTGGAGAAATCGATCACCTTCTCTCTCTCTGAGGTGATGGTGAAACCAGCCACCGCCAGGTCTGCTTTCTACAGACAGGGAGAGAGAGAGGGAGAGAGAGAAAGAGAGTTAATGTTTTTATTTTCAGCCACAAATGTCACCTTGACATGACCTGCAGAGGTGAGAAGAAGAGGGAGAGATTTCAAATTGAACTGTTTGAACTGATAAATGATAAAGGATGATAAAAAAAATAGGGAGGAGTGGGAGCGAAAGAGGAAGAAGAGGAGACGATGGAGGATTAGGAGTAAACAAGTTCAAATGAGAGAGAGAGAGAGAGAGAGAGAGGCTGTGTGAGAAAACAAGGCGAGTCTGAGATGAAGGAGAGGCAGAAACAACAATGAAAAAAAGAAAAAAGAATCAACATCAAAGATGAGAAAACAGGAGGTGTGGAGGAGGAGGGGGACAGCGGAGGTCTGAGAGGAGAGAAGCAGCGGAGGAGGACTGAAGAAAAGGACGGGGTCAAGTGGGGTCGGACGTCGAGGACATAAAAGAGGAGCTGATGCACAGGTGGGGAGAAGAAAAGAGAAAGTAAAATATTAATCAGGCACAGACTAGTGTGTGTGTGTGTGTGTGTGTGTGTGTGTGTGTGTGTGTGTGGTCTGAACGTGAGCTGGTATTCAGGATGAACTGATTAAACAGCATAGATGTGAATAAGGAGAACAAACAGGGATCACAGAGGGAAGGAGCTTCACTCCTCTCTCCGTCTAATGGCTCCTCATTTACTCTGTAATGAGCTGAACAACCTCCAGTGAATTAACACTCATGTTTCCACTGTGTTACACAAACACAAAAAAGTGATTTTTTTTTTTTTTTTTGGGGGGGGGGGGGGGGGGGGGGGCATAGTGTTTGTCTGTGATCACTGTGAAACTGTGATGAGATTCAAAAACATCAGCAGTGAGAGATGAATTCATTTAGACATCACACTGGAAGTGTCTTGTAGAAACACTTAGACAACATTACACATTTACCCCCCCCCCCTTGTGTAAAGTCGCTCTGGGCTGTTTGCAGCTCGGTCCCTGGAGGATTCAAACTGTAACTCTACAACGAAGAAACTTGAAACTTTTCAAACACTCTCCACTTCCCCCTCATTCTCCAACCCGTCCCACGGGAGCGTCGCCTGTAATAAAGTAAAACTCAGCACATACAATATCACATCACTACTGTTATTATCACTGTTAATCACACAATAGACAGTCATCAATACGTGCTGATGTAGTCGGCTACGTCACCAGAAACTTCACCTGAACTCAGACACTCTGAAGAAGTTCTCTACCCTGAGCTCACAACCCAAAATGGCCGCCGCTCTGTGCATCTACACTACACAGGCCTCCACTGTAAGATGTACATTACATTGTTTACGAGACACTTAGTCTTGTTTTTGTGCACTTCAGTTAGTTGCACCTTCACTATAGTGCAGCTTCCACCTGTAGACACACGTTAACTATCACATAGATACTAAAAAGTGGCTGCTTTGTTAGCTGTGAGCGCAGTCTGATGAATGTAACTTCGTCACCCTCATATATTTGTGATGGGGTTGTGGGCTGCTGCTGCTGCTGCTGCACCATCCCATCGCCACCTTGCCTGACACTAATCCAATAATGGTCCAAGCAGTGCCGTGCCATCGGGGTAAGCAGTGCTTGCTCAGGTAGAGCTAAAAATAGACACCAATTACAATGATACAGGAGTGAAAGTGATCGGTGTCCCTACATCTGATCTCAGAAGAGTACCGTCCTCCTCCTCAAACATGGACGTTTCCTTTGAGCATCCACAGTCAGAGTGTAAACTCTGGTCCAGGTCTGGTCCTAACATACAACCTCAAAAACTTAAGAAGTACATCCCCAGTAAGTTTTGTTGCGTCTCTTTGCTGCATTGTGAGACGATGATTACTGTCTGTTCTGATTCACGCTGTGATATGTTGGACTGACTGTGAGACTCTGATTAAACAGCCATCTCTGATTATAAGGCTGAACTCCTCATTTTCCAGCCTCGGAGGCCACAATTAAAGGCAGCACACCTTTGTTCAAAATGCTTGAACCTTTTTCTTTTTTTTTTGCAGAGATTCAGAAGCTTTAATGAAATATTGATTTTTATTGTGCAGAAGTCATTGTGGAGGGCACGGCTGCTGCTGCATGCATTACAAGTTAGCAGTGAATTGTTACTGTGCAGCTCCTGGGGGACAGATAAAAGCTTTTGTTTCTGGTGCTGCTCTTTGGGTAAATCACCAGGCTCACGCTGCTCCCATTTCAAGCTGAGATGCACTTTAATTTAGTCCACACCTTCCTGGTTCTGACAGGGACTTCTTCTAATTGATTCCCTTTGAAAAACACATCCACTGATGTGATAAGTGGCCACCGTTTTATCTCCTGCTGTGCACCTGGGCTACCTCCTCCTCACCTGGACTACCTTCAGACCACTGGATGTCATGTCCAACAGAAGATCCCGGGCAACTTTCTGTTGTATTTAGGAGTTTTCCCAATCAATATATGAGCTCTGCAAGTCTGCAGGGACCCAAACACTAGTTTGATGTACTACTTTAATAAAAGTGTGAATGCAAGAGCAACAAAGAACAACAAAGAGGTCGGTGTCTGATCCCATCAACTTGGACTGAGGAGTTCAGCCTTTTAAGCCACTATGCTCCTCGACTGAACATCATCTGGTATCACCATCCTTGCTCAAACTGTTCTGATCTGTGGTTCAAGCTACTGAATGCTATCTGTCTTCAAGGATCTCTCGAAGTCAGATAGATCACCTGCTCTGTGAGAGCACATCTTGTCCTCACACCTCTGACATCTTTACCTGCTCTCCTTCACTTATCACACAGATTACGCCAAGGTTTCCAACAGCTCTGAAGGTTTAGTGATGTCTCTCACTGGGTAAAATCGTCTGATAATAAATAATTTCACTACATGTAGTCGTGCTCTTTATTCTGGGTCAATGTAAGTGACGGAAACAACAACAACAAGAGTTAGAGGTTTAGATTCTGCTCGATCACATCATGCTGCAAAGCCGAGGACTTGTTCTTGTCATCACCAAGTCCTTGAGCTTTGTTGTGCATTTTGGTTGCATTTTAGTGAAGTTATTGTCATAATGCAGATCATAATGTCGCCTTGATTTCCCACGACAGCGCAGGTCTCCACCGCCAAAACGCGTTCAGAGGATCTGGGTGTGCTTTTCATTATCGGTGCAGCAGCAGCTGCAGGAGGGAACGTTCGTGCCGCTGTTTATACAGTTTTAAGCCAAGAAAACAGCGTCACAGTGCATTTCACAAACGTGAGTGATGGAGTCTCACGTCTGAGTGTGGGTTTAACCTTGCTGCGTAAACACGCCGGAGCGGAATTAAAGTTGAAAGATAATCTCATTAAGGTTAAAGTCAACAGAGACGCAGAGTGGATCCATAGTGGAGCGTTTATCTGGACCCCAGACACCTCTCTGCTCCTTAATTAACATTTAATTGATTAACGAGTAGACACTTGTTAAACGAATTTCACCCACTTTCATCAGACTCCTGAGCGTCGTACTTGTGTGTGTGTATGTGTGTTTGCGTGTCCATGTGTGTGCTTGAAAGCAGACGTTTTAAGAGCTTCCACATCCAATGAAAAAAAATGGCGTTGAGCGAGATAGGTTCACAGAGAGAGAGGGAGAGAGAGATGAAGAGCATTTGTGACTTTCAACACATTTATATAGAAGGGTGCGAATACCTGCTGTGTGTGTGTGTGTGTGTGGGTATGTGCATGTGTGTGTTTGTGCTGTGGGATCCCGCTGTGTAATTGAAACAGCTCTGTATAATTAGTAAGAAAAAAAGGCAGTTGATTAGCCTCTTAATGGTCTGCTTGTGTTTCTCATTTTCTCTTCCTGACACACACACGCTGTCTCTCTCACACACACACACAATCATCAGCCACCATCACCATTACCATCACCATTATATGCTACTGTGTGTATGTGTGTGTGTTATTAGCTGTATTAGACAGGAGCCGCCATGACAAACAACAGTGCACACACACACGTTTGGTTCTTCTACACCTGTGAGGACTGAACCTTTATTCTGAACCAGGTGTGAGCCTTCAAACTGTTTTACAGAGAAGATGTGAGGACCGGACATCACATCCGGTCAACATGAAAAACCAGCATTAAAGGTAGAGTTGGAAATCCTGGAAAAACCGTTCGAGCAGGCCGCATTTTGAAAATACACAATGAAAAGTCCAAGACGCAGCACTGACGCACACTAATCATCACGTTAAACATAACCAACAGCAAATATGACCTCTCTGAAGCCACGCCTTCACCTTCCTGCGGACTTAGGTGAAGGCGCCCAATGCGCATTGCCCGAGCTATATTGCCACCCACCAGACTGGAGTGTGGCTTTTCTGCAGACGTAGGTGAAGACACTGATCGTGCATGCCAGATGACGGAGAGACGGCAGCTTGATTGGGTGTAGGCAGAACTAGACATGAAGGTGTCTGATTGGTTTTTGCTTTTCGGAGCGTAAAGCATGGATTAAAACAACAACAACAAAATCAACTCGTGTCACGTGTTGCCAACATGCAGCGACATTTGCGCATCAACCAGTGAACCCTGACGTGACACAGAGCGGCAGAGGACTCTCTGAATTTTGTTCATTGTAATCAAGTTCAAGTGGCAACATACACACACACACACAAGCACTCTTCCATGATTGCACCCGCACCAACACTGGTTGTTATGGCAACAGGCGGCGGTGGTGGGCAGGCATGAGGGGTGCGAGACGTGGGCTCTGAGCCACCGACAGTGATGGTGCCCTTAACTGCAACACGAAAATCAGCCAATTATACAAGTGGCGGAGCGTTAGAGAGCTGCTCGGCCCAGAGCAGCACACACACACACACACACGTACACACGTACACACACATACACACACACATGCTGAGGATGTATTAAGTGGCTCAGCTGAGGCCCAATTTCCCCCCGTTAGTTGTTTTCTCAGGGAAAGTGGCTCATTTTAAGTCAAGTTGAGTCTAATTAAAGCTGCGCAGAGAATCGCCCGCGACAAGACTGCGAGAGACAGTGGAGACGATAAGCAGGGGTAAAGGCAAATGTGTGTGCGTGTAGAAGACCAATTTTGTTTTTTAGAGCTGAAAACTTAACCAACACTTGTTCGTGGCTTCAAACTTGTGTTTACACCTGTGTGTATGTATGTGTGCGAGCCTTTGGACCATTTAGAAACGAGGACGTGCTTTAACGAGACAAGAATGGAGGACATGATTTGGTAAGTGGCTCACCCTGTTGATCAGCTCTCCCACCATGCCGGTCCAGCTGCCGTTGGGCTCCGGGGCTCCGTACAGCCCGTCGTCCACCAGCTTGATCTTGAAGGAGAACTTGAGGATGTCGGCCAGCTCCCGCAGCATGTCCACACAGAAACCCTTGTACTGGTCGTTGCCGTGAAAGTCCTGGTAGTTGGACTTACGCATAACGTATGGGTTTTCCTGTCAGAAAGCAAAGAGAGCACGTACTGCTGATTCAGAGAGCCAGGGACACCAAACAATGATATCTGACATATGTATTTAATTTACTTACCAGTATTGTGGTGACAATTAGCGTCTTGTTAGCCAGAGTCTCTGATGCATTGAGGTCCAGGGAGGTGGAGTTCATGGCCAACGTGTTGTTGGAGAACCAGATACCAATCTGTTCAACCAGGAGGGAAGAGACGAGTTTGGAGATGGAAAAGAAGAGAAGAAGAGACAGGTGAAAAAAGTCCAGTCCAACTTTTGTGAACTCATCCTATGTTTCATAAACTCATACAGTCAGGACACAATGTGTGTCGCACTTTCTCTGTGGTTGTTCAGGTGCTCATGGGTCACATGTGGGGCAAAAGAAAAAGGAGAGAGAGGTCAAAGAAGAACAAACAAAGTGTGTAATAAAAAGCAAACACACACACACAAACACACGGAGGCAGTGAGACGGACAGACAGAGGAAGCCGCTGAATTGATGCAGGGATCGATGAGGGAGGATCCCGCTCCTCCCAACTCGTTCTGCAGGTTAAATAAGGTCATAAATACAAACTGAAGCATGATAATCTGCTGACCCGCTCCTGACCTCCTGACCTCCTGATCTCACCTGGCCTCTGGGCTTGTTGTTATTGCTGTGTTTTATTGGCTGTGCTGACACCCAGGGGAGAGGCTGGGGCCACTCCCTCCACAAACCACCACCAATGTGATGCCAGACCTCATCTGTCTGCCTGACGATCTGACTTCTCTCCGCTCGCTCAAATCACTCCCACCATCTCCAGTCTGATTTATTACCTTCAAGCTCAAACGCCTCTCATGTTTTCAGTTTGTGAACGACTGAAAAATAACCGAAGACAAAACTTCCTCCTCTGATGACAGTGAATTAATTCTGATTTTCCTCCCTGAAGTTAATTCTTGTTGGTTATTTGTGTTAAAATCAACTTGGGAACCAAACTCACTGTACGACGAGAGCCCATCTGACCCCCTGCTGATCTCAGTTGACCTCTGACCTTCTAACGTTAATCCGAGGTCATAAACCAACCTGAACCAAATCTGCTGGTATTGATTGTATTGACGGACTGATGAGGGAGGGAGCTGCATACTGGTGGAAACATGACCCTGACCATTAAAGAACAAGGAGCATTAATAATGTGTCT
Organism: Caranx ignobilis; assembly: GCA_021432705.1. Taxonomy (NCBI): domain Eukaryota; kingdom Metazoa; phylum Chordata; class Actinopteri; order Carangiformes; family Carangidae; genus Caranx; species Caranx ignobilis. Next base: position 4,471,274 of record MU269992.1, on the reverse strand, counting down.
GCTCACTGGGCCCCAGTCTGAGCCGGTTAATGGGAACATGAATAAAGCATATATTCTTTCTATTTTTTTCCTACTTTGCTTCTTTCTGTCCAACCAGTGACAGGTTCGGCTGCTGCTGCTGAATGTTAAACTTAACTTAACCCTCTTCCCACTTGATCCCATTTGACCTCTGACCTCTTTATGGCCCCCGGGGTGCTTCTCCAGGATCTTCAGTGTGTAATTGGTCCTCTGGCCTTTGCTGTTGAACTCAATGTGACCTGTCAGACCGTCGTACTCCACCTGGAAACAAAGAGACAGAGAGAGAGACCAAAAGATGTTGTTAGCATGAAGTGATTTAAAAGGAGTTATTTATTAAGAAAGCTTAAGGAGCCTGTGATACATGTTTTACTGGAATAGCTTGACCTTAATCTCAAAGAAAGCAGCCACAATTCAGAGAATAAAGACTCAGACAGAGTAACTGCAGGTTAGACAGGAAGATACCAGTGCATAAAACCAACTTGACAGAGCTGAGGTTTGAGGCTGAGGCTGGAGAGAGACATCACAGTTCATTAGCCATGGACTCCCCCCTCTGTCACCGGGCTCTGACTTTGTGGGGGATGCTTGGTTAAACTTCACTGAGCCACTCTCTCTGAAAACTAGAGTCTGACCTGCAGGAGCAGACAGAGAGTGTTTGTAGTGGCTGAATCAGAAATGTTGAGCCAAGTTCAGTTTAATACGACACAAACAGAAAGAGACGAGTGTTGAATCAGGACAAAAAAAAAACAAGAGGAGGAAGAAGCTGAGCAGACTGATGCCGTGTCTCTACTCATATACTTCCATTCTGGTTTTATTTCTGAGTGTGGAAGTGCATCCGTGTTGACAAGAAGTCATCCTCAGCAGTCGCCATTTTGGCTCCATAGCTTAAGGGGAGGGACGACAGCTGTATTTACACATCATCGTAGAGCAGGGTGATAAACGGTGAATTTCACTTTAACTTGACTGATGCCATCACTTCCATGAGCTTCTGTAGTAAGATGAGGCTTCTCTTCAGACACAGGTGAAACATCAATATGGCAGCATGAGCTGATAAAAGTCAGGAGACGGTTTACCAAAAAAACGGACTCAGACTTACATTTATATAGAGTTTTTCCAGTCTGCCGGACCTCTCAAAGCACTTCACACAGCGTTTCTGTTTGCTGATTTAACTAACAGACATGCACACGTTGACATGTGGACTGGAGGAGCTGGGAATGGAACCACCAACCCTCTGGTCTACCGTCCTTCCACTCAACCAATGGAAAGATGTTCCAGATGTGGTGCTGTTACAGATCAAGAAAGATATGATGCCTGTATCTGGTGTTTGATTATAAGGCCATGTCACCCTGCTCTTCATCATCACAACCTCATTTCAATGTTTCATTAAAAAAAAAAAAAAATCGTGGTCATGTGATTTGGGACAAAACAACAACCTGTTTAAATTCACACACCAGTGAGTGTGTGTGCTGTGTGCTGCATCGCAGGCAGCTGATCAGAGTGGCTGGTTCTGTGTTTGTGTGTGTGTGTGTAGGAATGTGCAAATGAGTGTGAGACTTGTGTGATGTATATGCAGTCGAGCATGCATATTTCTTATGTGGGTAATGTGTAAGCGAGTGAGTGCGGTACAGTGTGAAAGCATGTGTGTGTGTGACTCAAGATGAATTACATCCCAAAAAGTCTGTGGCAAGAGACACCAAGAGGGAGGGAGGGAGAGAGAGAGAGAGAGAGAGAGAGGTTTCTAGCTGCTGCCAAAAACAGTGTAGAGATGATGAAGTGATGCACTGAGAGCAACAAAAACAATATGGAGGGAGGGAGGGAGAGAGGGAGAGGTGTCCTCAGCGGATGGCAAAAACAAGAAGTGGCAGACAGACAGAAACACAGAGAACAGGACGAGAATAAATTAAATGAGCATGGAAATGAAAGGAGAGAGAGAGGGAAGAGTGCCAGAGGAAAAAAAGAGACAATAACACTCTCTCTCTCTCTCTATCTGTGCCTGTAGATCTGATCTGATCTGTGACTTCACTTTATTGTGTCAGAAATCAACAAGTGTCCAAAATTAAACTACAAAATACAATGTGTGGTTTATAATATGTGACACCCCCCCCCCCCATCAGGTTCTTTGCTCCTTCCCCTCATCTGGGGCTCAGGTTTGTTTAAATTCAGGCACGAAAACTAGCTGATGGGACGTGAGCAGCAGTGTCACATGTCACAGTCGGTTTGTTGAACCATTCATCCGCCTTAACTCCAGAGCATCAATGTCTCCACCAGACATCACACCACCACTAGAGGTCTCTGTCAGGTGTGTGTGTGTGTGTGTGTGTTTACCATGCGTAGGTAGTTCATGAGGCTGGTCCCGTGCTGCCAGATGAGCGGTGAGGTGCAGCTCAGTGGCTTCACTCCGATCTCCTGACTGCGGTTCAGCTCCTGCACGGCGCTCACCACCACGTGAACGGCATCGAACATCAGGGCCGACGACAGCTGGAACGAAAACAACAGTGAGGAAGTCAAGAAGCGGGTTTCATGACAACCTCCACTGACATCCTGTATGTTAAAGGAGCTCCTTTAAAAGAAAAGAGCGAAGAGAGGTGACAGTTCACAGCTGTGTGACCAAAACAAGGAGCTAACTGAGGCCAAAACGCCATGAGGAGGTGATGACTTCACCTGAGCTGCCTGATTACATCACATCGTTGCAGACACTGTGTTGTCAACCAGACAATAGTAAACAGTCTGTGTTTTTGTTGTTGCTCCTACAGATGGAGGACGTGGGGGAGTGATAGCAGAGGAAAAAAAAAAAAAAAAAAAAAGAGCGCTCGGTGCTATCAGCGGCGTTCAGCGCAGCAGCTCGAGCGCCTCATTGATCCTATCAGCGTGTTGACGTTCTGGTCTGTTTGGTCAGTTGTCAGTCAGAGGGAGGGGAATCAGAGAAATCGTACGGAGGCTCAGCTGCACAGTCTGTCGACGGCTGATAAAAGAAAGATGGATGTACGACCACGTGTGATCAGAGGCGTCTCCGAGCGGATGGTGGTTTTGGGGCTGGATGACGGTAACTAATTACAGCAGGAGGAGAGAGAGAGGAGGAGGACAAAGGAGGAAGGAAGTGAAGAAGAATCGTTGTCTCTTTTTTCTTAATGAGGGGAAAGCCCTCATTTATTCTGAAGTTGAGTAACTGAAAACAACAGTCAATCAAAACAAAAGCAGAAACACAATTGATAAATTACGTAATGACAAGAATCGATTAAAAGAGGCACTAACAGAGATTAAAACTTTGGAGATGAAGACTCTAAAATGACCACAGATTAATAGTAGCGAGCTCCAGGTGGACAGTGCAAAGAGGACAAACAGCACTTCCTCCAAACTCAGGGAAAGATATGACGGCAGTGTCCAATAAGAGACTACGAATACGAATGCAACTCATGAGGCAGAGAGAGACAGAAACAGAAAGAGAGAGAGAGTGAGACGACCAGCGAACCTTTTTGCACAGGATGCAGTGATGAGTGGTGAAATGAACCTGAGAGCGGCATCGAGGGGCTGCAGAGCTGCAGCTGAGGCTCGACTCTACCTGATATCATGATCATGATCTAAACCTGATGAAACACCTCTGTGTGTCTGCAGCTGCTTCCTCTGGTTCACGTACTGAATGTACCAGCTTCACTATTAACCGTGTGGGATGAAGACCTCAGTGTGTGTTGGGATAAAATCTGGTCGACAGCATTTTAATATTCAACTCCACTCTACCTGCTGAAGTCTGTGTTGATTATTGTCAAACCTTGTGGCTTTTAAAGCATTGTAAGGTGCCTTCAAGATTGACCTCAGGGGTCAATAGATCCCAGCAGGTTATATGTAGAATATGAACCCGAGTCTCCGGTGTCCAAGCCGACCCTGAACGCCTCCTTGTGACTCCTGTTTGGTACATGGTTTATGGAGTCAGAGTTTCCTCACCCATGTGCTTTGACTGTCGTACGACTTTTTTTTTATTGCTTTAACTAATGACATTTTAATTAACAGTGGTTTCTTTAAGACAAAGCTTTAGGGCTAAAGGGTTGGAAATCTTTTGTCACATCAGTGAGTCATTTCAGGCCGACGCTCCTCAGATAATGACCATAATCACCACAAACATAAAGCTCATTACATTCAAAACCAGCGTTTTATTTATGGGTCGTTTCCACTCCTTTGAGCACCTTAAGTGAATAACTATGAGTAATAAACCCTGAGAGGATGCTCCTCTGCAGCGATGATAGCGTCTTCAGTGACTGAGATGAACATTGCTATTATCTGCATTAAAGCCATCTGCTCAGGTGTTATTACTCTGCTGATAATAGAGCTGTGATTGTGAAGAAAGCTCTGAAGAGATTGATTTGTCCTGATGGGTCTTTTCATTATGGAGAAGGAGTGAGGCACAGAGAGATAGTTAAAGATTAGAGGAAGGAAATAAGGCGGCACTGCTGCTGCTGCTGCTGCTGCAGCACGACGTGCAATCAAACCTGGACGTGCAGACAAGGGATAAGGGATCTGTTTTCACACATTACCTCAAGAATTCAAACCATTTCATCGAAAACGTGACCGAATGACTGTGAAAATAAGAAAAATCATTTTCTTTCGTCGACCTGATCACAATCAATACATATTAAATTCCCAAAAAGAGGAAAGACAAAAGTTCAGAATATGAAACTCCTCTTTTTTCACCTGTAAGTGTAAATGTTACAACATATCTCACATGCTCATGTCTTCAAAATATTGTCATACCTCCTAAAGTGGACTCTTACTAATGTATCGCTAACAATCTAACTTGTTTAATGCATTACTTTCTTATCTTCAGAGTTTCAGGCACCTACAGATGAATGATTAATGTTAGCTAGCTTCTAACTTTGAGTCAGGCTACAGTTTAACTTAGCTAATATAAGCTAATTTCTATTTAGCTTGTGTCTAACCTAAGCCTTAAGTTGTGCTACAGTTGAGCTAAGTAATGTTAGTTAGTTTCTATTTGGCCTTATGTTAAAGTTAAGCAAAGTAAGAAAATGTCAGATATTGTCCTTGTGCTCAGTTATGAGCATTGAGACAATAGATGACTTTGTTGTTGTTAAATCATCAATATAGAGTTGATTCATTATTTTTTTTGTATCAGTCCAGTCTTTTACCTTTCTGATATTAATCATCCAGGTCATGGTGGTTTTTAGTGCTAGAGCTGAGCTGAGCTGACTCAGTGACAAACTTGTGCAAAACATTGCTGCCAGTAACATAACTGAGAGTGTTAGAGTTTGCGACTGGACTTCTTCTCAGTTCTTAAAGACATTTGGCCTCTCACCTGAAAGGCTTCTGGAATAGCATTTATCTCTACCATGACCTGGGCCTGCACACATGTTGTGTGAAGTCAACACTCAGTGTGTATCAGTGTTGTTGTGTCCCTCACCGCTGGGCCGGGGTACGGGCTGATGTCGCAGCCCTCCCTCCAGGACAGGTTGAGGCTCCTGATGAACTCCAGGTAGAAGGGATGGCTGTTGTTGAGCATTGAGAAGCCCACGATGTTGGACTGATCGTCCACCACGTCGTCCAGCCGGAGCAGAGGGAAGTCCTGGAGACAGAGAGGCGGATAGAGAGAGAGGAAAAGGGGAAGTCATATCTTCTGGCTGTCGGCTGTGATGTGTGTTAACAGTTTGTTCAAAAAGCAGGAGTTGTCAGTGGCGGATACAACGGCCACTTAAAATCAGAGCCTAAACGAGTGAGGGATGAAAGAAAGGCAGGAGGAGGAGGAAGAGAGGAACAAGAGAAGAGCTTGATTGGAGTTTTCTTTTGCAGGCTGCACAACGTCAAGTTGAATTTTTAAATTCAGAGCAGGGCAGCAGAGAAAAAAAAGGCTTGGGAAAGAAAAAAAAAGATGGACATCAAACGCTGGGGAATTTCAAAGAACTTCAAATAGTCCTTGAAGGCGAGTCGGTGTCACGCTGAGCTCTGCTGCTGAAACAAACTAGAATCAAACCGCCACTCGGCCCTCAGCCCGTGTTTGCTCTGCAACAGATGCTGTGACAATGAAACATTTAGCTTCAGCTGTTAAGTGTTGACAGTCCAGGCAGGTCTGTGTTTAAAAACGAGACGCCGCAGGTTCAGATTTTACTCAGAATCAGACACTTCACCTGCCGCTGCTCTCACCTGGTCCCTCCTCCTCTCCAGGTGAAGCTGTAGGAGATTCATGACGCTCCACTGTGCCTCTTCTGTTTCAATTCACGGTTATTTCCTTTATGGTCAGACAGAAACATGTCCAATTGCCATCAGCGTTGGACAGACGGAGGATAATCATCGCTGTTCGCCGGCAGTGGGGGTGAAAATCCTCTGGCTCACAATCTATCCCGTCTGCAGAATGGGTGTCTGCTGAGGGTAAGAGGCCTGGAGAGTCCAAACCACAGAGCTTCAATCAGGCACACTGAAGACACTCTGGGCCCTGGAACCAGCTGCTAGCCTGTGTGTGAGGTTAATTCCTCTCTCTCCTGAATCTCTCCAACACTTATTTACTTAGCCAGGTTTCCGGCCGGTCAGGAAGCTGCTGCTGTCGTTATTGTCGTTGTTGTTGTTGTTGCTGCTGCTGCTGGTGTGGTTGCCAGTTGCCAAATCAATTTCAGCTACAGCCAAGTCTGCTGTCAGACTGTAGGCCCTGCCAGCCGTGACAAAGAGCTGTTGGCTGCAGGAAGCGGCAACGACAGAGAGTGTGTGTATATGTGTGTGTGGGGTGGGTTAACGCTGCGGCAGTGTCCCAGAAGGACGCCGGCGACGGTGCAACTGCAGCAGGACGTTCATTTAGACAGAACCAGGTTCTCCAGAGCCGAGGAGGCCGCTACAAGGTCAAGTCCAACAGGGCTGAGATGGGTGTGAGCAATGAGTGAGATTTAGATTGGTTCCTGCTCCTCCAGAACAGGACCATCATATATCTGCACAGGGATTGATAAGGATATTGATCAATACCTGTGACTGATTACTTCACCAAGTTTGGAGAGTTCTGGTTTTTGAAACTTTCTTCTCGGCTTGAAGTCGCTCAGGGACACACTGACTGACTCCACCTGTAAGAAGATATATCTATGGTTTTAACCACATGCTTTAGGAGCAACAGGTCAGTGAGCCAATCAGAGGAGAGGCTGGCTGCTTTCTGAATGATGAAAAAAAATATATAGAGCAGGTTTCAGGTCAGAGAAACCAATTCCTTCAAGGTTGGTGGGTCCATATGGACAGGGCTTGGGGCAAAGTGTTGCACTCGATTCAACAAGGACTGCAGTTCAATCGCCCTTTTCTACAGTCGTCATATCATCCACTCAAACCACTTTACATTCAGCCACATGTATCCAGTGCTTTTCTACCACACACACACTCACTGACACATATTGGATGATACAGCGGGGGGGGGGGGGGTCAGGAGGTTTCTGAAGCTGTCTGACCATCTCAAGTATACTGCTGCATAAGAGCAGCTCTTTGATGCTGAAGTCGGTGCTCTCAACATTATAATCGATGGTGGATGATCGATTACCTCCATGTCGATCCATCCAGTTCTTGTCGGGACATTTCAGAGCACAGCAACCCGCCGCTGCGCTGCCAACACGCAGATGGCGTCACTCTGGAGATAACGAGTGATCCTGCGGTAGATTAGATGGAGTTTAATGAACTTTGTCTAATGTTTGGTTTGACCCTCCTTACACACAGCTTAGGGCTGAACTCTCAGCACGTTTATGACTCAGTGTTGGCGCCGGTGTCGGCTCCGTTTCCAGCAGCAGCTGTAGAGGAAACTGATGAAACACACAGTGGAGGAGCTGTAAAACCAAAACAAGGAGCTAAACCAGGCTCCATATTCACTTTGATTTTGTTCAGGTGGCTGAGATGAGTTTCCTTTTTCTGTTTAAACTGTGTCACTTTTTCCATCCTCACTGGAATTGGACGTCTCGTGGCATCTGTCACCTGAATCCTGCCTGTCTTTTCATCGTCAGCAGAGCGTGTTTAAAACAAAGTTACAGGTAGGTCAAACACAGCAATGCAATGCAGGTTGGTCCCTATCCAGCCTCCTGAGTCGGGGGAGGAGGGGGGTGGAGTTTCGCCCTTGGTTCTGCGACCACTGTGTGAAGCGCCCTTGCGAATGGCTCCGTTAACGTCTGTGGCACATCGAGAGGCGGGGATCGAGACGAGTTATTATCCACGCAAAGTCCCCTCGCACAAGGGCACAATACTGGACAGGGAAATTATAAAGATGACAAACGGCGACGGGCACCAACATGCATCTCTGATGAGAGAAGAGAGAGGGAAGAGGAGGAGGAGGAGGAGGAGGAGGAGGAGGAGGAGGGTGAAGGGAAGTTAAGGGTAAAGATTCGATACACCTAAAAACATTGTTTAGGAGGAACAAACAGAGGTAAGGATGGTAGGTTGAAGAGGGTGAGGAAAGGTAACGAAAGGTAACAGGAGAAGATCTAAAAGAGAAAAAGCAGAAAACAGAAAAGAAAAGGAATAAAGGAGAGAATGATGGAAGAGGGAGGGATAAAAGGGAAAGAGGAGATAGGAGAAATGGATTAGGTTTGGAGAAAGAAAAACATCAGACAGACTGAAAGAGGAAATAAGGTTATAAGAGAAGGTTTAGAGGATTTAGGAGAGGAATGGAAAAAGGATGAAACCAGCACTTGTACAGAAAAGAGGAGGATCATTGTCTTTATGAGGACGAATGGAAGAGAAGAAAGAAGTGGATCTTAATGGAGGATGAGTGAATGAGTGAGGGGAAGGAGGGAGGGAGGGGCTGGAGGTGCAGGAGGACCCGGGCGAGTGCTTCGTCGTGGATGTGGACACGAGGCTCAGAGCTCTTACCATGGTGGTGAGGATGTACTTGTAGAAGGCTGACGTCATCCCCAACTCGTTCGCCTGCAGGTTGGCAGAGGGGAAGAAGAAGAAAAGAGTTCGGTTAGCGCCACGAGACCAGAATATAAACATCCTCACACTCTCTCTGAACCATCTGCTCCGTATTTTCCACGCCGCACTCTCCCGTTTGTCCTAAATTGGAGACAATTATGTTTCACCCTGACAGACTGTGTCAGCGTTCCTGCATGTTGAGTAACATGAAACAACCTTGAAACAGTGGTTCTGTCTCTGGATTCAGCAACAGGATGTGTCAGTGATGAAGAGCTGGAAACAGTGGGAGGGAGGACAGCAGCTGGAAACGGCTAAACGGGTTCTGATTGGCTGATTTACAGCTTTAAACTACTGACAAATCTGAATTATACCCGCTGAGGGGTTTTAAACTAGACATTTCAAAAGTTTTAAATGAAGCCCAGATGAGTTTTAACGAAATTTCAGTGTCTTTTCACCTGCTAATCCAAAACTCAGAGCTGCATGAGAGCAAGTTGAACCCCCTGCTCAGTGGCGCTCCAACCAGACCTCCATTAAACCTTCACCAGACCTTCATTAGACCTTTGCTGCAGCCAGTAATGATCCTAGACTCTGGGGGGCCTCAGGCCTCAGAAGCAAACTGAAAAAGGCCTGACATGTTGAGTGTTAGCAGATGTGCAATTTACAGGTGTCCCCTAAACGCCTCACACAATATATGAGTTGATGCTATAATTTACAGATGTCTCCTAAATGCCTCATATGCAGACAATCAAGAGACACTATAATTTACAGATGCTGTCTCCTCCCATGAAGACCACCAGTGGATGCTATACTTTACAGAGGTCCCTAAACACCTCACATACTGCATATTAGTATATGCTACAATTAAGATGTTCCCAAAATGTCACATGCATTGAGCCTCAGCCCTTTTTTTTTTTTTACAGATGTTCCCTAAACACCTCCATTGCAGACTATCAGGAGATGCTACAAATGTCTCACATGCAGGCAGTTCAGACATGGTCGTTAGCTCAGGTCATTAGATGCCAAACCTTCCAGCCTTTGTTTGTCACACACAGGTGAACATGTTTCCTTACAGTGCAGCAGCAGGTGATTGTGAGTCTCTGTAGTATTTGCCATCTCTCATCAGCTGCGGTTTGTGGATCACTGTGTTTTTGTTTTTTTTTCCAGACTCCAGCCCCGTCAGCCCACGGTTGGTATGCATCAGGAGATTTTACAGTGAAACAACAAGGTGTTAGGTATCGTTAGCTAACACTCTTCACTCATTATTTCAGTCCTGCATCAAATCAGAGCACAGGCCTGGATGTGATGTGAGTGCAGATCTGTGTTGAACCTGCTGAACTGACTCTGCTCCTCTTTAATGTGCTGCTGTTTCAGCCTCAGCCTGTTGAACAACAGAGCACCTCTTCCCACCACTGATGGGATTTCAACTGGCAACCTCACAGCCAAGAGCCTGCAGACTGTCTGTGATATTAAACCATTAACCTTCCACACACTGCGAGCTTCCCGCCACCTCAGCCCTGCAGGTTACTGAGCGCTGTTATTTTGTATTCTGAACTTCTCAGGCCTTCAAGGTTACTGAGCACAGAGCGAAATTACAACCTGCCAAAAGCTGCTGGATTTAGTTTGGGGCTGTAAAGTCTGTCGACTCCACCGGCCAGGTTTGGCATGAAACCAATCTGCGTGTGAAGGTCCCATTCTATGTATGTGGTAAACACCACAGAGGAAGAAACAACACACAAATAAAGCGGGAAATAAAGAGGCATTGAACAGACGAGAGGAGCAGGACTTGTTCGTAGTCCCAGCTGAGGTTCTCTAAAAGCCTCAGGATATTCCAGGTCTGCCGTTAAGTGCATTAAACAGCTGCGTCTGCTGAGTAAAAGCAAGTTCATGTTTGCACTGGGACACTCATCGGTCCCCACAGGAGCTCCCACAGCACAATGGCTGCAAACTCTGCAGCACAATAATCAGACTGAAACGCTGCAGGATCCTAGTGGGACTCAAAACATCAAACATTATATCCAGATGTCGCTCTGCAGATCTTAACCTTTTGGTACAGTCGCTGTCTTAGTCAGAAAGGTGATCATCTGAGCTGCTTCCTTAAAGTCAGATCAGACTTACTGATGCGGAGTCTGTTTCACCGTCCTTATGATTTACATCCAGGAGGGTTAGTGCTAATGCAGGGAGCAGTGTAAGGCACAGAGGCAGAATGTAAATGTGTGGAGGCAGAGGCAGGTTTAATGCAACACACGTCCCATGTTTCTCCATCTGTAGTTTGGACTGTGGGAAGGGAGAGCATAGTTTGTCCCACACTGATACTGATGATGGTTGAGACTAACCTCAGCCCTGTGTGGGAGGAGTTGACCGCTCTGTTTAAGCATCAGCCTCCAAGGCTGAAACATGAAGCAGACACTCACGGGCCTTAAATGACCACTTGAGGCTGGCTCTGAAGTGAGTTAACCTCCATAGACTCCGATGCAATAGTTTTTGAAGGCTCAAAATGACAGGTGGATGTGTGTATGCATGCTACGCTTGCCCATGTTTGAAGTTAGGGGGCGGAGTCAGGCTCTGCCAAGAGGGCAGCTCCACCTTTTTTTTTTTTTTTTACAGTCTATGGTTTTCTGCTCTGAACACACACACTGAAAACAGTCACTCACCTCAGTCATTAACTACTCTGCCTCCTCTGTGTGAATTAGCGTTAGCTCACGTCGCCTTAAGCCCAACGTTATATTTCATAAAAGTGCATTAATTTCTTCTGACGTAAGTGGAGCTGCTTTAACAAGCAGCTAGAAACCTTGTATCTGAGTGGATAAAACTGTGTTTCAGACACTTTATATATAACCATAGTGATGAGGCAGCTCTGCCTCAGTAAATATCATCACTCTTAGTTTTTATCTCTAATCTTCTATCTTTAATGTGTTTTGTTAAGAGGAAGTGTAATAATGTTGCCTTGAAGTCGGTGTGTGAGAGGAGCTGAGAAATCTCTGACCTTCCTGAGGATGTGGTAGGAGATGGAGGCGTTGGCGTCGATGATGATGGTGGCCACTTTGTCGTCACGGATCTCCTTCAGCAGCGGGGTGGGGTCCAGACTGTCGTCCAGCATCCGCACTGACAGCGTCTCCCTGGAGATGAGGAAGCGGCGGACCAGCTCCTCCAACCGCAGCAGGCCTACAAGGGCGGGAAGGGAGCGCGTTACCATGTACCCATGTGCCATAACCACGTCAGTGAAATATGTAAGTGTGGAGGAGTTGAAACTCTCAGAGAAAGCAGCAGGTTGGAGAGACAAGTCGCTGATGCTGCGAAAAGAGGCAATAAACACAGAAAAAGAACTGGTGACAGCTGAGGTCATTAATTTTCCCCTCAGAGGACAAACCCAGTCCCTTCTGTCCACACACACCAGACTGGATTCACTTAAACTGATGATTATTACAAACTTATAAACTGTAAAATTCAAAAGTCTTTAACAATTTATCTCCCTCATTAAACATTTCTACTTGATGTTACTGTTATCATCCAATAATCAGTTTGTGTCTCTGTAACTCCTGTGTTATCATCACCTCTATTATATGCATCCTCTCTATATATGATTAGTCTATAGACATTTATAACATTATGACATTTGCTGCAGCCATATATGTAAATTAGACATATTTAATTAACGTATTAATGTAATTAAAGTTTATTAAAACCACAAACATGTTTTTCTTATTAATTATTCATGTATACCTCATCTTGCAGTGACAGCAGTCTCAGACTTTTAGAGCCTTGCAATATCAACAATAATATACTCACAGGCTTTAAGATAATATATATTCATCTAACATAAGTATATGTTCATTTGTATGGACTAGACACATCAATATATACATGGATTCCTAATAGGCTCCATATATTTTACACATATGCTTTTATTTAATCTCATTTGCATATGTTACATTTATGTATGCTTCCACTCAAGCAAGAATTTTAAAATATTGAATCTGGTGCTGGAACTATTGATTGATTGATTGATCAACAACAACAACAACAACAACGACAACAACAACGACAAACAGCAGCAGCTACGACGATGGATTATTGGGTTAATGCAGGGTCTTTCAGGGTTTCATTGCAGGACTCTGAAGACTCAGGCTGCTAATTTCTCATTTATTTAGGAACTAAAACAGTAATGAATTGGTGGCTGCAGTAATCAGATCTTCAGCAGGAAAACAAACATTACCCAGCTGTGAAGCCTTGACAGCTCACAGTTTTATACAATTCTGTTTTAATTGTCTATTTTTGTCACGATAGCAGATGTCGGAGCCACAGGACAGTAACGACTGTGTTTTATTTAGTTTGTGTTAATGTGACTAATCATATAAAAATAGCCAGAAAGTTTCATTACTGACATATTTCTTGAGTAACTTTTAAAGGAGGCTGCTGCACTCACATCAGCTGCAGTGTTAGCATTCAGAGCCGGCGCCCAGCCCCACCAATTCATTTCTGCCTCTGTCCCTGACGGAAGCAGCGGCCGTGTCTTGGCTAATCGACGCCATAAAGCGTTCATCGCGGTCAGGCTGCGTTTAACTGGGCTGACGGCGCCGTTCACCGCAACAATACAGGCCTGTTAAATGCTGCTGTTAAGGGGCCGAGGATACGGCTGAGGACTGAGAGACAGTCAGAGGGTGCATTTAAACAGTCAGCCAGGGCAGCCCCAGTCAGGTGGAGACACGAGAGAGGGATCGATAAAACAGGAGAGATGGAAGAGGAGGAGGAGGAGGAGGAGGAGGAGAGGAAGGGAGCAAGGAGGCAGAGATAAGGAGAGAAGAACACAAGGGGAGGAGACGAGAGTGTTGAGGAAATAAATAAATAAATGAGAGCATCTTCATACTATCGACCGACAACGATCCAGCTCATCAGAGAGACGCTAATCCAGTCTGAGGACTCTGCTAATCCACAAACCGACTCAATGACACACATTATGACTGAATGAATGTTTGGTTGTGCTGACCAGCTGACTGCTTGATGAGATGGGGACTGGGGGGGTGCCAGCTGATTCATAAACAGTCGTTTTAAGCCTCACTTGCCAGAGGATGCGACGGTCTCTGAGAAGATCATTCGATTTTCATATTCAACATGAAGCTTTTCTGTGTCAGGCAGCAAATCAGGAGCTAGATCACAAACCCAGACCAAAGAGCAGACATCACACAAGAGGTTTGTAACAGTACTGACAGATTACAGACAGTCTCCTGATACCAGTAAGTGATGCTCACTGTCCCCCACCCTTTGAACCAAGTGGACTTTACTGCATGAACCTCACTGGGATCATTTTGCATCTAATGTTGATTGATCGTGTCTGACTAATATATGATGCAATATACCCATACGTATCTTCTGAAAAATAAGCCACAGGAGCCAAACTTTAGTCAGTACGACCAAGTCTGCAGCATTGTCTTGTTTCTTAATGAACTCAAACTGTCCCTGCCTGGTACCGCACATTCATCCACTCAGCACTTCCACAAGTATCTAAAACACTGCACAGACTCAAGCTGAGCTGATAAACATGAGTAGCTGGACAGGAGCTCATAAAGTTCCCAGAGCAGCAGAGCAGCTACACGAGGCTCTAAAATCAAATGGTTTCAACCTTGGGGTAGACGAGGCAGTGCTGAAACCATCAAGCGGAGGAGATGAAGAGATGGTGGGAAGACTCACACTCTGCTTTGGCACAGATGAGGCTGGCCGTCGGGTAGCCGAAGGAGCGCAGGATGGATCCGATGGCAAGGCTCAGGTCCTCGTTGCTTGGGTACAGGGTCACCGAGGCAAAGCGAAGGTACGGCAGCTTTGGGGTCTCTTCGGGACCGATCTTCACATGAGGGATCTGAAGGGAACGAAGGAGGGGGAAGAAGAATTATTAGGGTGAAAAGGAAACAGTGGCAGCTTGAGGGGGTTTCCTTCAGACCTCTCTTCATGTGAGCGACAAAGAAGAAAATTGAGAAAAATGATTGACCAGAAAAGGAAAGAAGGAAAAGACGGAGTGATGGGGAAAGATGGGGGCTGAAAATAGAAATGAATATATAACAAAAAAAAAATAAAAGGATTGAAAAGGAAAAAGGGGAGAGAGTGGTAGGTGATGACATCAAGCGAGCAAATATTTCAAAAGCTTTAGGGGGAGTTGAGATAACAGATGTGAAGCTTTAATCAGTCTAACACTGGCTGATAATCAAGTCTTTGTTCTGTCTCAAAAGGAGAATCTGAAAATAGAGTAAAGCTCCGATCGTCAGCGATATTTCATGCAGAAATCACAGAGGGAGTTTGAAGTTCACCTCCACACAGAGGACATGTTCATATCAGGATCGATGCTGAGGATCAGAAGAACGAAACTAAGACAGAAAAGAGCCCTCCATACGGAGAGGGTTCTTCCTGAATATAGTCCCTAGATTTCACAGCTTTCCCTCCACTGGATTCTTGTGTTTAAGAGGAAACCGAGGCCTGATTAAAGAAGCATCAGCTTCCCTCTGTGAACCCATAACCTTAACCTTTAGCATTTTGTGACCTTTAAGACCTTTTCTTTGTTTAACCCACACAGATTTATTATGGACCTGTCTTTGGGTCTGGAGGAACCTTGTCAAAGTTCTGGTCCCCAACAAGATTTCAGTGAGTTCTATAAAGTTTCTGGCATCAGATCAGCTTTGGGCAACTGTGGTGTGTAAAGCTGTGGACTTTGGTCGAGTTCAAACTGATTATGAAACTGATTATCAAACGGTCCCTGTAACTGTGTGAGACCCTCTCCCAAAACAGCTTTTTAATTCTGGAAAGCCTTAGAGATAGCAAGAGGAGCTCAGAGCCTCAGCCAGTTGGAGTAGTTGGGACACCTGAATTGGATTGGATCCTGGACGTCTAACTGGGGTCGACCCAGCACTCCTGGGTCGTCAGACCCCTCAGGACAAGCTGTAAAACACTGCTGGGAAGACGGATAACAGGAATAACCTGTCTGTCTCTGTGACCCGACCTCAGATGAGTGGAAGAAAATGGAGATTTGAGAGAGAACAAACACAAGAGACTCTAAATGAACTTGTACTCGGCCTTAGCTCCTGGTACATAATGAATCTGTGGCTCATTTGCTCTGTTTGTTTATAAATGGGTAAACAGTAAATCAGCAGTCTGAGATATTTCTACTCAGACGGTTTGAAGCCACAGAGCCAAGATCCTGTGACTGAAACTGTCTGAATTAGGCTGCAAAATTAATAACAAATTGAAAAATTAATCATATCAATGAATGAATGAGGAATCGGGTCAGAGGCCGAGTGTCCTGTGTGATCTGGTGCTCAGCGATTCACACTCAGTTCACACCTGCAAAGGTTTAAATGTTAAACTGTAATTAGCTCAACGGGGCTTCGCTCTGATCTGCAGAGCTTATTTTAAATCCAAGCTGAGAATTCGATAATATGAGACCTGTCAGGCAAAAGGAAAAAGGATATGAGGACGGTTAGAGGCTTAGGGGCAGATGGAGACGGACTCCAGCAGATTCACTGAGGCAGGAAAACGGTTAAACTCGAGTCAAAGCCTTCAGAAAATCCTTACAGACGGTTCGACACCTGCTGTCTGACAGGTGAAGGCTTTTCTCTCTCAGCAATGTTTCAGTGTCACTGCAGGAAAATCCACTCCCAAACATTCGATCTGAGTATCATCAGAATTTTATAACATCAGACACGAGCTGGTGAAGTTCACGGGTTTATTAAACAGGAAATCAAGAAAAAGATCCATAAAAAAAAGGAAAGAGTGGCTTTAGGGCCGACCACAACATGACCATGTTTGCAGAACTCACCTCCTTCTCTCCACAGATGTGACTGATGGTGGACCCGGAGGCCGGACTGGAGGCGGGGCCAATCACTGAGACCACGCCCTTTGGCAGAATCTGACACACTGAGAGAAAAAAAACACACAAAAAGACAAAGGTTTGTTCTGACGCTGAAGTGAAAGTGATAAGTCTGTGTTCACAGAGAACATGTTGAGTTTGAGTCTCCTGTCAGTGTGTGGTTATATGGACTGTAGTGATCTGCTGTGTTTTACTCTGTGTATTATATATTGCTGGATTCGTACCGAGTCATCTAATGATTTGTTTCTGGCAAAATCTAGGAAATCATTCTGAGCTGAAGTGTAGACTCTGAACACCGACATACACAATGAATGTTCCCGTCGTCATTAATTCAATGACTGGATTTTTCTTTTGAACAAAAGTTCTGGTCTCCTCTTTTTCTGCTTCGTAGAGATGAGAGGAAAAATCCAAAAACCAACACATCGACTCACTCAGAAGGTAAGAACCAAAAAAATAATATTTTAGGAAACAGAACTGAGCTTCAGTCACATCCAGAATAGAACATGAGCTCAAATCTGCCAGGAAAAGAAACTGAATGTTTTTTTATGATCAGGTTTTTGTCCTTTAAAATCAACAAAATGAGCAGAAATTTTTCTCAATCATGATCCTAGACATCAAGACTCCTCCCTCCACCACATATACACACACCACCACCAATTCCCAACTTGTGTTTCCCACAGTTTGGGAATTGACCTGTGATGGTGGGTGGTGCAGCATGTGACCGATGCACCTGCAGAGACTCCTGCAGTCTGGAGGGGTTGTGAGTGTAAACCAGGTTATTTTCTGCAGCTACAATTTACGGATGTTCACTAAACACCTCACATGGAGACTATCAGCAGAAGCCTCCAGTAGCTCACTCAGAGAAATAAGGATTTTGCTGTAAGATCTACCTCAGTGATTTTACCCGCAGGTAGTCCTCCTGAGGACACACGCTTCATCAGGGGCCTTTTGTGGCACCAGTGAAAACAGGGGCCTGTTTACTACATATATCCTGAAGGGCCCTAACATGCGCCTGACCTCCCTCTGCTGTGATGTTTTTATTATTGAACTGTGGTTTTCTTATTTACTGTTTGTTGTTTACTCGCATAATGCAACATTTGTACCGTACAATTTGTACCAGGATCCTTTGAGTATATATGTGTGTGTGTGTGTGTGTGTGTGTGTGTGTGTTGCTCTGACAGGAAACATTAGCTGCCTCTCCATCGGGAAGTCTCTTTCTGCGCTGCTGGCAGTTCATAATCAATAAACGTCCTCAGCAGCAGCTCTTGCAGAACGCCGCTACGAGCTCTCCGGTCACCATGACCCTGCCACACATACACACACACACACTTACACAAACACACACTCATGCTCCTCTCTGTAAATGTGTCATCTGTAAAACACCATAGCTCGTCTGTCCTTCTGTCTGCTGACACCATGCCTGAGCTGATGAGCTGATATTAATCAGAATCTCTTTTCTTTTTTTAACCTCTGTGGTTTTAAACTGTTCAGATATTTCAGGTTCTCTTTGTGTAGGTGTGTTTTTTTTTTTTTTATCAGGGAGGTGCTGGTTCAGGTTTAAGGGTCATTAGATCACCATCAGATGTGGCTCATCTTAAGGCCTGTTTTCCATGTAGCTCTGCTGAACACATGTGGTATTTAAAGTGCAGGTTCACTGAGTGCAGAACAGCCATTTTCACCTGCTGACCTCGTCTTGTTAAATAAAGGTTGTTGCTTTATTGCTGCGCTCTGCTTCCTTACACAGACGCTTTACTGAAGTTTAGTCCTTGCTGCAAATGTCACAGGAGCAGAGGCTGAGCTGGAGAGGCACCACACTGTCAGCCGGGGGGGAGACGCATGAAGGGCTTACTGGTGTCAGTGGTGTCGTACTGGGAGTCCTTCTGCAGCTCATAGACGTCCACCTCCACCTTCGCCTGGGAGGAGCCCTGCATCAGACTGTTGATGTTCTCCCTCGCCAGAGCCAGTGCCAGACGCTCACCACGACCACACACTGACTGGTCATCCAAGATGGCCGCTGCAAAAGGGTAAAAAGGGAATTTGAGTTGAATTAATTTACAATTAAAAGTGTAAAAGCCCCAAAAAATTCTTAAAAAAAAGAAATTAAAGTGTAGTCATTGCAGCACCAGGCGTCCTCATTTTCATTCCCACAATTTGACAGAAATGGACCTGAATCACCTTTTTGTTAATATCGACCCAACACTCATCAGACCTGTTACCGAGGGAACAGCATCTGCACGGCCACCACACAGGGCTGAGGTTGTTTAATGTGGCTGCACCTCAAATTCATCACATGTAGCCATAATTGTCGGTGATGTCATGATGATCATAATAATCACAGGGACGATCAATGATACAGAACTCCTGTATAAATACCAGGTTACATGTGAGGAAATGGTGCACGCATGGAAACGCTAACTGCCTCCTATAAGGTGTAACTGGGGCAAAGATGATTGGATCTCAGTCGGGTGAAACACAACCTGTGCATCGAGAGATGAGGAAACATCACCAGAACCCAAAATAGATTTTTTTCTTTTTTAACACCTACTAGGATTTAAACAGGAAGCAGAGCAGAGATTTTCAAAAGCAGCTGCAGTGAATGAAAACGACTCATCATTGCTTCTTTTTCTACGTACTAGAGGATGTTGAGGAAATAGTACCCGGTAGTTGTGTATAGTAACACCTGCCATGTTTAGTTTTGACCCCCCCGCCCCCCCGCCGCCGCTTTGCATATATCGTGCACGCTGAAAAACGCCATGATTGCAGAGGTGGCAGAATGCAAACGACTGGAGAGCGCTCGGAGACAGCAGATGGAGTGTGATCAGGTAGTTTATCGTGGAGAGTGTATCCACAGGCCGATCAGACTTTAATACCAGGAGGTAAATAAAGTCGTGCGGCTGCGACCTGAACTGAATGAAATGAATGAGATGAAAACAGCACTTTTTAAAAAATTTAAATTTAACAACAGAAGACGCAGGAAGTAAGAAAGAATTTCAGGCTCAGGACTTGATTATGAGCCCTAAGATGGATTTTTCTTTCTTTTTTTGCACTGTAATTCATCCTTCCTTATTTACCCGTTTCAGTGGACGCCGAGCTATAGCGCCGCAGAGCAAAGACACCACACAACAAGAGTAGAAATCAAAGCGAATGTGCTGCCGAGACTCAATAACAAGCAGAAAGTCTGCTGCTGCTGCTGCTGCTGCCAGGGTTTGTTCTGGATTTGATTTGTGTTTCTTAAATAATTAACGCCTCTCGGGGCGAACGAGGAGGCGATTTATCGTGTCCTTCCTGAAAGAGACTGTTGTGGGTTTTTTTTTTTCTTTTGCAGTTTAGAAAACCACAAAGAGAGCCAGATGGTTTGTGTTGAGATATCTGATGCTCTCTGCGTCGCTGTGGTGCATCGAGCTCCTCAGGAAAATGACGCCAAGAAGCATAAGAACACAAAGAATTGCTTTCAGGAACTGACACAAGATCAGAGTCTTTCCAGGCATTTATAATTCTCCTTGTTAACTGGTAGCTTTCATCAGAAGTAGTCTAATATGTATATATGTAAACCCTTACTTATGTAAAAGTAGCATGACCCCGACGGTGCAATTAAGATACTGCAGTTACTTAACGAGATGTAATGCTTTAGCAGTTAAGTATAAAATGGTGAAGAAGAATAAAATGGTAAAGTCAACCGTCTCAAAACGTGCGGGGATTTAGGAAAGGTCAGATGAAAAGACAGAAAATACAGTTGTAAAGAAATAAAGTTGTACTTATAGGTGAGTCACTAAACCTTGAATTCAACTCAGGTCTTGAGTCCGAGTCGACGGCCAGTTCACCAGAGACGGGTCAAAGTTGAGTCCATGTCAAGTGTGAGGCCCCAAAGAAGTCCAGAGTCCAAGTCACTAAAGATTTAGTCCTCATGCAGATAGAAGAGGTCACCATTAGGCACAGGTGAGAAATCACATGGAGTCCGACAGACAGAAATTTGTAACAGCTGAAGAAACAGCTGCGATTTCTCACAAAGAGCTAAAGCTAAAGTCGTCAAAGAAAAAAAGGAACCACAATGTTCCCTCTTTATCTCTTTATTTGGAAAACTCCAGATGATGTTTGCCGGTGTCACAATGCAGCTCAGTGTTCCCCCACAATGCCCTGCACTTGTAGGGATGGAGGGGGGAGGATGAAGATGAGAGCACAGATAAGGAATCTTCTTCAGCGGCCTCAGAAGTGTTCAGACACTATCTCTGTTTACACAATATCTGGTTCTCTGGGTCACTGCGACCACACACACACACTGCCAGTGAGAGAGGAAGACAATGAAGAAGAGTAATCACAGAGGGTCAAACACTTGAACTGAGTTCTTAAAGTTTGTGTAGTGGAGCGACTCTCTGGTCTCACAGTGTTTTGTGTAATGTGAGAAGCTGTGAGCAGCCACCTCTGCTGCCGGCCCAGGGCTCATTAACATTTATCTATCAGGAGACGAGAGGAGCTGAGACACATCAGGAGCGTCTGAGGAGAAGAACGACACCAAGCCCTGAATCATTACCATCCATTAAAAATAAAGCAGTGCAGGGACTCCTCGGACGTTTCACCTGAACTTTTCAGACTATTATTTCTCTGAAGACGTTAACTTTCCCACACTGTTTCCCACAGTCCAACTGAGTCAGGTGCAGATCAGAGATTAAAGAGCCCAATCTGCACAAGAGAAGGATGAATCAAACCAGGAGACCCAGAGCCTGAAGATGAAGATGCCAGAATGTCCAGTCATGTTGACTTTTTGCTCAATTTGTCTTACGTGAATGAAATTTTAAAATCTGTGCTCGCTTGGGGAGATTTACAACTTCATGAACATGAGACGAGGGCAGAAACCTACGGTGGCCCAGAGAGCCACTCAGATGGCGCCTCTGAATGGCAAATTCTGCTACAAAGTTGTGCCAGATGGGTCTGTTGACAAAACCACGGTGCGTCTAACATTTACTAAACGCTTCAAAAATATCCCTTTAAGGTAAATTTTGAACAAATAAAAAATGTAGCATTCATTTGTGATTTGTCATTATTATGTAAGGACACTTCTTTGACAATCAAACAGCTCTGTGTTCTCTATCAATACTGTGAAAGTATCACAGTGTCAGTCCACAGAGAAACACACACAGCCTGTATTCAGGAACTGAGCCTTTAAACCATCCATCTGCACTTCCTGTAACTTTGTGATGTCAGAGATCCTTGCTTCCGATTGGCTGATGCTGTCCTGTGGTTGCTAGAGATGATATTTGGTTCTTTAAACCACAGATATATATATTCTCATGGATCTTCACTTCAAATAAAACACTGGCAAAGAGTAAAATACGGGACCTTTAAAACTAAAAAAAAAGTTCAAATCCAAACATCAAGGTCTTTGGTAGAGACTGATTCATCTGGAACATGGAGAGAAAACACCAGAGAGTCGATTCTCAGCGAGTGTGTGCAGCTACAGAGGTGAGTCAACGTGATATCAGGACTTGAGCTCATTATAAAACTGCATGTATCAGCTGGAGGGAGCTGGTTAAAGTGTTGTCCACATACAAATCCCACTTCTTCCATTCCTCTGTACTTTTACTCC
The DNA here is from genome assembly GCA_021432705.1 of Caranx ignobilis. NCBI lineage: Eukaryota > Metazoa > Chordata > Actinopteri > Carangiformes > Carangidae > Caranx > Caranx ignobilis. The sequence continues at coordinate 4,448,964 of MU269992.1, read as the reverse complement.
AGTCAGACGAACCCTCATCCTGTCACCACTGCTCATGTAGTCCAACTCCACCATGTCATGTAACATCCTCACAAACCTCCTGCTCTGACCCCCCCACCCCCCACTGCTCGCTCTTCCTCTTGTGTTTGCGTTTCCCTCTGTTTGCTGTGAATTACCTCCTGACAGCTCCGTTTACTGACACCGAGCTGTGAAACAAGCTCCGCTCAAATTTAATATCAAATTATGTTGTTTCAATTTCCCTCTTTACCCTGGTGGTGAGACGTCTTCTCAGCCGCCTTTCCTGTCTGCCGGTGCAGGAACGTCATCTTGTATTTATGTAAAGTGCCTGCAGAACGAGTCCAACCTCAACCACAAACCAATGCCGGTGTGTGTGTGTGTGTGTTTTGCTGTGGATTTAACCTGAGACACGACGATAGAGACTCCTTTTTATCGAGGCAGAGGGAGCTGTACAGACTGATTTCACTTTGTCCCTGGAGACGGTGTAACTTCACCAAAAAACTGACTAACAGGTTTTCTTGTCACTTCCCACCTCCGAGCTCCATGAGTTTGACATCCTCTGATATGAGTGTGGAAGTGCGGACTCTGGGGGGCTGCGCGGAGGTCGACAGATTCGACGAGACAAGACCAAAAGCAGAATAAAAACAACAAAACCGCTCTGCTGGCTGCTTCATGGAACCACAGTGCGGCAACCCTCCTGCGACCACGGCTGTTCTTTCAGAGGCAAACAAGACACCTCTGTGGACACAAGGGTATACAAATGTGTGTCCATGTTACCGGGCATATTGATTTTTTTTTTTTCCTTAGCAGGGCCATTGCAGTGATATGAAAGTTTGTTTAGGTGAAGTGTGAAGCAGCGTGGAAACAGGTCCCTGAAGAATCCAGAGGTGAGAGCAAGAGTGTGTCTGTGTCTTTGTCTTCTTGTGTCAGAGCCCGTCACCTTCATGTTAAATCTGGAATCGTTATCCTCCAACGCTTTGGTCCAAACTCAAATATCAATTGTTGGATGGACTTGGATGAAATATGGTCCAGATGTTCCTGTTCCCCTGAGGATGAGCTGTAATAACTCTGATTACTTAGTTCCTCCCAAACCTGTCTACAGTCCCACACAAGCTACAGAATACATAATGTCTAAAATGTATTCTGACTCTCACTCTTCAATAAAACACGGTGAGAAACAGTCTGCACTGATGTATAGAAAACAAGTGATGAGTTTAAAGCCATGGAAAAACACTGGGCTGCATCAGACGAAGCCTGTGGTGTTAGTCTGAGAGTCATTTAGCTGAGATACTTTGTTAAAGTCGAGCCACAGGGCGTGTTTGTAAAACTGTGGAAGAGAAAACTCCTTCAGATTAAAGCTGCGGGCCAACGATGGAGCTGTTTATTTCTCCAACCTCCGGTGGATTTTCTTTCTCTCTGCCTTAACTCGGCATCATCTCTTACATCTGTTGTGTCTTTATGTTCCAGGTGTGTGTTTGTCTGTAATGTTTCTGACCTTTTAGAAAGAGCCGGTGGCTCCGACACACACTTTGTTTGGGTTTTCCTCCAAAATGAGACATTAGCCTTTTGGAATAAAAACTGACACCATCACTTCCAAAATGACATATGTTCAAAATGTTTTAAATTGTTGCTTAAACGTAGCTCTTCCAGCCGTCCTGCGGTGACAAACTACCTTTAATGCATCAGCTCCTGTGTAGTTTGCAGATATTTAATGATGAACATGGTCTAATGACTCCTTCAGAGTGACTGATAGAGCAGCTTGGAATAATTCATGGAGGTTTTTAGCTGCAGCTGAAGGACACTGATGCTACTGAATTGTTAAAATCCTTCACTACAATATTTATGTGCTTGACTTGATTTTCAGTGCTGCCAAGGGGAGGAAGTATCTGCATGATGATGTCACTTAAACATTTATTTCATGCTCTTTTGATTTTCAGTAGTGTAACAGAGCACGGAGGGGTGGACATAGTAACACGAACAGCTGTGTGGTGTAATGCAATCCCCAGTAAAAAGATGACGCTGATCCAAAGGGCTCTGTCTGTTTTAGGGATGTATGATAATGATCAGTACAGATAATTATCGGCCCGATATTGGCTGCTAATTATCGGCCAATAATTATCAGCCAAAATGCACATTTAAGTCCAATGATGACATTCCTAGAGCCAATTATAATTACCCAAGTTTATCTCCATTTTGTTCATTTTGAGTCTGTTTGCCCCCGAGTTGGTTTGAAACTATGATAAATGTTGATTTTTGAAGAGTCATAACTGTTACTGATGTTTTTGTTGTGATCACAGTAGTGATGTTAGCAGATCTATAATGTTAAAATCATCTTTACTCACTACATGTTAGCCTTTGTTAACCCCAGGTGTGTGTATAAGCCATTGAAAATGTCATCAGTTATTGGTATGAGAAGGTTATGAGAAGCAGGAAGTTATCGGTTATTGGTATCGGTGGAAAAAAGAGCTATCATGCATCCCTTGTCTATCTGCCACCTCGTTGATTTTCTAGATGTTTCCAGGAGCACGACTGAGTGAAGTCAGATAAATGTCCTCCAGTGATGTCACGTGAGGCAGCATGGATCGAGCCTGAAGATGGCAAGTTTGAAATTTTTAAACAAACACATCTGAAGGTATGGAGTTAGGTATGGAGAAATGTCCTCTGTGCTGCCCTCCGCTGAATAAAAAAGAGGAAATGTCTGGTTCTGTTGTATCAGTCCTGATACTGGGACAGGACAGCCGTCCAATTAAATGGCCTAGCTGAGCTATGTTCATGCCAGTCATGGTTTGGTTTCCTGGATTATCCACAGACAGAGGCTTCCTTCCAGAACAGGTGATTATAACCAGGAAAAAGAGCAGTTTGACCTTTAAAGTCAGTGATTTTCAGCTGTAACTCAGCTTCAAGCTCCAGACATCTGACAACTTACATCCTGCATTCAGTGAAAATACAAAGATCAAATCAGCCAAAGTGTAAAATGTGAATATAAACGATATCCACATTCATTAACCTATTTGTGATGGATAAAATCAGTTTAAGGTAAGTACTTAAGTTTAGAATAAGTATTGTTGTTATCTCTTCAACAACTGTCCATGTGCCCTATAGAGGGTTAAAACTGGATTAAGTAAAAGTGTTTTTTTTTTTTTTTTTACTTCTGGCTCGCAACTACAACATTGACAACTGGCAGAGAGGCCAGGGTTGTATTGACCTGTGAGGCGTGGCCGCAGAGCTGCAGCACAAACACACAAAGCTCCTGGAACTCCAGTCGCTCTCTGATCTCATCTGGGTCGTATCTCAGCGTGTCTCTCAGTGAACAGATCAGTTATTAAAAGATACCTGCAGGACAATTACAGCTCAGTCGTTCCTGTTTGGTGATTTGACTCATGTTCATGTGAAGTGCAGATTATAATTACAGGTTTAAGGTAGAGTAAGTGAGTCTAATCTAACAGACTTTGATCAGATTCAGTGAATATCTCCTCATGGTCCACTACATGTGTGAGTTCCTACACTGCTCCAGCTCTGTGAACACAACAAAACATCAATTTCATTATTTATACTATGAGACTTTTTTTTGTCTTTGGCTGATTTTAAATTTCTATATTGTTTTAAAAAACGATCGTTGTGTGTTAAATGGTAGAATGTAAAATTAAAAGTGTTTCCTGTTCCACGTGCTTTTGCTTTATCCTTTTTTGGTCTCTTGGTCTTTGGTCTTACTATGACTCTTGTTGTGAACCAGAACATCAAAGCAAATTCCTTGTTTGTGAAAACCTACCAATTCTGATTCACTCATATATTTGGAAAGAGAAACACTGCATGAACTCAGTGTGTCTAAATTGGTGCTTAAGCCAAAAAAAAAAGAAAAAAAGAAACCAATTGCCCAAATCTGTCAGTCAAAACCACTCCAATCTTCATGTGCATAAACTCACTCAGTTAGAAGGTTTGGTTCCTCAAAGACTTGCTTCTCTGGGCCTTCAATGTGGAACAGTGGTCACCAACCGTTTTTTTAACCCAAAGATCCTAAACACAACATCTTCCTATTGTAACATCAAGAGTAGCAGAATAAAACAACCTGAAAGCTGAATTTTGCTAATTTTATGAGGAAACTAGTTTGTTCAGACACAAAAACAGAACAACCTTCACTCTGAGTGAGGAAATATTTTGAAGAACACTCTCTGCTAATTCACTGAGGCTTGCAGAGTTGCAGCTCCATTTCTGTGTACCTTCTTTTGTTGAGCCTCGGCCTTAGTTGGATTAAACCTGCCAGGCTTTATCCGATTAGTTATTTGAAGAGTTTATTGATTTTATTTTCTATTGTTGCCTCTTCATCTGTCATTAGAGTTGACAAGTGAAAACATTGAGAGTACAGCTTTACCGTTGCAGCCCAAACTGTGGTGGAATGTGGAAGTGTAGCTTGAATGATGGAAATAAAGCCCCACCCCTTTTACATTCTTTCACAGTGGTTAGAAAAAGTCTGCCATGTACCTGCTGTGCACATACCCCCAGATATGGACCAGTTTTCCTGCTGTTCCCAAGATCTGCTGAGAGAATCTTTCAGATCCAGGACCCCATGGTGCAGAACAAAATACCCAGAGCTGGCTGCAGTATCTGTACAGCTTACCATACGTACGGCCCTTTTTATTTCCCAGTCACTGAATATGAACCGTGAAAATGTGGTTATAGCCGAGTGTGTTGGAGGGGAACCTAAATGAGATTTTCCAGCACTTGACGAGAGAAACGCAGCTGAAAGGAAACATTCATGCACCTGAACATAAACGGTCCATCTGACTGAATTTAAACAGACAGTATGTTGATGTGTATGTTGTTAGTTTATTTTTAACACAACCAATTTCTTGCATCGACCTTCGTTTAAAGGAGGCCAGCTGTGAACGGCTGCACGACTGGTTCACACTGCTGCACCGACGCCTGCACACAAACAGCTCCATATGAGAGAACCAGTCATTCCTCGACAGTCACAGAAATACACGAGTTCATATTCATCATCAGAATTCAGTCCTGTAATGTAAAAATATCCGTCTGTTAACATTTGACTTTGCATCTATAATATTGATGTGATTGATGACAGATATGGGGTGAAGTAAAGAGTTTTCTTTGAAAACAGAAAGAATTGAGGGAATTTACGATGCATTTCATTTTGTACACAACACGACATGAAATGTGAGCGTAGGTGTCAGTTTTCAGAAATTTGGTTTTACAGATTTTTACTTTACAAAAACATCTGACTGGGTTTTTATTTTGCTTTTAGTTGCTGCTCTTTTTTCATTATTTTCTTTTTCTTTCTGATATCAAATGAGGGTCTGCTCTCTATTTCCTGCAGTCTGAGGACACAGGTTTCTTTAAATAAAGCTTCACAGTATATTTGTGAGGTTTTTAAAGGATTCATGTGTTCAGCTCGGAGCAGAGAGAAATCAGAGGGTGCTGAGAGTTGGATTGAGATGGTCGAGATTTGCTGGAAATGTAGAGAAACACAGAGGAGTGTCAGGGTCGGGTTGGAACAAGTGTATAAACTGTATTTAATTTCTAACCTGTGTAAATAATTAGTGTGTTTGCATGTGTCAAATGTAAGTGTGTGTCTTTGTTTAGCTCAGTCAGATGTTATTAATGGGAGAGTGAAAGGTGAGTCATTACACATCAGCATTCGACCCTGTTGCCATGGCAGCGTGGGTGTAAATGCCTGCTGATTTTGCCCCCCCCAAGTCCCACGTGATGAAAGCAACAGGGAACTGCGGGGCCATCGGCGTCGGAAGATGAGCAGGAAGAAAAACCCTTATCTGCTGCGAGGAGAGAGCTGACCTTTCGCTTTCCAAAGTTAAGTCTGTGCTGTTATTGGAGTTAATCTTCCTCCGCAGGGCGTGATGAGGAGCTGATAGCAGGACAGCGGCGCTTGGGCCTTCGCTGTGAGTCACAGAGTGGAAACGGTACAAACGCTACATGATGGAGTTTGTTTGGGCATGCGAATGATACAACAACCTGGGATGGAGACCAAACAAGGACGGAGGTGGGAGAGGAATGGAGACACAGAGCTGACGAACAAGGAGGACAAAGTGAGGTAAAGTGAGAGCAGGGCTGACTTAACTGTCTTTTTCTGATCATTTTATGCCGCTATTATAGTATAAACCTGAACTTAGTTTATCAGTACAATTACACCTCATGAAGAAGAAGAGCCATTAATTGGCTTTGCAACTAAATACATGATGCTAATGTCAAGAGATGCTCATTGAAATGCCATCATCAAATATTAGAAATTAGGCACCTGGAGATAAACAGTCTGTGGCGCCATGTGTCATTAAACCATAGCAGTAGAAGAAGGGGGTACAACGTGATGATGTCATTAAAAGAGGACCAGTGAAATGGTGACAGGAAAACGGTGATGGAAATGATGTGACAGCTTCATCCAGCTGTTTTTATACAGATGAACAGGAAACAATTTTAACAATTATGAAAAATAACTGTGGTCAGCTCAAATAACTGACATCAGTCGATTATGTAATAACTGTGACAGGCCTGAGTGAGTGAGGGAAATCAAAATGGCAGAGGGAGCCGGAGGTGAGAGGAGAAACAAACTGATGTGAAGACAAGAAGAGGAGGGAGGGAGGAGGTTTTATCTGTTCATGTAGGAGAAAGAGGCGGAGGAGAGTCTGGGAGCATAGCTTCAGGGTCATGCATATATTTCATTAGCATTTCAAAAACACCAATGATATGACATCACACGCTGGAGATTCAGGTGTGTGGAGGTGAGACACTTTGAGGACACTTTGCTCTTTGCTCACTTTGCTCAAGTCAAAACCAAAAAGTGTTGAGATAAGTCAAATGCAAAAACCAAACATCTTCCAGTTTACAACCCAAAAGCAAAAAGTCAGAAAGCCGACAACTACAAGTCTCAAATCAAGTCCAACAAGTCCAGGTCCAAGTCAAGGCCAGTGAGACCAGTCAAAAAGCTCAAAAATCTCCCCCTCCCTCTGCTCCAGCTGTGTTTTTTCACCTCCAGTGGCCCTAATACACCATCTTGGTGATGTATCCATTCTCATCTATTCTTGTAGTTTGATGAAGTCATTTGTGTTTTGAAGCTGGAGGAACAGTTTGCAGTGTGCAGACAGGGGAGGAGGAGCTGCTGGTGACAGCGATGAAACACGATGCAGCAGATGGAGGGAAGGTCAGGAGGATCACAGCCAATGGCACAACAGAGGGAATCGATTCCTGACTTCTCCAAACCACCGATGGGACGTGAGTTTGTTAAAAATGCAAAAACATCAAAAATCATGGATCAATAACCACTCAACCACACATAAAGTCAGTGTCTGGTTAACTGACTACCTTCTGTGGAGACAGACATGACAGTCCATCCAACAACTGTTGGGATGTCTCAGTCTGATGCTCCGACCAGCTGTCTGCCATTAGCATGCATATCAGTTAGCATGGCGGCTTCACGGTTAGCACAAGCACTCTGCAGCTAGAAGGTCACACAATCACACAACCTCTCCTCTGTGATTATCAGAAAGCCACTGATATTATTCTTATTTTTTAACTTGTGAGGATGAAAATCACCTGAAAACAACTTCACCTGACAGGACTCCCTGTTTGATGCAGCTCCACATCCATTTCTTTAGTGAATCTATCAATGAATTAATGTTTAACTGTTTAATTACAAAGAGTTCTGGGTTTAAAATCCTATTTAGACAAAATTGCATCATCAGCAAAATGTCTGAATAGTCAAATTACACATCACAGAGATGAAGATGTATATTCTGCGTCACATGGCTCAATGTTCACCTGTGATCCATATTAGATAAATTTACTTCTGATGCTTTTTTTAACCATAAATCACCAAAAAAAAAAAAAGAAAGATTATGAATTCATGTATCGTCATCCAAACAGGAAGTTGTAGATGACCAGGTAACGTTCAGGTGTCACAGGACAGGCAAGCGGGACTCACCCATCCGGACGGCAGAGAGGGTGTTGGCCTGGCTGAAGGAGAGCGGTGCCATGGTCAGCAGCAGGACGGCGACGTAAATCGACAGCAGCAGTGCTGGCAGAGCCGGCATCTTCCACTGCTCCTCATGGAGAATGGTCTGCTGGCTGCCTGTACCGCCACCTACAGGACAGGAGGAGGAAAAGGAGGCGTCATTAGCGGCTGGATTTAACTGCTGCCATTCTGCACAGCTGATCGTTTATTACCGGCACAGCCTGTAACCAAACATTTAGACATGCAGTCAACATGCAGCAGCTGCTCTATAAACACACACAACTTGGCAAACACAACACGGTGACTCTCTGTGTGCACAGCGTGTTGTCGCTTTATTTATTAGCCACAGTAGCAGGCGGAGACAGCAAGGCTATCAGCTGTGAGGAGTTTAAAGGGAAAATCTGGCTCGTTATTCACATTCACAGTAAATTAGATTAGTTTAAGCACTCATATGATGCTCGCTGTCAAAATAAGAGTCACGGAGAAAACAACAACCAGAACCGAAGGCAGAAAGCAGGTGATTAATGAATTATTGCCAAATCTGAATCATCAAGATCGTCCACACTGTTTGAATACAACCACACATACACACACACACACTCAACACACACCTACAGAAGAGAGTGACATTAGAGCTAGTACCAAACATTCATTGTGACTGAGGCAGGAAACACGTCAGGCGTCTTAGCAACAATGTCATCACCATGGCGACTGTACAATTCATTCCAAAACTTAGACCGGGGGCCGTCGTGTAGCTCAGTGGGTTGAGCAGGTGTTCCATAAACACAGGCTATCATCCCTGCCGCAGCGTCCCCGGTTCGATTCTACCGGTGGCCCTTTGCTGCATGTCATTTCTCCTCTCTACTTTCCTGTCAAAGCAAGGCCCGAAAAGAGCAAAAAGAAGTAATACGGAACCATGTGACATGTGTGTAAGGAAACATATGGTTTTGGTGATTTTGTCAGATGAGCTACAGCTTGCAAACAACTTGGAAGTGACTGCGGTTAACAGTCGTCTTGATGGGCGGGGTTAGCGCTGAGTATTAGATCAATGTCACACTCGTTCCACTGTCTGACATCAGAGACAGAAAAATATGTGAATGAGAGCAGCTTCATTAGGAATTCACACTCTGAGCAGAGAGAGAGGGAAAATGTGAGAAGCTGACATTTGACTGACATTAGAGACTGCAAATGTGACATGATGATGTCATGTCATGAATATGCTAATTAACATGTGATGTCATATAGCGATATTTAGTGACCTTTAGATCATTGTTGATAATGTCCTGGAAAAGTCCTGGAAAAACGATCTCAAGAAAAGAGTGGGAACCCTGCTGGTTCATCTCCCTTATGTGTGTATGTGTGTTTCACCATCTCAGGTCGCTCTGATTGGCTGAGCGGTGTCACATGACCAGTGTTGTAAAGGCCAGGAAAGCTGCACTGGTTAAAATAGAAACGCTCCGTCAAAATTTAATAATTCTCATTAATTTATAGGTTATAATTCTGGGCGTGGAGAGGACGGAGTCTGGGTCTGGACCTGGACTATGGTCTGACTATTAATGACCTCCGATCTAGAGTGAGTCAGTGCACAAACAGAGAAATGTGCACGTCACACTGGTGAAAACACGGTGATTAAAAAGAGACAAAGAAGAAGAGCTGTCGTGTCGCTGCTGTTTTTTATGGATGCAGCCTGTTTGAATCTCTCTTCATCTCGATGTGAACGTGGTCCCAGCAAAGACCAGGGAGCTGGAGAGAGAACGGAAGAACATGAGAAAGAGTGAGTGAAAAAGGGAGGAGGGGACAAAGAAGGAGAGAAAATAAACAATATGAAGGAGAGAGAAAAAGATGAGAGAGGACAAAGACAGAAGAAGGAGGAGGAAGGCCAGACAGAGAGGCAGATGGGGAGAGAGAGGGAGAAAGAGGGGGTTGGGGGGGGGGGGGGGGGACAAAAGTGAGCGTGAGAGTAGAAGAGGCGATCACATGTTGCAGAGAGAGAGAGAGATTAAAAATGGCAGAGTGAGGGAGCATGACGAAACCAGTCCAAATCTTCAAAGTAGATTAGAGACACTGAAGCGAGGTTTTTTTTTTTTCATTACCTCCTGTGTGTGTGTGTGTGTGTGTGTGTGTGTGTGTGCATGTTTGCACTGAACTTCTCCGAGCAACAACGACAACACTGAACTGTCAGAATCCTCCTCCACCCCTCCACCCCACCTCCCATCCCGACCGCCGACGCTGTTCCATCCCATCATGCAACTGCTTCATCTTTTCATCTCTGTGTGGACAGTTCTGCTCCTTTTTCCCGCCCCTCCCCCCTCCCCTCCCCTCCCCTCCCCAGGCGGTGCCGCTGCCGTTCTGCGTTCTGTGGGTTTGTTTAACCCGCCTCTCGCTAAATGTTTATCACCGCCTCGCCAATGAGGCGTCCCACATGAATTTAAACGAGAATCCCAAATGGATTTTAAATTGGCTCGAGTCGATGGGGACGAGCTCGGCGGTGGCAGAGAGCGAGACACGACCTGCCGATCGCAAAAAGAGATGAAGTCAAAGATAAAAGCCACTGATGAGGGAGCCGGGGGGGGGGCAGGGGTGGTGAGGAGAGGGAGAGTTCCTATGATAAGTGATACAGATGATGGCGATAATGACCATCTATCTGTTTTCAAGCTAATATAATACATGCTGATTGTGATCTGTTGCTGTGAGCTGTGTGTTTTGTCTCTCCGCAGCGTTGATGTGGAGGCTGACTGCTGGCAAACAGCAGCCTCGGCCGCAGAGCGATGTGATGGAGGAGCAGAAATAACTGCACTTGATGGAGCCAAAGAGTCACAGTGATGATTACAGGGACGACTTCCAGCTCAGAGGCGGACACATGGCAGACACAGCTACGTGGCGTTTTAATACAGCGGTGGCGGTGCGTTGATGTGCGCCATTCATGAGCCCAGGGCTGCACCTCTTGTTACGGGCAGTTACCCAGATGCCCCGGTTTCCTGGCTGCAGGGGAGACGAGGAGCGCTTCCAATTCACTGAGCCGCCAAATCAACTACTTTCATCACACGTATCAGTACGACTAAAAGAGGCAGAGGAATGACTAAACATAAGACACACTGAGCAGCAGACAGCAGGAGAGAGGGAGGCACAGAGAGAGAGGAGTCACGACTGCTGCAGAAAGTTAAAGAAACAACACAACTACACCGACTGGAAATGAGACGATGGCCCCGCCCCCCTTCACTCACTCCCTATCCCTTGAAGTGAAGGGTAGAAATGTTCCCCTCCAAAATAAGACACCAATAATGCAACAATTTGCTGCTGCTGGACTTCGATTAACGTTCTGACATCATCTGCTGCCTCAGACCTGAGGAGTGTCATGGAAATCAGCAACAGTGATGTAACACTAGTGAACGTCACAGTGTACCAGCAATTTCTTGGAAAACTTTGAATGTAACATAAAATGGTTGTTGCAATCTTAAAATCCTTATTAAAGGCAAACGAATTCAAGATGTTTGTGCCTGGTTGGTTTCGTGCGGCCATCTTGCTCATAAAATCCAGTGTATTCTGGGAAATTTGTCATTGAGGGATGTCACCCCCCCTTTAGCCCTTCACCTTCATGCAAATAAGTTAATAAGTTAGATGCTCCTGATGGTTCAGGTTCAGGTTCAGGTTCAGGTTCAGGTTCAGGCTGCTTTATTGTACCCATTAAAATGATCAGATGATGACGTCCTTTTGGAAAATACAAACACAAAACCAACACATACAGGCTGATTAAAAACATGATGCTAAAAGTGCTGAAAGTGCTCAAGGCTTCACAGATCAGGACATAAAAGAGAGAGAAGGGTCAGTGAAAAGGTAAAATAATAAAACTTTGTAAAATACTGTCAAAATCTGTTATATTTATAAAACACAGGGGGCTGGAGCGAAAAGCTGTTATGTTCTGCACCTGAGGTGAATAAAAGCTTCATGATTGTGTCATGTGGGATTCAGCTGACCAGTGGTGAAACTTGATCAGTCAGTCATTCAGTCATTCAGTCAGAAACATTAGCATTTATAAGGCTGGTTCTGCTGTTGTGGTCTGGACAGACAACATCATGTGGCTATTGAGTGCAACTTGCTGGAGTGGATCATCCAAATGCAGCAATATTAATGGAGATAAACATCCCATCCTCAGGTCATTTTGCGTCAAGCTGCTACGAGGCAATAAATCAAGGCTGCGACAAATTGAGCAGGTCGCTTTAGAAGTTCAAGTCTTTTTTATACAGGATTAGCTCTTTGTGTTCCTGTGGCCCTGCAGCAGCTCAGTGAGGAAACACTGTAGTTTTTTTTTACACAGCTTTTTAGATTTTGTCCTCCATCTCTTACACTGAAATTGCTTCAGGAAGGTCCCCTCCAGACGACAGACAGAACATTTACAGCCATTTTTGTATTTATGAACCTAAAGCCTGGAACGGCATTCCTGCTGATCTCAGACCTGCTCCAACACTGCATCACTTTAAACTAACCCAAACTTTTTCCCTAAAAGCACACACACCATATGCATGTGTGCATTTATTTGTATGGGTTTTTTTTACTCTTGTTTTCTTATGTAAAGCACTGTGAACTGCTTTTCTCTGAGACGGCACTCTATAAATACATTTGAATGAGAATGACTTGGGTTCTGGCTGCAATGTGCCCATACATACAGATGAATGCAAATTCCAGCCCCATTTTCCGTGGAACTGTTTGGATGAAAGCAAAGGTGGATGTACGAGTTTCTGTTAAACAGTGTATATCTGATGGTGCTGATGCTGTTCCTGCATGTGCACCTCTGCTAACATGAACCTGTGGAGAGAGAGGGCTCAGGTCTGTTTCTTCCTAGCAACCATCATCACTGTAAAAAATGAAGTTAAAGGGGGAGTATGCAAGTCGCTTTTTCATTGTTTTGGTTGATTTTGTTGAGTATTTGTTTTCAATGAAGCTGGCGAGAAGGCAATCCGTGGAGCGATGTCCACTGAGGTGGGTAACATCCACAAGAGATTACGGATTACGTGAGTCAATCCCCATAGACTTGCATGTTAAAAAGCCCAACTTTACTGTTACATAAACATGTTCACAGGCTGATATTAAACTGGACAGGGGGTGTTTTTATAGTCAATGTAAACTATAAAAAATATAAAAAGCATTAATATGGAAGGAAAAAAGCAGGAAGCAAACTGGTTGTGTGCAACACATCCATGTGGTGCTGCAGCTTTTGTTACATTGGAGATTGATGCTACCGAGAAAATAAACACTTATATGCATTCTTGTGGAAAGAGAGAGAAGAGCAAACTGATATCGATCTCCTCATCTCTTGAGAAGAAATCATTAGCTCAAAAATGTGGAATTTTTCCTTTATCCTTGCACTAAAAGTAAATCTATCCCAAGTTGGATATGAGAACCCGAGCTAATGGACTAACAGAGATCTTAAACCAGGGGGGAGTGAAATTAGATTTTTTTTTCCATCATGTTTTTCTCAAGCTGCTACTTTCCCAGAGTTTATTCCTCTAAAATGAAGACATGCTGTTTGTGCAACAATCACAACGACGACGGCAGGGCAAACAAAATCAGCAGAGAGAGGAGGAAAATGACGGAGAGCAGAGGAGGAAGTGTGACAGAAAACAAAAGACACTGAGGCGAGAGGATAAAGTGAGGCAGAAAAACTGAAACTGAGATTAAAGAACGACAGAGGCAGAGGGAGACGGTTGTAAACAGGAGAGTGACAAAGGAAAAAAGAAGGCAACGATCTGAGTGACAGAAAATTGGGCAGAAAGAGACGTGATGTTGAGCGAAGACAGGAAATGAGAGATGGCTGCAGGTGGAAACAAACAACCGACGATAACAATTAATTAGGGTCTTTCCTGCAGGAAGTGCTCTCATGGCAGCTAGCGAGCAGAGCCGACGGGACCCCGCTGATACCAACCGCCACCGCAGTTCACTGCAGCAGCTCCGAGGGCTAGTCACAGCCGCAACTCCATTAACTCCCTTCAATCCCATCTCATTTTATATTGGAGGCATTTAGCTGACACTCATTCATGGCGACTTACAGCGAGGAGCAGCAGCAGAGCACGAGGCTTTAAAGTCCCGCTTCATCAGCTTCACAAGTGAAGACAGCGGCGGTCAGAGCGGTGGCAAAACAAACAAATATTCCTGAAGACGTGCGAGGCCACGTTTGTTGAAAGAGATGGAGGAGAGGAAGTCTGAGGGTTGCAAAAAGCACAACATAAACAACAATGCTTGCAGAGCTCTTTGGAGGAAAAGATGGTTTTAACGTCACTGGAATATATTAAAACCTGCAGGAAGGGTGGAGAGGTTAAAGGTCTATATATAAAGGTTACTGATTATAAATCAGGTCTAGGTCGTATATTAATACTGTGGAAGTGTCAACGCCTCAGAAATGCACACAGCCTGTATTCGAAAACTGGGCCTTTAAATGAGGCGTCAGGACTTCCTGTAACTTTGTGATGTCACAAAGCTGTCAGCCCACATCCATCTTCCAAGCTTTGCCAACCTCAAACCGTCCAATACGCTGTCTTGCAGGATTTGGTTTCTCCAAGTGTACTACTTCTATATTTCATTGGATTACTCAAAATACATTCAGCCAATCAGAGAAGAGGATCAGGGCCTCCTCTCTTCTGATTGGCTCACACCTGTTGTTAGTACAGCTCCAGAGGGAGGAGGTGTAAAACTAAACCGAGATGACTTTTGTGTCTTACAACCAAAAATATATCTTTGTGTGGATCAACACTTGAACATAAAAACAGCAGCGAGCGTAAAATATGAGGCTTTTAAATCATAAAATATTTAAAACTCACATGAACCTGGCAGCTCAGTATACATTTACCCCACCACCGCGGGCTGATGCGCCACTGTGCGACATGAACATGACACATTTTCTGTGTTGACTCTCGCTGCAGCCAGTCAACAGAAATCCCTGCAGAAGAACAGCTTTAGAGGTTTTAGCTCAGCAGGACAAAAGCATCTCCAGCATTTTAAACTGAACCCCAAGCCGCTTGGGTCAACATGAATACATTTCTCAACACAAAAGTGTTAAAAAAAAAAAAAAACATCCTTTAATCTTCAAAAACCCAAAACTGCCCCCTCCCCCCCTCCCTCCCTCTGCAGCTCCAACATCACAGCAGTGTGTCGGGGTTAAATTGTAAATTTGACTTTCCTGCTGCATGCCTGACCTGCTGTTAGCTAATCTCTTTTTGCCAAAAAGTGGAAGCATCGGAGCTGGCTGTGAGCTTTTCTGATGTGAGGGATGATGTCTTCACTTCTTTTCAGATGCAATAAAAGAAAGACAAAAAAAAGTCTTCCACCCAACAAAGGAGGAGTGATCCGCACAAAGCACATTTTGTCTGCGGGGTAATGGCCTTTAATGCTCACCTAAATATAGGATATTAGCTTTCTCTTCCTTCAGGGGATAAGGAGATTTTGTTTTGCAGTGGCGGCATCATGAAGCCCAGAGTGTTGCTGACTCAAACCATTATAATGACATGGTAATCCTCTCATTTAGCTGCTGACACACGACACATTTCTGCCTCCGAAAACAGCGGGGAGGCGAGAGGAGAGGAAGAAGGAGGGAGGTTCGATTCCTGCTCGTAATGTCAGCCTGCAGTAGAAGACAGCGGGAGGAAATAAGCTGGTGAAAGACGGGAGAGTGACAGGAGTGACGGGAAGGAAAGGAGGATGTGCTTTTACTTCTATAATGAAGCTCTGCAATAGCTCTGTTTGTCTTAGATCAGGTTCAAGTGACATTTCTTGTCTTGTCTGAGTTAAATGATCAACTAATTAAAAGCTTAAATGCTCGTCTGTGATCTGTTTCTTTCACTGTCATGATCAATTGCTTCCTATTTAAATCACAGCACGTCCTGTCGGTTAATGTAACCGCCACTGTTGTGGTGTCTAAGACTGAAATACTGAAAATCCAGGCTCCATATATGTTGAGTTTGACTTTCCAAATGTCCTGGCACTACATCATACAGATTTAATAGCAGTCTAACACGTGTTATCCTGCTCTCAGATGAGTGCAGAGACAGATCATGAATACATTTGGGTGTCTCTTGTGACACATGGACGGGGTGGTGGGGTGGACAGGGTCGGCCTAAACCTGACACAACCGATGCATCAATGTCATTTTCTTTATAGTTGAACTGCAGCTGAGAGCGTCACTGACTGACTGAGTGATGAAGTTATGCCACTGGTGGTTCGGCTGTTGGAGCTTCCTCATTGATTGTAGCTCCTTTAAAATGACTTTGGTGGAAAAACACTGTTGACAAATGAGCTTAACTGGCTTTTCACACCCTTAAAGAAGACTATATAACGTTTCAACAACGTTTTTGGACAAACCTTTGTTACTTCGAACCTCCGCTGAGTTTTTAACTTGCCTGAGAAGATCATTGTACCAGTAAATCTAGCAGGCGTCCTGATACTGTCCAGCCACATCCCAGGTTTCTTTCAGGACAAGCCATTTTATCTATGTTAATTTATTCTTCTTCTCAATGTCTGGAAAGCCCTAATCAAGAATTCCAGCTTTCCCAGGACGCACTGGGAATACAGTGGGAATATTCCCAGCAAAACCTGTGCTTTTCAAATGCACCGTGAGCCCTGGTGTCCCAGTGTTAACGTGACACACTGGTGTCACTCATGCTGAAACTGCAGAATTAATTAAACCCTGATCCTGATGATCCTGATGAACTGCAAGCCAGGGGACAATGAGCATGTGTAATTAGTCATTTATACTCACATTTGCATTTAATTACCTCAACATGCTTCCACGTCACAGTTCATTCACACTTATGAATAAAACAAGACTAAACAGAGAAGTGACTGCGAGGTTGTATGCAAATGCATGTCGGTCTGAGTCATAACTGGCTGAGTTTTATGGGCCTCGGTATAACTGCTGAGGAGGCAAAAGATGGATGGGGGGATGTGGTGATGGTGATGATGATGATGATGATGATGAGAGAGAAGATGTGGGAGGATTCACCGATAGGTGAGGAGCAAACGAAGAAAGTATAAGAGCTGATGGGAAAAAGCAACATCGAAGAGTCTGGCTTCCTGCTGTGTGACGGTTACGTATCCATTTTCTGGGAGAAAAGAGTGAAACATTAGCTAAAGCTCATCACTCAGCAGCAGGAGGAAAGCAGAGGAATCCATCTTGGTGGCACCGACGTCGAGACAGTTATCGACAAACCTAAAGAGTTTCATGGCACATTATTCATCAGATAATTTAGAAACAGTAGTGGGAGGTATCGACGGCGGAGACGGATGTGGCAGAGAAAAACAACGAGGAAAAGGTTTTCAGAGATGTTTGACTAAGAGCTTCAATACTGGCAGTTTGTCATTTTCTTTCTTTTCTTCTTTTTTTTTAATTTAATTGATCGATTAAGTCGTTTGAGTTTCAGACGTGTGGCGGTGACACGATGTGGAAGTGCTGCTGCTTCGTGATGATGCAACTGATGCTCAGAGTTTCTGTATTTTGTTGGATCCCAGGCAGGTTTGTAAGCAGAAGCTGTAATGAATGTATTGATTAATCGATCGTATTCCCTGCTCAGCCATAGCTCTATACTGTCTGCACTCAGTAAAGCTATATAAAGAGTACACCTCAAGTGCACAAGAGAATAAACGTAGATTGAGGAGGCTCATTTTTTGACCCCAAAACATTAACAAGAAGCATCAAGACAGAACACACCTACAGTATTATTGATATACTCTACCTTGTTAGCTTAGCTCGCTAGTTAAGTTCTCAAAAACTCAAATATTCAGTTCATTTTTCACCAACTACAAGCACAAAGGAATAACTAATTCAGATTCAGTGCCTTATACTGATCTATGGGAAAGACTGTTCCCTTTGTTAACACTTTCAGTAGATCTTTATCCATGTGTGAAATCATGCAGCCCATTGAGAGGCTGTGTTGGTGCGTTGAGGGGAACGAGCACAGGAGGCTCCAGCAAACCAACACATGTAACACGAGGCCTGTATTTCCACTGTTTACCTCATGCTTGTCATTAAAAATAGAAAAGCTGCTGCCATGATGACTTTCCAGAGCTTAAATCCTCGTCTGTGGTGTCGACAGCGTTTGACATCTGATAACTCTTTAACGTCTTTATTCTGTTCCTGAATCTGATTTATTGTGTCAGTGGCACTTAAACAACGTGGCACCAACCCGCAGTGTGGTTTTAAGATGATGATATTTTAAAGAGCTCTTTCCTGAGGACCTTTGGGACATTTCACCTCTGATCTCAGACGCCTCTTCAGTTCTAACTGGTAGGTTCCCAAGCGTTTAACCTCTAATGGGGGCATTAGCTCCTGGAGAGGTTCAATGACTCACGTGTGATCACACTGTTGAGTCAATGTGAGTGAACATGTGAGTTACTGAATCATTGACCATGGCACTTTTCCTTGAACTCAGCGAGGCTGACGAAAGATGTGAAGCAGGCTTCAGAAGGACTTACTGGGAAAACACAATCCTGCAAGTCCGGTCGCCTTTTCGCTGTTTTGCTAACCGTCCTCCCTCCCCCACTGACCATGTGGATTTGTTTTCAACAAAGCTGGTGAGAAGGCAATCCATGCAGTGGTGGGTAATGTTATATATCATATAGGGTTTACTATGTGTACATTTGTGTATTCTTATCTGTCGTAAACAAGAGATTACAGGTGTTTATAGGTTGGTTTTTGGCCAAGAGACACTACGTGGAAGGCAGAGAGCCTCCGTTATCCCCATTACAAGTCATTTAACCATTATAATTACTCTGAAGCTCTTTAATTCAGGTAAAAATCTTGCATTACTTCCACAATTATTGGATTGTGTCACCAAGATAAAACATACTACGATTGTAGTATTAAAAAAAACAACCTTAATCTCCACAGCAGCTGATAACAAATACAACAAGGTCTGGAGCACTTTAAAGTCTTTATGTTTGATGCTGGTAAGATGAAACCAAGGAGTGACTGTGGCATCTGTCATCATTTCCAAAGGTCTCTGCAGCCCCAGCGTTTCAAAAAAGGAGATAAAATGTAGCATGTGATGACTTTTATCAACAGCAAATTAAAACAGAAGCTGATGAGGAAGCTGTGAGCGTTTTAATAGAGACCTGGTATTTAATGTCTTCTTTACCGCCGGAGAATTTCTTCGTCTACAAATGGAGGAAATGAAAAAAGGTTTGTTAAATGTCAAGTCTGATTATTCTGCCTCTGCAGGAGGAAAACAAACAAAAACGCTGACTTTACATTTGTTGGTCAGGCTTTCATAACCGTGTGTGCATCCACTGGAGTACAGTGTGTCATCACATTAAACTGAACTGAAAACCCCCTGTTCCTCCCCGTCCAACATCACATCCAATAATCGGCAATCGTCACCGTGACGCAGACGCATGGAGGAGACAGTGAAAACTCTCTGAATCACTTCAAATGTCAAGTGGAATAAACCTGATAAAACTGCTGACATTTGTCTTTGGTGCAGCTTGAGCTGAGATCTGTAAGTGAGCTCCAGCAGGAAAAGAAAAAGCTCAAAGGCTCCATGGAAACAGCAAACACAGCAGCACATGAACTAAACAACAATTTATCTGAAGTGTTCCCGCAAACCACCACAAAGAAGAGGTCCCCAGAGGGTTCACAGACCTACATATGTGTTTAGCCAGAAATGTTGTCCAGGTTGCATTTCACTTGATGTCAGAGGAAATTACTGTCAGGCCAAAGCTGAGCATGAAAGGATGAATGACGTGGTTTATTTTAGATCAACGGAACAATGAGATCCCACGAGAGTACAGCGCTAGCTAACTTAGCACAGTCAAAAAAGGAACAAACTCACAATATATCGTTTAGGTTATAGTATTGCATTATATCGCAACATATCGAATCGTTGCCCCTGTATCGTGATACGTATTGTATCACCAGATTCTTGCCAGTGCACACCCCTCAAATACTTTGACTCAAGCTCCTCCCCATGAGGAACACCTCACCACACGTCTATTTTGTGGACGGTCAAAAAAAAAACATAAGGTTATTTCATGAATGCTCCCAGGTTGTTATATTTAATATCTCCTTTCCAGGTAGTATTTTTTTATAATCCTTTTATGACACAGGAGGAAGAAAAACACAAGAAGTGAAGGAGAAACATTAAAAAGAAAAAGGTGAGAACAGCCGGATGGACAGAGTGATGGATGAATGGATGCATGGAGGGCAGCTGCAGCGGTGTGAAGGTGACAGATTGACCCCCGGGTCTCCTCTGCACCCGAGAGAGTCGGACCGCTGGGGTGAAAACTCCAGAGGCGAGCCAGCGGGGAAAAAAACAACAAACTCCAACGTCAGCAAATATAGAGGAGGAAAGAGGAGGAGGATGGATGAAGAGCAGGGAGAGGGGGTGGGGGTTTGGGGGGTCAATTAGAGAGGGAGAGACATGTGAGGATGTGTGGATGGATTTATTGTAAGTGAGTGTGAAGGAGACGAGAGGAAACATGACAGGAGAGGAAACGAGGAGAGGTAGGAAATAAGAGTGGCGGCAACAAAAAAAGACGAGAGAGAGAGAGAGAGAGAGGCGAATGCAAAAACAAATAAGTGAAATTAAAATTTCTCTCACTTAATTTTATGTTGCAGTAGCTTGAGAGCAGCGATGCCACTAACACTCATCTGAGCATAAAATTTAACAACAGCAGAGAGAAGCTTTTAACTGAACAAAAGCCAGAAGCCTTAAAGGATCATTCCACTTTATCACCATGTGCTCCCACATCCAGGAACCAATCCAGAGCTTCGTTTGGTGAATGTATGGAGCTGGATGGATGGACGTCAGCTGAGATCACACATCCACATATTTTACATAATTACATGATAAATACTAAATATTTCTTTCTGTGTTTCGACCTCTGCACAAAACAAACACTAGACTTTTCCAAAATGGCCTCCAGGCTCCACTGTCTCATCTAGTTTTGATGGAAGTCACATCAAGCTACAAAGAGCAGGAAGTTAGACATAGGAACTTAGCTGGTGGCCACATGTCAATCAATCAGGATTTTCACCATGAACCCCCAGTAGAAGCATGAGGTTAGGAAAAATGTACAAAGTAGTGGAAAATCACCTGTTGGACACACAGAAACTGTTCATTCTTCGTTCCTGACGCAGGCTGAGTTTAAGTATTTACTCATTACCACTCACACTTTTAATGGGATGTTAAACCAGGATCAGACTCGTGTTACTCTCTCCAAGATACAAAAAAAAAAAAAATGGAACCAAGTCTAGCCGAATCTGGGCAGATTCTGCTTGTTATCCTCCAATATTGGCTGGAGGATTGGGCCTGATGCAGAAGCAGCGCTTGATAATCACGCTGTGTACAGGCCAGATTCAGGCTGTGGAGCAGGGCGTTTACAGGGCCAGAGGAAAACAAGGAGCGGATTTAAAAATCCCTTATACACATCCAGCGCAACAACAAGTCCGTCTGTCTCTGTGTAATTCCTGGCATCCGATGAATCCAGTGAGTATTTGGGGCATGAAGGACAATGTATGCGAGTCAAATTTTGAACCACAGTAACAATATCAGTCCTTAAAAGGATGCATTCATTGCCGGTTTTGGTCTTTTTTATGGGATTTGCTCAGCTTAAGAAATATATAGAACGTAATCTGACATCTTCCTTTTCACAGCAGCACAGGCTCCGATTTCACATTGGAATTAAATTCTTACATAATTGTGTCTCGATCAGGCTGCGTGAGAGGAAGGAGGGGGAAAAAAAAGATGTCCGACAAGCAAATCTCAGCTCTCTGTGGCCCCATCTTTCATTTCATGGAGAGCACATGCTCCAATGTCAAAGACTGACCTTCAAGCAAACAATATGAAGAGAGAGAGAGAGAGAGGGGCTAATGGAGTGATGCGGGGAGAGAGATTTTTTGAGGGGAGGGCGGAAAATACAGTGGTGAACACTGTAGAGGAAGGAGAGTGAAAGACAAAAGAAAAGAGGCCGACTTCTTCCAGACGGACTTGTGTGGATGAAGCGGACGATCCAGTGAAGATATGACTTCATCCTCTGGATAAAAACAACAGAAAATGTGCAGTTTGGAGCTCAGAGTGATTGAGCTCCGAAACAAAGCCTGTATTATCACTGCAACAGCTGTTGTTTATCTCTGAGAAAAGCTCCGCGAACAAGTAGAGACACAGAAAAGTGAGTAGTTTGAAGTGAAGCACACGTCGTTTCATAAATCCTTAATGAGAAAGCTTTTTTCTTTAATAACTGGAGATGAGATACAAAGTTAGGCAATAAAAAAGGAAGAGGTTTCTTATGAAAACACTCAAATCTCCATTCAATCTGCACTCCTGTAACAACATGGATACTACAAAATGGGCTGAACAAAGAGACTTTTTTATGTGAAAACTGCTCACATCCACAAAGAATTATTTTTTTATTAATTCTTTTAGCTCATAGTTTTGGTTTCAGTACAGCAGCTGAAAGAAATCCAGATGTTTCCCTCAGGAGCTGGAGGAGGCCAAACATGGAGCTAAAAGAGAGGATGGCTATGCGCTAACGGGTTACCAACAACTTTTTTTGCTTGTCTGTGGTTTTAAACCAATTCACCAGGAATGCTAACTGTGACTTTCTGTGTAATTGCATTAATTAGAAAACCCAATGAGAAACAAAAAATAAGTCTCAGGGGTTACATCTGAGGAGAGATCACAGTTAACGTTAATGTGTTTCCTCAACACCGGCGCTGGATGGGAACCAAGTTCATTTTCATCCTGAGCGATACGACACTGCAGCAACACGAGTCTGACAAAAAAAACATTTAATGTGATGGATGAAAAAACAAAAAACAAACACCTTTCAGCTCTTTGCAATCTCATAACAAATGAACACATCCACCTACTTCATAGAGGGTGAGAGAATACAGCACGGCACAAAAACTGTTTTGTATCTATACATCTAATTTCCTTCTTCATGACAATGCATTCAGGGCACTCATTTAAATTTAAGTAAAGCCCAAGACTTTGCATAGTTAAGGGCACGGATGTTTTGAGTGACAGGCAGGTGAGCATATACCTGCCACATTCGCATCCTCCTCTTTATCCAGCTGCCCAAGCTGACAACATTGCAACAGGACACTCCAAGCTTCAGCTCCACGTCACGGCAGATACGGCCATTACGGACTAGGGGAGTAATACATACAAGCTGTAGTTGTGTTTGTGCATTGGAACACGTAGTTCAGCCGTTCACAAGCTGCAGTTTCAAAGTAAAGGGCTGTTGGATGTCAAGATAAAGTGTGGAAATCTTTCAAAATAAAAGAAGTGATGCTGTTCTTTAAGGGGCTTAAATGACCTTGTCTACAGCAGCTTCTGCAAACCGTGAGCCTGCTCATCTGAAGCCACTGCAGGTGATAATAGACAACAGTGGCCCAACATCAAATAACTCAACACAGCATCACAGCTGCTTGACATCTACTGCAGTTAGCCTGGCTCCTGAGCCACTTGTTGTCAACTTCCAGAAATAAGAGCTTGAGATATTAGTTTAATCAGCATTACAAATGTAAATCGGTCTTAGCAACAGCTTTGTGTCACATGGAGACAATCAAGTGGACAGGTAGGTCAACACAATCAACGGTTATGGCAAAGTGCCCGCTCCTTCCTCACCAACAGGAATCAGCTGATGTGAACACAGCGTCTGGGCTGAATAATGAAGTGAAACTGAAACAACAGTTCAGTGTGATTATCCTGCTGCTACACTACTTGGATAAACACACTTGGTAACTTTCCACCACTGCAGCAGACTGAGAGAGAGAACAGGACAGAGAGAGAGAGAGAGAGGGAGACAGTTGGCAGTGGATAGAAAGAATGAAAAAGAGAGATTAGAGGAATCCGAGAAATAAAACACCGAGCACAGACGGATGGAGAGCGAGCGGGTGAAGGAGGAGGAGGAAGATGAGAATCAGGACAGGCAGAGGGTTTCGCCTCCCGTGGGAGCGTTCACACCTCCGACTGTCTGAGGTTCGGGCTCCTCCACTACCTCGGCTCCTCCACAGGCTAACACCAACAGAGAGGAGGAGTGAACCTCTAGGGGGAGCGTCTGCAGAGATGAAACACAGGAAGCACAGAACAGCCCCAACAGGTCTCACACTGCGGAGGAAGAGGAGGAAGAGGAGGAGGAGGGGCGCTGCTGCTGCCAGAACAACTTGATTTTTTATATCTGTTGGTTCAGGTGTTGAAAACATGAGGATTTCCTGCTTATTTCTCACAGAGCCAGTATGAGCAGTAGACGTCGACGTTTAAGGCTGTTTGTGAAATAAAGCGATCTCGTCCGGTCCTTATCGCTCCTCACAATTCACAGAGTGTGTGATTGTGATCAGTTAACTGAGGGGGAGAAAAAAGCTTTATAGCTTTACAAGGTCGTATTTCATAAATCAACCCCATCACCACGCGAGTACGTTGACATTTACCTTTTCCTGCAGTCACAGTTCTGGGCTTATTTCCACCTGATTTTACGAGCATAATTTATGGCTTAATGCCTCTTAATGCTTCTCATAATGACATCAAAGAACCATGGTTTATTAATTAAATTAAAGACTCTTGTATTAAGGCCTTTTTAAATTCTGTTTTTTTAGTCTGTAATTTATCTCTGCACCTTAATTTTAGTCTCTTTTTTATCATTGTTGTGTGTAAAGGGAGAAAGGCAGAGTAACATATACTTATGTTTTTACTGTGATACGACAGTTAACCTCTTGAATCTGGTATAAACAGCTCATTTCATGTAAATGTGACACAAATTCAAACTGGCCGTCGCATTCAGACCGAAAAATAATAAGCCGGTTTTCAACAGAATCAAAAACTACTTGGTTTTTTCTTGCGAACTGTGACATCATCAGCGGGGGTGTCATATTCTAGGCTGTGAAGACGAGCAGGAAGGAGGAGGAGGAAGGAGCAGGCAGCAACTGACAATGTGGAGAAAAATTAAGATTAGGACTGTTCTGCTGAAGAAATGAAATGTTTGGTGCTGATTTGGGCATCTACAGAATTGCAAGGAAAGCTAGAGAGCAGTACAAGAAATCACAAGTTGTACGTTGAACTTGCGGATGAGATGGCCAAGGCTGGGTTCACTCCGACGCCAGACCAAATAATCAATAAACAGAAACCTGAAGAATGATTACTGAGACAGCAAAAAGTCCATTTGCCGCTGTTGTGTTTACTTCCGCCTGAGTAACACAGAGTAACGTACTCCAACTTTGGTTCTGCTTAAACTGGTGTGGAACAAAGGACGCTAAACTTCCTGCCTTTTGTTGCCTTGTTCAATTTGTCACTTTCATGTGCAACATCATGTAAAACTGCTGCTGTTCAAGCACTACGATATGATTGATCTTTGAAAACAAAGAGACTCAACTGCATAATTTAACCATTTTTCACTATCAGCATGTGTATCATCTAAATGAGAATATCCTAGATGCTTTACTTTGTTTCCTTAATGACAGGACCACTGGGGCTCAGTCTAGTGTCCATACTGAGCCGAGAGTGAGTGATTGTTAAATGGAAAATCTCAGCTCAGATAAAAACCAGAACATATGCTTCCCCTCCATCAGTGGAACCAATGAGGCTTTTATTCCAGCAGGAACCCAGATGATTTGGCTGCCAACACGCTCGCTGACGACTGGATGTAACATCAAGCTGCTTCTATTTGTTTCAGATGGTGTTTGGATGGAAACTCAGGCACAGAGCAGATTGATGGGGAAAAAGGACTGATTTGGCTTTTTCATCGTTTCTTTGGAAGCTTCATCACGGTAAAAATGTGATCTGGATTTCAGATCCTCTGATACAGCAGAGTCATATATCTCTTTTTAAAAAACAAAGTTCAACTTTATCTTTAAAAAAAGGTGATAAAGGTCTAGTTTTGTGTTGAAGCGTCACCGATGACTAAAGCAAGACTCTTCTTTGAATTCAGAAGAAGCTTTAAGTTCGACTCTACAGCTTCTTCTACTTCCATACAGCTCTGTTCTGTCAGAGTATGAAGTACTTCATTTTACGTATCGTGTTTAAAGAATACTGTTAAAAATTTTTGTTGAGACAGTCCCATAGTTACATTTTGTTGCTAGGCAACATCTAGCGACTGTGACATGACTATGACGGGAGTAAAGAGAAAGTGCAGTGATAAAGAGCCACGAAGGTTGTGACTGATGGACCTGTCAAAACAACACAGGATTGTGTCACTGGCGTTTGATTCCCACGTGAAAGCAGTAGTCAATGTTGTCATGGTTGTAACCATGACAACAGATTGTCTAATCTTTAGGACATACGCATTTTAATTCAAATCACAATATTTTCCTCAACCCAACCAAGCCACGACCGTCAGCAACTCAGTAAAGCCAACGTGTTTCATTGTTGTGACCATGACGACCAAAGCTGGAAGAATGGTTGGCACGTTAGCAGCTAGCTGTTCAACCATGAGCCCTGTCAGTCAGTGCCCCATATCTCACCTGGTTCCCAACAGATGAAAGTGAGTCTGGTCAATCCCGTCATCCCTGGAGATCTGAGACTGAAGCACATGATACCATCGTGAACAAGGTGTTGTTCATGAGCAGGAACTAAAGATTAACAGGCAAATGATGGCAACTGTTAGGACCCTTTGACCTGAGTCAGGAGGCAAAGCTCACAGTTGACCCCCCCCCCCCTTCATGAGCTCTGAGTAGCAACAGAAAGGCTCTGACAGTCAGTTCAAGAAGCGAAACCAAGTTTGGTTGAGGAGCCCAGACATATGGAGGGAGATGAGAGCAGAAGTGCTGCTGCTTCAAGATGACAAAAGGCCACTTGAGGTGGACATCAGGTTCTGGGACAACTCCCTTTAAAAAGTTCTCCAACTGGACGGAGAATCTGGGGTTGTCTCCAAACAGACCGGACAGACGAGACATCAGTCGTGGCCTCCTGACTGTCTCATCGCCCCCCCAGGAGAACCTGGAAACAGAAGCAGGCCCCGGCTTACCCAACTTGTTCCGCTGTCATGGTAACCTGCACGAGTCGGATAAGTGGCAGAAAATGAATGGATCATTTCCTCCACATCTCTGGGTTCGTTCACACTTGTCTTCCATGCATCACAGTGTAGCAGGTTTTATTCCAGACCCGGCATGGCATTAAAATGCTGATCATGTCCTGACAGATTCATTAGCTGTCTCATAAATATTGATTTACTGTCTATTAACCATTTATAAATCCCTAAATAAATATTGAATTAATGTAAGGTTAAACAAGACACTGTATCAGCATGTCTCATCCTCTCTCCATCCATCCATCTCTCCCTCCCCTGCAGCAGTGTCACCCCTCCTTTTTCAGTCACAATCTGCCTTTTTCAAACCCAGAAATGATGAAGTGAGTGACAGTTTGCCACCCTCTGCTCCTTGGCCTGTCTGATCTCCACCAGGCCTGTCACCGGGACGAAGCTCGAAGTCGTAAAAAAGGCCAACGTGCCGGGCAGAGCGTTAATCAGACCGGCGCTAAAATTAAAACACGACTCCCTCCTCCACCGCTGACAGGATCTTCCCCGTCTCTGTGGGAGGTGTTGAGCGCCAGCAGGAAGCCGAACGGCTGCGAGAAACTTTCCTTCTTGTCTGTCACTGTCGCTCTCTGTCACAGTCTGAGCTCCGGTTTATCTGCCTATGAGGTTGTTATCTTCTTTGTGCTCTTGCTATTGATCTGACCCGGCTCACTCGCTCATCTCTTTTCTTTCACTCCGTCTTCCTAACCCGACGTCGGCTCATATTAACAACGAGGAAGACGTTTCTCTTCGATGTGGACCTCAGAGGTACCGGCCCTGAACTTTGAAGACTGGAGAACGCAGGGAAATGTTAGCGTGACGGTGCATTTGAGTTTCCACTCTGCTGCCGGGAAGCTGTTCCCACCTCGTCCTCCTCCTCCTCCTCCTCCTCCCCCCCGCCTGCACTGCTTTGTTTCCGTGACAACACATCTTGACACTCACTGTGTGGATGTGACTGGCGGCTGACGCTGAGGGATGTGCAGCGCATTCTGGGGTGTGCTAACAAACTGTTGCCATGACTCAAATTTCCAACTGGATGTGAGGTTACTCTGACTTTCCAAGAATTCATTTGTACGTAGCTCAGTTGTATTTACCCCGATGCTTTTCTTTTCTGTATCACAGAGTCATATGGACAAACACAGTGACTCAACATCTAAGTGGGGGGAACGCAAGGTCCCTGTAAGAGCAGGAAGACAAGAAAATAAGTCCGATACAAAAACTCCTGTTCTGGCAAATATTGAAGGACATGTTCTTAATTTGTGCAACTAAAATGACCCTCGGCTCGGTGTATTTATCGCAGCGCGATATTGTTAATGCTACAAAAATTAAATTAGTTTTGGTCCCCAACCAGAATCACACTAGAAAATATTGTGGAGTCCAATCAGCTCCCAGGATGCCCTGGGGTGATCTTTCATAATCAAAGAAAATTACCATTTCATGTCAATTTATTAATTCATTTGAATATTTGAACCAAGCAGTGGCTCAGCTGGGCTTAAAAAAGCTGGGGGGTGGAGTGGCAGGACTGGATAGCTTTCTGAAGGACAACATGAGCAACAGGTGCTGCTGAAAAAGAAAAACTGAAAGTGTGAGAGAAACTTATTTTTACGCCTCCATGTTCAGGACGTGTGAGATGGAGGAGAACGACAGAAAGAGAATCTGCTGTGATGACTGTGCACTGTCCAAACAGGCCTTTATCTACCACATATATAAGACACAGAATATCTTCCACATATAAGGTTTTTTTCTCCAAACTGATCACATACGATTAATATTTGCAATTAACTTCTTATAGATCCCATTTAACATTTGAAATGTTGCTCATTTGAGACCCAGTAGGATTATGTAAAAAACAAAACAATGCACAGTAATAAACATGTGGGCGGCAGGAAATCCTGTTCATCTGGCAGAAACTGAAGTGAGTTGCGATAATGTGTATCATTAGAATTCCAGGTGAAAACAGAAGGAAGGAAATGAATGAAAGCCTGTGAGTGTGTGTGTGTGTGTGTGTGTCAAATTGACATGAACATTGTATGAAGGACATAAATGTCCGGGGGCTTTGTAGCATGGGTTTTTTTTTCACAGACAATAACTCAAGGCTGTGGAGTCTCCGAAATGTGTGTTTTATTACGTGCACTGCCATGAGTGTGTGTATTGTTGTTTTATTCTTCCTAAATTAATACCGAACTATTGTAGGGATGTTGAACATGTCCAATTTGGTGCAGAATTTGGATAATTGCAGTCAACATATTTTCAGTGTTGCCTCTCAAATCAACATTTAAGACAGATGTTTGTGATTCCAGTCATGCTGAATAGATTTTCTTGCTTCCCATGTTTAGAAATACAGGATCACACATATGGCTGCACAGTGAAATGTCAGAACAGGTCATTAAGGTCGAGAGTTGGACATAAAAGTTAAATTTAAGGGTAATGAGACAAGGAATTGTGGCTTCACGACAACACACACACCTTCATCCTCCTCCCTCACTGCCTCTGTATTTCATTCCCTGTCTCGTTAACTCAGCTGAAGGAAGAATATTAAGATGGATGGACAAGCTGGAAAGAAAGCAGTGGATACACAGAGGAGAGAGGAGGAAAATAGAAGAGGATAAAGAGCGATGGAGGAGTCAAATCACCGCCTCTTCTTTCATAGAGGAGAAAGAGTTTCTGAAATATGTCGCAGTAATCGAACCAAACCAGTGTGTAGATGATGGACCGAAAGATAAACTGCACAACATGTAAAACAAATGGCAGCGGTTGTGTTAGCGCTGCAGCTAACTGGTGTCACTGCATCAGGAAGAATCAGCTGCTTCTGTTGAGTGACGGATGTGGAAAATGAAGCTTCATCACTTTTAATGAGGACAAATGGATGGGATGAAAGTAAAGTGTGTTGTGCCGGGGCTGTGCTGCTCCAACCCACTTCTGTCCACACCACACTGACACGGCCGCAGGATTTAGCTGTTAGCTCTCTGCTCACAAATTTGATCTCCAACAGTTTCTTGTTAAACCAGATAAACGATTAACACGGGAGGGAAGCGGGCGCCAGACAAACGCTGCAGGGTCGCACGCAGCCGGTGATGAGTGGAGGTTTTTTTTGTTTTTTTTCTTCTTGGCGAGAAAACTGAGCCATGAGACACTGTGATCACACTGTGGTAGCAGGTTGTGTTAGCATCCTCTGCTGCTCTGCTGTCGGACATTAAATATTTACAGCCAGTGCTAATTAGAAGAGGCACAGAGGATCAACACACACTCACACTAAAACACACATGTACAGTAAACTAAAGCCTTTCATTCATGCACATACTTACATTCTCAAATCACATGTACTTTCAACACTCTTGCAGTGTACATGCACACATACTCCTTCGTCCCCGACCTTTGGAGAAGCAGGATGGAAATCCTCTTAATTACTCACACACATACACACACACACACACTGTGTCCACTGAGGCTCTGAATTATTCCTGTTTGATGAGAACAGCAGACAGCTGCTGAACTTTATCACTGCTGGTGAAATAGTCAATTAATGGTGGTAATATGTGAATCATAATAATGCAAAGCACACTGAGTTCTACACTTTCCATCCGTCTATTAGACATTAAAACAAGCCTCTATTCAGGAGCAGCTGCAGGTCTGACTGTTGACTGCTCTCTGCCGTCGTCGTCCCATAATGCAACACACAACGGAGATAGAGAAGCAGCCAAAAGATGGAAAGGTGAAAGAAAAAATGATTAAATATATCGGTTGTTTGTTCAACCTCTTGAAACGACCTTTGTTTGTATTTTCCCAAAGTGTGACCTCGTGCTGGTCGTTGTGGAAGAAATGGCTGTTATCTGCCAGGAGCTGGCAGGACGGTCACCAACCCGATCCAAACCAATCCATTAAGTCATTATGGTTCAGCATCTGGGGACAATGACCTCCATCTTTTGACAGTTATAGATACACTGCTCGCATCTTTGTCTCCAGCCAAAAATTGACCATGACCATCGGTCTAGAAGCCAATGTGTCACCTCAGGTCACTGGTTCAGGTCAGCTGGTTTGTGATTGTTCATGATAATTGCAGCTGGACCAAGACCTCCTACTGTTTTCCTTTTCAAAAGTACATCTTATAGGGCTCTTAAACGTAACTCCAATGTATAGTGTGGGCGGTTTGAGAAAACCTCCTGCCAGGTACAAGTCTTTCACTGCTATTAATCATCTGTTAAGTCATGCCTCCTCCACCAATGTGAGACAGTGATGGACGAGACAGAGCTGGACAATGCTTAGAAGAAAAGCCGACCGGCTTCGGTCAGCTGCTGTCCTTTTGCTGCCCTGTATTAAGACAAGGTCCACAGTATCAAGGGATAAACTTCCATCATGTGCAGCTACTATAATGAAACAAGAAAATTCAGATATGAAAAATATCCAGACCCATCTCATCATCTCATTTGGGCAAATTCCCAGTTATGTGCTTTTTATTTCTGTATTTGTCCACTTTGATGGACATCTCCTTCTCTACAATTTTTTGCAAACCCATGGGTCTCTCCATCGTCTTTGTATGTAAACGCTCAGCCTCTCTGTCAGTCTGGACACATCTGGTTACTGTGGAGTGTTTCCAGTTGTCACTTCCTTTCCATTTACCTGCCTTTGGTTGGAGCTGATTGTCCATCCAGAGATCCAGGATGTGCTTCCTGACAATTATGGGGCGGGTGAAAAAAAAAAGGAGGTAGAAAAATATATCTACATCTCAGCAAGAGCTTAAAATATACTGTCTATTGTGTTAAAAGGTTACAGTCATTATGTGCTCAGGAGTTATAATACACCAAACTGTCAGCACATTTACTGTGAAGAAGAAGCGCCGAGTGGGGAGGACGTGTCAGCCAAAAGTGGCGCTGCTAACACTAATGCTTAGAGACGGGAAAGAGGCAGAGAAAACAGACGTGTCAATCGGAAGACATCCTCCGTTAATCACATGTGTCAGTAAAGAGGAGGCCTGCCATTTTCCCAGAGTGCATTGCAGTGGGGTAAAATTGTCTCCAGAAGCAGCAGCAGCTCCCACGGGGGGAATGTGCTGATTACGCTCTCTCCGTTTGATTGCCACTCCCTCCTATCCGAGTCGGCCGGTAATGGAGAGTCCGACTCTTACCTT
Source organism: Caranx ignobilis (assembly GCA_021432705.1). Classification (NCBI taxonomy): domain Eukaryota; kingdom Metazoa; phylum Chordata; class Actinopteri; order Carangiformes; family Carangidae; genus Caranx; species Caranx ignobilis. The sequence goes on along the minus strand of MU269992.1, from coordinate 4,416,874 downwards.
CTAACAGGCACAGAGTAACCCTTCAATTAACCTTTAATGAATAAACCCCTGAGTGGAAAACAGTGGAAATTCTTAATCCAGATGTAACAGTTGAACAAGTCACAGCTGTCTGCTGCTGAACTGTATTTGAACTTTACACTCCACTGGGAATTAGAGACGTCTGAGTGTTTCTGTAGCTGTTAGACTGCGGGGAGAGGAGCTGTCAAATCATTTGACTGGTGGGAACCCGCTCGCATTTTGTGCCATAAAGTAATTTGGTTCAACTTTCCGAGAGCAAGCCAAACTTCTTGTGTTGTTTGTGTAAAGGAAATACAAACTGTCATGATGCATACACTTTCAATTTTTCAAAAGAGGATAAAACTAAGCCTCTTGGACATCAAGTCTCCGTTCAAATTCAGCGCAAATTTTTAAATTAACTTTCAAGAGAATCTGCAAAAGAAAATGTGAATTAATGCTGGTCTGCATCCAACTGCTGCAGTGTGACGTCGACCGGCTGAGAGCAGAGGAATCAGGTGATTTTATCAAGTGAGCATCAAACACTAGAAATGTGGAAATGTGTTTGTGTGAAGACGGTTCCTGTCTCCTCGTCATCTGATGTGCTTCTCTCTTAACTGGAGAGGTATTTAAGACACGTGACTGATGTATGACTGTGTTTATTACGGTATTCTCCGTTTGTCTTCAACACACAATAACAACATTTCCACATCAGCCAAATGAGTTTTTTTTTTTTTCTTTCAATTGTCCCACGTTTCCATTTAGTACAAACCTTCCAGCTGGTTAACTGCCTCCGAGTCCATTGGAGCTGAAGTGCTATAACAAACCAATCAAATTAAAGCACCAACGTTGTCAAAAAGAACAAGGGCAATGTAACACACGTACTGATTTTTCTCACTGCACTTTGTCATTGCCGCATCCAGGGGCAGAGACTGTCCTGAAAAACTCCACAGGTTTCACAGTCAGTTCACAGTCTCAAGTCCATGTCAAGTTGCTGCCATGTTTGTCCTCAGGCTTTGATTTTCTGACAACACAGCTGTGAACTTGGTGCTGCTGGGCAGCCGACTCTCAAACTCTGAATGCCAGACTGTCCTTGAACACATCAACAAGGTTCACAGCTGTCCCCCTATAGGGCTGGCTCATGTAAAGATACAGTATTCTTGTGGAGGACACAGCCAATCAATGACTCAGTCCAGCAGAGCAGAGTGACCATGGAAACATACATGATGATGATGATGATGAAGAACATTAAAGCTCTTATAAAGGTAGATTTCCGTCAGTCTTTTGATGACAGAGCTGCTCTATGTTCAGCATCAATACTGCAGAAGTACGAAAGCCTCAGTCCACAGAGAAATGTACACAGTCTGTCTTCAGAAGCTGAGCCGTCAAACAAGACTTCAGTTACTTTGTGATGTCACAACAAAGCAGACATCAAGCCCCGCCCCCATGGACCCACCATCTTACTTTGCAGGACTTGGTTTCCCTGTGTGTTTCACCTGAAATTTGATGTATTTTCTCTTAGATTACACAGAAAACAGTCAGCAGCCAATCAGAGGACAGCCCAAGAGCCTGCTCGCTTCTGATTGGCTGAGGACCTCTGATTACTAGAGCTCCAGACAGCAGCTTGAGAGAAGAGATGTAAAACTCTTTAAACTCTTAAAACCACCAATATATCTTCTTGTCCGTTAAAACCTGTCATAAAATGCAGGTAAAGTGTAAAACGTCGGGGCTTTGAACTGACTTTTCTATCTGTGGACTTCAGATATTAAATTTTCCACTTGGACTGATATGTAATTTACCATATCACAATATAATGCAAATAAGTTTTCTCAGTTTTCTCAGTGAGTTTCAGCCTAGCTGTCGTGTGCCGGGTTGTGTTTTACGGCTTATTTCTTAAATCACTGGCTTCCTCCTCCCTTCTGACTTTTTCTTGTTTTTTTAATCTTCATCGTGCTCCTCCTCCTGCTGCTGCTTTATATCACGTTGTTTTCATCAGTGCATCTTTCCTCTGAATGAACTTTTTTAACAAACCCATAAATACTCTGCTGCAAACGCCTCCTCCTTCATTTCTCATCGCCACCGCCACCGCCGCCGCAACCTCCGCCTCTGCTGCTCCTAATCTCCCCTCGCTGCAGCTCAGACATTAATAACTTTGGAATAAAAAATTACAGAGGTGAACGGCAAACGTTTAAGTGGAGAGGTTAAAAGGAAAAAAAAAAGAAAAATCCAAAATGCTCCGACTCCCACGTGTGCTGATAAAGTCCCGGCTTCTGCTTTCTCTCCTGGTGTAATTATCCAAACCAGTCAGATATTACGTCGCTAAATGCCAACTCTCGTATTAATCGCCCATACACACATATCATTTAGCCTGCACACACACACACACACACACACCCCCACACACACTGTCTCACCTCACATCATGCTGAGGCAGCTGCAGAAGCCAAATCTAGTCTTAAATGTAAAAATCCCCTAATTACACATTTTCTATCCTCCTCTTCCTTTTGTTTCACGTCCCTCCATCTTTCACTTCAATCCAAACATCTTCATGGTGAGACTGTTATTTCACATCCTGTTGCCATAGTAACAAAAAACAACAGCAAAATTAATATTGCAAGGAATACGCATGATGCAAAATACAGTATCTCCTCTTCTTCTCTCTCTCTCTCTCTCGCTCCCTGTCCATCACAACCTGGCTCACCCAGTTCATTTCCCTCCATTATGAGATGACCCATTAAGAGGAATCAATCTCTTTGATGCCGTTTGCCTCATCGTGGCGGCTCCCACATCAGCCGAGTGGTAATACCTGAGAGGATGGTTATTACGGGGATTATGGGTACAACATGGGGGCCGCGCCGCATCACTCAAAAAACCATAATGACAGAGCGGACGGTCCTCGAGAGTGTCAGCGCCTCCAACTCTACTGCTGATGGTGTGTGCTGTGATGGAGACGTGAATCACAGACTGGTTGAGTTTGTCTGTCATCTGTAATAAACACAGGTGTAGGAGTGCATTAATAAATGATAATGTGCAAACAGTCACATTTCCTATATGGTCATTTAAAGTGATTCAACACTTGTCTTCTATTAGACAATATCAATATCAGCAGCAGTGGTGTTACCTGTCATCGAGCCATAGTCTGTGGAAAAACATGGGAAATATATCAACACCTGTGACTTTGGGTTTATCAGACAGTGAAGGATCTGATTCTGTGGAGAACAGTATGTGTGTGGATACAAGCTTATGGATGGAGAGGGTGGAGGAAAGGGAGAGTGATTATACTGCATTCTTTAATGCAGGATAATAACAGGGTCGGGGCAAGTTATTTGAAAATCAATTACTCCTGTTTTACAGTTCATTAAAAAGTAATTATTGAACTAATTACTCAACAGTGGAGGTAAAGGCACCTTTAAACTAATGCAAAACCTCCTCACCAACACTCACACTGCCGAATGTGGATTAACCCGTAGTGACTGTTACCAACCCAACTGAACGCAACTACCTCAGGGTTAACGCTCCTCCAGTTCTTGTGCTAAGCATCACTTGTTACCGACAAAAAATATCCACGTCGTAGTGTGTGTAGTGTGTAAAGTAGTTGTATGAAATGAGAATAACTTCCCTTGTTGACTGAGCACAACAATAACACCTGTTTACATCTTAGATTTCTAATGGTGAAGGGTGAATAACAACTCAGACAAACATCAAACCAATGAAACTTCACACTGGGGCTATAGTTTCCAAATATTTTAGGTCTAAAAGAATGAATCTGAGGATTTTCTTTTTAATTGCTCCTGTTAGGCAGTAGTTCCACAGCAGCAGATAATGGGAGCGGACGGATCTCAGGTCGTTTACATCCCACAAAACCACATTTTTTTCCCACAGACAACGTCAGATGGTCATTCAATCATACACCGCGAGATCTGTTTACGTCAAGAAAGCGGACATGTTTGTAAACAGAGCTGTACGCTGTGTGAGTGTCAAGTTGACGCGCTCAGTGTGTTTACAGGTCGTCTGAAGCGCTTCAACACAGGAATATCTAATATTACTAACAAACTATTACTAATAAATATTTAACTGCAGCAACAAGCCCCCCCCCCATCAAACCTCGGCTAAGGGTGCACTGTGTACGCAGCTTTATGACTAAGCCTGAAGATCCTTCCTGTTAGATGCAGTGAGCAGCTTCAACTGGACCGAACGTCCTCTGTAGATCTTCAATGCATCCAACAGCTGTGGGCATCCATCATGGCCACCTCATGGTGTCCACCATCACCTTCAAGCTGTTCTTTGACCTCAGTGAGGTGTACAGGTTTACTTTCTCACTGCATTTCGCTCCTCTCTCTCTCTGTTCCTGACACACAGTCACATTGTTTTGTTTATGGCATTTCGTTGTAAAAACATCGTCTCCGTCTCTTATGCTTGTACTTTCTGTGCCTAAACAAACAGAACAATGCATAAATTACCAATTTCGCAGTCTGCCGTCTTCCCCTGTCTACACGTCTCCCCTGACACCGTGTAATCTTTTCTGTTGGCTCTATACACAGGAGTGCTATGTACCAGCTCGTCAATATGTTACAGAAGCTGGTGGTGGAGATGGAGGCGGAAGCAGTGCAGTAGGTAATGAAAGACAGACTCATCAGAGTAACGAGGTTAGAGTTTAACAGAGAGACATTTATGGAGGATGTGGAGGAGAAGAAAGCGTTAGTCTGAGTGGAAGGAAGCCAGAGGAAGACGCAGAGGTGAGTCAGATGGTGGTGGAGCAGGTTTCTGGATGGACTGACTGATCAACAGCACTCGTGTCTCATCATTGACGTGGTTGACTCGCCGACAGCAGCGACTAAAGGAGGGGGTGGTCTCAGTCTGGTGGGAAACAAAACACCCAGACACCTTGGTGGACAGTAGGTCAAAGATCCACTTGTCAGCTTTTACTGTAGCTTCCAAAAACATTTTCAGGTCATATTCATTGTGTCGGGTTTCTATAAGTGTGACTGATGCTGTAAACGGTGGTTTTAAGACAGCAACCGCTCCGCTCATCCCTCAACTTTGGATGGGTCATGGTTGAATCACTGCCACTCTAACTCACTAACTATGACTCCTGAGATGTGTTTCAGGAAGAAAAGAAATCCAGTTAATCAGCTTATAAAGACTTTCACCGTGAATTATAAGAAGCACTGAATAAACACCTTCTCAGTTCAAGGTAACTGAACCCCAGTGTAATGAACACAGCGTCCATGCAACCATGAGCTAATTCACCAAGTTTTATTAACTGATCTATGACCAGTGTCTGAATAATAATAATAATAATAATACACCATTGAATTTTCATATTTCCAAGTATCTAAGATGTGCAACACTCTGATATATCTGATAGGAGTGTCTCCTAAATTAGCACCCCCATGGCTTCATTAATAAACTATAAATGCATAAACAGATACGATACGATAATGACCAGTTGGGTTAGTTTCTTCTTCTTCTTGTATTCAATTATCTAGTTCCAGTTGGCAACAATCGACACTGCCAAAAATTAATAATGTGCGATCAACAGTGTTGTTACATTTAGAAAAAAGGAGGCAAATGTTCAGTCAAGTCAGCGGCAGACTAACAGCTTCTCTACACAGGCACTCATCTCCCTGCGTGAATCATAAAATGAGGAATCCTCCACTAAGGATGTAATTTCTCAGATGCCAGGTTGCAGTGCAATTTCATGACATTTTTCAACTTCAATTTCAGATTTCACTAGTCAACCTGCATCAGCGGAGATGTAAATTCAGCTCCAGCAGCTTCCACTTAGCCACTTTAGGGTGGATCATTTCCATCAAGTTTCTCTTAAGTCATAGGTTTTAAAATGGTCTACGAGGCTTCAATTCACAGATCCCAGCGGAGGAACCAGGAAGGTAAAAATATCACTGTTACCCCAGAACAAAAGTAGAAAACAGGTAAACATGGGGCGAAGCATAAGCAGATGCAGGGAAACGTGTTGCCTCCTCGTTTCTTGAGGAGGTTTCCCAGGGACTGAGTCTGAATATAAGCAGAGCTGAAGCGACATTACAGCGGCGCAGGAAGCAGAGAGCGGTGTAGCCTCCCTCTTCCCTCCTGAGCAAATTTCAGTGGGGAGGTTTCCCGGGGCATGAAGCTGAAGATAAGCAGAGTTAAAGCGAGATTACAGGGGCGCAGGAAGCAGATTACAGGTGCAGTGACAGCCCAGCAGACGTAAAGCTGGATTACAGGAAGGTCTCAAACCTGAACACTGAGACCGAGGTTCCACTTCTCTGTTCTCCTGACATTTCACCTTCTCTCCCTTTTTGCCGTCACACCGTTCTCTCTGCCTGTCATCCATTTACTTTCTCTGAACTCAATTCCTTTGCTCATCCTTTCTTCCCTGTCATCTTTCCCTCCTACATTTCTCTCTCTTCATTTGCCTTTCTTTGTCCTCCATGCTTTTTGTGAATCCTTAGAGAGTCATTTTCGTACAGTATCACTGTGTGCATGGAAACCTTGTGTCATTTCTCACTTTCTTTGATTGAAATTCGATGAATGAAATTAACAATGAAGTGAAGAACTTAACTTTCCCTCCACCTTTTGGCTTCTTGGGTTTAATCTGTTCTGGTAAACATGACAGATCAAAGCTTTTCCACTGCGAGGTGTGCTCTGCATCCAGGAAATAGCCACAGCCTCATTGCCTGAGTCTTGGGCAACAAAAACTCTCATCTTCCACCGCCTACTTTACCAAACTAATGGCGGGCGATCAAAGCAATAACCTTAAATCGTGTTGCAGGCTGACTCAGTGCTGTGTGACACAGTTTAGCTTGCTTTAAGCAGCCTGGGTGGTCCCTTGGGGACATCCTACAGTAGACGTGTGCGCTCCATCTACTGAGACCATTTAGTTGTATAAACCTGTGGTGGGCTGCTGCTGCTGCTGATACCAGCTCTTGCACAAACTCGGTGCCCTCCAGAGAGACAGCCTGGGAGGTTTCTGAGTTCACCTGATTGGTTCATGTACCAAAGTCAGTAGACTTGGTGCTTGTTATCCTGTCACCCTGTGGGTATCATCCTGGAGGCTTCAGTTTGGTTGATAGATTACTTTTAGTGGCTGTAAGTGTTTTTGCATATGATTAAACACATTAATCATCTCTGTTCATTTCTTATTTCCGCTGCTGGTACAACATGCAAATGAGCTGGAAGACTTTGATTCACTGTTAGAATAATACACATGTGGAATTAGTGCAGTGAGTAAAACACTTCATGACTTCAGAAGTCATTAGCTGTGGCCTACAGCTAGACTAGGCGTTCTGGAAAGATAATGAAGAAGAGATTGTTTTACTTTTTGTCAGCAGTAACATTCGTGAACCTCTTGATAGGTCAGTCACCGTCTCAAATAGTTTCAACAAGTAAAAACTGTCTGCAGTGTTTCATTCTTCAAAAGGTCTTAGCAGCATTAGCATAAATAACTTCTTATTCATTGCTTTCACCGTGGGTTTTTGTAAAAGGAAAAGGATTTAGTGTATGTCTTCTGAAAAGCCACATCCTCAGGGCAAACAGGAAGCTACAGTACAAGATGAACCAACCAGGAGAGAGCTAGCTGGTGGCATGCTAACAAAGACATATACAAGAGTTAGCATCGGTGCTGCTTTTCACCGCTGGAAACTGCTGTCGGTGAGGACAGAAACAAAGTTTGATCCTTGACACACAGGGTTTATTTTAGACTGGTACGCAAACAGTTGTTAATGCTATCATTAGCTATGTAGCATTAGAAAAACTTCTTTAAAATGTTGTTGCTATGTTAACAGTCCAGCAAGTTAAAACAGATCCTTTGAGCCACCACTTCTTCAGCGTGCACAAGGCCAGAGTTAGCTGGTTAGCATGTTAACTTGAGCGGAAGATAACTAGTGAAATAGAGGACACCTGTTTCTGAGCAAAAGGGATGAAGTTTGATGCTGAACTTACAATGTTTACTCTGGACTGGTAGGTAAACAGCTTTCGCTAATGCTGGCTATGTAGCACTAGCTAAACTTACAATCAGCTCCTCTGAGTGAATGAAAGTCTCATCATAATAACATCAGCATATGTCGATGTTTGATGATGACTTTGTGAAGATGTGACATGTCACTCCTTAGCGGCAACAGAAGGAGGCAGAAAGACATAAGGAAGGTATGTGAATGAGATTTTGGGATATGACTTCCTGCTGGGGGAGCCATATTTGTGTCGCAGCCCGGCGAGACTTCTATGTGGCGGGGAGGATCAGCGGATAGACGAGGGCTCAGCTGCTCTGACCGCTGGCACAGAGCGGAGGGAGGATGGAAATACAAAGGACAGACGGAGGGATCACAGAGGATGAAGGAGAGAGGAAGAGAGAAAGTCAGAGAAAAAAGGGGACCGAGAGACCAGCAGACAGAGGAAGGAACAGAACGGAAAAGACCAAATGTATAGAAAGCAAGAAAGCATGATTAAATGCACAAAGGAAAGGTTATTGTAAAGACTAGACTTTAGCTTCGCCAGCACTTCTTTTCCAGGGATGTTGGTTCACCGCTTTTGTCCAGATTGGGATATTGAAATGTGGTTCAGACTCCATGTTAACTGCAGGGTGAGTCATCGGGTCACCCTCCTACAGTATTTCTCCAACCTAAGTACAGCAGGATTGTGAACTCAAATCTGACCAGTTATACCATTTCTTCTCTTTTTCAATACTAAATACATGAATAGATAAATAAATAAATAAAATAGCACTGTTTGCATGATGTAGAATCACTTGGGCTGAGGCTTATTTTAGGTTATGGACCTAATATCTTGAACAGGAACAAACACCTGTTTGATGATGAGAAGCCAGAGAGGGATCATGGGGGAGGGGTGATTTGTGACAGTTTTAATTAGCTCCAAAATATTATCAAATTTTAAATATCTGGAAAAATATCTAGTTTAATAGATCTAATAAGTCATCTGGCTGAGAAATTTAACATTTTTTCCTGTATGTATAAAAAAAAAAAAAAAAAACAGAGAATCAAACCGGGCTGAGAAGTCTACCTTGAGGAACTCCATATTAACAAGTTTTGGTCAGACTAACAAAAAACACGATGAACATGATGTTTCACTCAGAAGACTAAGAGAAGGACCTGACTAACACCTGATGCCCTTCCCCTTATGTCTTCCTTATTTGCCTTCAATTCTTCTTTCTAGCTGAATCTTTTGAAATGTGTAGTGTTTTGGATGGTTGACCAAGTGTGTGTGTGTGTGTGTGTGTGTGTGTGCGTGCACGAGGCAACCTGTTAAAAAGCCAGCATTTCAACAGGTTGTGAGGCCTTTGATGTCGGCCTGTTTGGATGAGCTGTGTTCTGTATCAAAGCCCAGAATCAGCGGGTTTCTTTCTTTTTTTTTTACAGTGATGGTGGCGTGAGATGCTTCCCGCCTCTGTCTCGCTCTCTCTTTTAACCTTTCATGTGTCTTTGCACTGTCCTACCGTAGCTCTTGTGTTCTTCAGTTTCTCATTTCTGTCTCTCTTATCTCCCACTCGGTCTTTTCCTTCCTCTCTTTGCCTCTTTCTGCCTTTTCCCCCTCTCTGGTCGGTTGACCCTGGGTAACAGAGACGATGACAAGGTGTGAAAGGTTTCCTGAGGACTCTGAGTGTCGGTGACGCACACGTACACACACACAAACACACACTCTGCCACAAGCTGGCCGACCAGTCAGCCAGATGGTGACTGCTCTTTGCTTTGCCCAGAGGCTGCAAACTGCTCAGCCTGACCAAGATAGATAGATAGATAGATGTGCAGAGAGGAGCAGGAGTCAGTCTATCTTCCCTGAAACTCCTGCTGTAACTGAACCATGACTCAAAAGTCTGATTCACTGGTTTTGCAAGCATCAACCTCCGGGGCTGAAAAATTGAAGCCAGCACTGAAGTGAGCAGCTGAAAACTGCAGTTCCTCGAATGAACATTAAAGTCTGACTCAATTAGTGAGTAAATACTCACAGACTCTCCTGTTAAAATGACCAAGTTAACAACGGGAATAATGACTACAGCCTGGTGCAGAATAAAATTTTATGGCCCTTTTCCACTACACAGTTGCAGCTGTTCACGAGTCAACGCGGTTTAGGTCTTCTTCCATCACAACTGACTACTTCACTGTACCTCCTCAACGTGGGTGGGGGCGTCATAGAACGGCTGCTATGGTCTTGCTCTCCCTTTTCCGCACAGCAGCCTTCTAACTGGCGTGAGCGAATAACAACAGTCGCAGTACAGATCAGTGGTCACAGTTGCCAGGGTGTTTTTAAAAAAAGCAGATTTGATTCTTGTGTCGGATGTTGACGGACATAAAGTCGAATCCAGTCGAACCGAGTAACACTCGTGGTAAAAAGCCATTAGTCTCAACTTCCTCCTACAAGGCAACTTTACAGAGGATGAGTTTTTATATAATTCACCTGCTTAAGTAAAGGGTAAAGTTGTGTATATCAGAGAGTTGTGGATTAGACGGATGGAGTCAGGCACTGCCTTGATGGCAACCGTGGAGCAGCCCCACTCAAAGCTTCAAAAGAGCTCTCCAGAAGAAGTTGTCAAAGGAAACGTCTAACAAATGTTGCAAAACCTTCAATGTGACATCTAAAACATCTCTTTTTTAAATCTATCAAATCAGGGTTATAATGAAAAAACCCATTTCTGAACACCAGGTGGCCCGCTCATTGCAGCTAAAGAGACATTTGTAATTCAAAGTTGATGTGTGAATGTTTATTTTTGACTTTCTGTGCGAGGGGTTTTGAACGCAGCTTTTCTCACATTAAAGAAGGAGCTTAGGATTTAGGGAGGAATTTTTTGTGTGTGTGTTGTTGTTGTTGTTGAAGTTGTTGTTGCAAAATGAGACATCCATCACTTGAAAAACGCGGCTCTGCCTCTTAGAAAACGACCACTGACACAGAAGTGATTCATGGAGGAGTGTTATTGAAGCTATTAGCCTCGGCACACACACACACACACACTCACAGTTGAATGAATGCACACACATACACACACACAAAACAGGCTGTGGCTCTCTGATGCCCATACACCCACACGCACACACAGTTGAATGAATGCACACACACACAAAACAGGCTGTGGCTCTCTGATGCCCATACACACACACACACACACACACACACACAGGGTGAGAATGCTAATATGCTAATGTTAAACTAAATTACATATAATTACGCAGCCAAATCTAATTCCCAGTTACAGATGGAGGGAAAACACCACATGCCTCCAAATCTGAACAATTAGTGCAGCTCTGCAGCCATATTTCATGTCACACAGACCTTCAGTTTATTTGCATAGTGAGTGTTTTTCCTCTAACTGGCTCATTTAGACTCATGGGGCTGGTGAAGTTAAAAGCAGCCTTCATGTCTACAACATGCCACATTCACTGTTTTCACCTTGTAAGTCGATGAGCGATGACTCATAGCGCTGTATATGTACACATATATACCTGGAGTTGTCTGATCAGTAACATAAAACAGCCCTGAAGCTGAACATACTTCCTTTGATATGTTATTTATTTATTTATTTATTTATTCAGTTTGAGCCAAAATGACCATTTGGCGACTCAACAACAATAATTAAAGCTTATATTTTTGCTGGAATTCAATAAAATAACATCAAATACTGACACATATTAGTTATTCATTAGAAAACATGAACGACTACACTTGTGATCCTCGTCTAGTCTGTCGCCGGCTGTGCAGGTGTTGCTGAGCAGAGGCTGGTTTGTGTTTTATTCCATGCACCTGCAGTGAAAAGGACGGCGAGCCAGAAAAGGTAGGAAGCCTGTTTCATCCACACTGTTGTCATGCAGAGATGATACTGTCTGTTCTTATGACAGATGAGGTCCTGTGGTGAATTATACTGTTTTTTTTTTTAAATCCTGATTCATTTGATCGAACTAAACTGAACTAAATGAAGCGAGTTACAGATCTGACATGTTTTAGCTGAATCGACATAATAATGAAATAACGACATTGATCTCACGATCACATTTGGATCCTGCGACTTATCTGTTTGATCTCTTCACAAACCAGTCATGTTACCCAGAGGAAACGCTCCTGTATTTAATTAACCAACTCGGACATGAAACAAACCTTTGAACATAATAAGAACCATTCAGTTTTATTTAATGCTCCATCTCCAAAGACACAAACTCATTTGATTCATCAATGGATTTTTTTTTTTTTTTTTGAGATGTATGTAGTTGTCCAATTAACTCCAATACTTTCTGTCTCCCTGTTTCCACAGCAACCAGCCCGGTTGTTCAGTGGGTTCAGGTGCACAGAGGAATGATCGCGGCAGGGAGACGAAACGCGGAGAGCAGGAGTGTGAAGGCAGGAGACTCAGCTTTGATGTGAGCTTTCAGGTCAGTGGAGGATACAACCTGGAGTTAATCCCACAGAAGCTGCTCACAGTCTACATTCATGTTACACAGGTGGATCCACCTCTTTTTTTGTCTCGTCTCTTCCCACATAACCCTCACTGCCAGGCTTGCATGCAAAATGCAGGAAAAACGAAGCTGCTCCATGAAATAAAAGTACCTGAAAACTCATGAAACTTTGCGCAGGTGTGAGACCTGGTGAAAGTTTTAAGAGCACATCCATCATCCTGAGTTTCGTCAGTATGTGAAGTTCAGCAGTACGGCTGGGCATCACTACTGATTCACTGAACGATTCGATTTCCGATTTTGTTTTAACACCAACTTTGCTTAGTTATGAAAGAGATTTTCACAGACATTATTGAAAGTATTCATGTTTACATTAAAAAATTTACTTCAAAGCAGTTACATTAATGCACATTTATGCACAACCCTGCCTGTCTGGACCAGAACAGACCAAAAGGACAAGACAGCCCGAGACCACATGGCAGAGTTTTACCTTTCATATGAGCTATCCCAACCCAACATCTGTCCAATCAGACTGGAGGACTCGAGATTGTCTAATCTGAGATAACAACAAGAGCAAGATGCAACCAAGTTATCCAACACTGGAGATCCAGTGTCATCCCCTGAAAACAGGAAATAACCCTTGACTGTCCATCTCTGTTATTTAAAACAATAAATGATACATTTTCCAGCCGGTGTAGCAGCAAATATGTCGTGCTGCGGCTCTAAGGAACAGGTGCAGACAAAAGTTAAGAGAAATAGGTCCTGAAGAGAAGCCAACAGGATTTCTTCTATCTTAAAAATAACAGAATAAACCTGAAACGAGAGCGACTGGGGGGAAGTGGATCAGAGGAGGAGGTGATGTGAGGTAACTTCTGCCTCTTCTCTCCCTGTGTTTTTTTGTTTTTCTGCTCCCTGTGTGGGCGCAGTGAAGAACAAGGTTGTCACCTCTGATCAGAGTTTGGAGTTAGTGGGTGGTTGGGGGGGGGTCGGTGTCCTTGGACGTCTTCAGGGAGCAAAGGGAGGAGTGAACGATAGAGGGATGGCAGAGGTGGTGGTGATGAAATCACTGCTGAATCACTCGTCAGGATTTGGTGTTGACTCTTTTTACTCGTTCATCATCAAATGACCCTCGAAAAGTCTGTTTCTCTTTCTCCCTCTCCATCGTCCGCTCTGCTTCTTTTTCCTCTCGTCTCATCCCATCTTCTTCTGGAGCTTAATCCGGCCACAAACTAGGGCATCATCAACGGCTGCACACACTCACTCACATACACACAGTCTCCAAACAAAGGTTCCCAGTGAGGTGGAAATGTAAAAGCACACTCAGGGTAATAGAGTCTGAATCTGCAAATCAAATCAGAGACACTAGTTGTACCTTAGCAGGAGCGGAGGAGAGTGGACAGATTTTTACCGAACCTGAGATGGAGCCGTTTACTTAAAGGAACAGTGCGAAATTTTTTCCAGTGTCTGGACGAATGTCTTTGTATCGCATCAATCGAATATCGATATTATATAAGATTTGGTTGAAACCTCACAATGTGATTCAATTGATTACAACTTCTTTTTTTTTTATTATAAAAGTACATAAGATAAAACAAAAGATTTTGTCAATATCTAACACACTGTGTGGTTCAGATGGCCAAACAATCTGATAAACTCCAATCTGTACCCTCAACAACTCTGAAGGCGTCAGCGAGCCGACATGAGGTTAAATGTCTGAACGAAGGCAGTCGTCTGCATGGAGCTTCAGGTTTAAGTCTGAAGTGTGTCTGCAGTCCGACCTCACAGTTGGAGCAGCAAGGGAGAGGAATGGAGCTGAGAGGGAGGATGTGCAGTGTAGTGTGAGGGGCAAGTGGAGATCACACACACACACACACACACACACACACAGTTGTACAGCATGTCAAGATGACACTGGTGTGAATCTATTTGAGCGCCTGTTTCTGTGAGGATTACAGAGTGTATCATTTACCTTGAAAAGGTCACTGTACTTTAAAATGAACTGACTACACACACAGAGTTATTCACTAGCTCACACACACACGCTGTCAGCACACAGCCACACAAAGAGAAAACACAGTGTGATGTCAATACGAGACGCATGAACACACAAACAGATTGAGCTTCGCAGTTCACTCCAGTCTTTCAGTAGCACATGAACTGCTGAGACGAACACGACACGTAATTGATTATTTAATATGATCTTATCAGTGTGATTTGTTTTATAGTTGGTGATCATTTGTTCTAAATAAAAGCTGACTCCCTCTCTCTCTCTGTTTTACTGTGGTCCTGGAGTTTTCTCTGCACAGAGGCAGTAAAACTGTCACAGCATCGATTTTCTCAGTCTCTCAGTTTGTCATGATGTGGTTTTAACACAGGTGATTGAGATGAGACGTTTTAACCCAGGTCAATAAAACTGAGCACAGAAGTCTGATAAACTTAGTTTAATACATCAGAGTCACTTTACTTGAGCCAAAGACGTAATCGGAAAGAGACATGACATGATGACTTAAAGGTCCCATCCTGTATAAAGACAATTCTAAAGCTGGTTTAGGTTCTATATTAATATTGTGAAAAGCAACAAGGCTTCAGTTCACAGAGAAATGCACACGACCTAAAACCAGCCGTTAGGACCTATGTAACTTTGTGACGTCACAACAAAGCAGTCACCAAGCCCCGCCCACTTGGACCCACAATCAAACCTTTGCAAGATTTGGTTTCTTTAAATGGTTTACCCAAGATCTGCTTCAATCACCCAGAAAACCATCAGCCAATCAGAGGAGAAGCTCTGAGCCTCCTCTCCTCTGATTGGCTGACACCGACCAGCTCCAGAGAAACAGAAATGTAAAAACTACACTGAGATATATATCTTCTTGTGGATCAACACTTCAAATGAAACTCTTAAACTTAATCATAACTCAACTAATTGCCTCTCAGACTGTGATGGAGTTCTATTCTATGCTCGGTCTGATCCACACATTGTCTTTCGACGTGACCTCCAGACTAATTAGCTTGTGTGACAACATGTCCCAGAAGACACCACCAGCATGAGTCTCAACTCTCAGTGGAGAGAAATCAAAATGAATGCAATCTACTGCATTGTTCGGCGGGGAGGAGTATTGATGGAACGAGTCACAGGCAGCCCCACGGAGCCGCTCATCTATAACACGAACCACATGACCTCAAGGACGTTTCTGACAAGTCACTGTTACATGGCAGAAACACCTGCTGCATGAGCCCGGGCACCAGTGGGCGTCAGCAGAGAAATACCTCCAGATATGATGCAATAAAGATCAGTTAAAACAGCAATGGCTGTTTCTGTTAGTTACCAGCTTTGGTGATGTTAATTTGATGTTTTAAGAAGAAATATCTGCAGGTGTTGGATGGATGGTGATGAAATGAGATTCAGACATTCATGATCCCATCAGGATGAAGCATAATATCTCTGGTGGCACTCTTAACTTTTAATTTCCTCTTTGTGTTAAGAACAAATACCTGCAAAACGATGCTTCTCTTCTTGTGTAGGGCTAATTAATGAAGGTTAAGCACAGTGAACGTGACACAAACTGCACCTTCGCTGTCACTGTGAGCGCGTTAACATGCAAACTGTACACTTAGTTAGCATTTAGCTTCGAGCGCTGCCGTGTCAAAAGTACAGCCTTGCCGAGCTTCACGACATATGCACACAGAAACACTCACGTGTCCGTGCTGTTTCAGAGGCATTTAATTGACTAAATGAACTTTCAGATGCAGACACTGAGAGGGCGTTGAAGCAACAGTTATAAATAAGTTCAGCTTGTCATGGCAAACAATAAAATGTCAGAATAAGTGAGTGTGAAACAACTCTGGAGAATCTTGCCTTGGAGATTGATTTTTTTTAATTTGCATTGTGGTTGTGCAGCATTTGTTTCTCATTAATGAGCCTCCATAAACTAACACACACACACACACACACACACGTACACACAGGCACATAAAGAGACAACTGTACAGTGAGGCTGGCGATTGTGTAATGACATTACAGAGAAAAGAATATTTCACACAAGTGTGACAGTCAAAAAACTGGATTCATTTTTAGCTTTAACCAGCGACTGAAGTGGGATTATGCAACCAAACCCGCACACACACACACACACACACACACACACATACACACAGCCTCTGGTCTCAGACTCCAATCTCATCTTCAACAATTTTCTCCCCTCTCTCTATTTCTGTCTCCCCCTCTCTCCCTCTCTCTGTCACTGTCTCTTTCTTTCTCCCTCGTCCCCTCCCTTCTCCCCGCCTGGCTCACCATCCACTGTTGCCACAGCAGCAGTATGAAGAGGAGAGATGGAGGAGGAGGAGGAGGAGGAGGAGGAGGCGGAGGAGGAGGAGGAGGAGGGAGTGTCAGGGGAGAATCGTGAGGTGATGGAGGGCAGAAAATGTCACCTCCGTCATGGTGCTGAGGCAAAAAATATCGGACGCTCTGTTATGTCTTGTCTTTACATCTGCTGCTAATAAAGGTTGTTGAATTGAAGCTAAATATATTGCAAGAGAATACAGTGTTGTGATGATGCAGTCAAAACTACACACACACACAGGCCTGAAGCTTTGTCTCTCATACTTGAATTCCTGCTGTTTCAGTAGTGACAGAATTGAAAACCCTGGACTTTAAGCCTGGTGTTTGGACCACACACACACACACACACACACACACACACACAAATTCACATCCACTCTAATAATTCATAGTCTCAGTCAAACATCCACAGGGCACTTGAGCTTCCTCTCCTCCGCAGACTCAGGTGTACCTGAGTGATTGAAATGTGTTTTCCAGAAATTCGCTAGTTTCCTCAAAAACAAAGCAGACTGCACCACGGCCTGTTTGAAACTCTGGCAACGCCTTCATCATCAGGCAGTCAGCTTGTTGTTGACTGACAGCCTTGACTGCCGCGGGTCTGGTGTAAAATCTTTAAAAAAAAATCCATCTGACAGTGAAAAACAAAGGATTGGATTCATGAAAGAAGGTGGTTTGATACCAACCTCTGATACAGTGAATACAATATCAATCTGTGCACTACTCAAGCTCCAGGTCTAACAGACTAAGCTGTGCAGAACGTCAACTCCTACTGTACTTTATTTGTTGGGTACTGAATGATTAATCAACTACCTTTTTTTTCTCCTATTGTTATTATATCAGTTTTTCATTTTTTCAGTTTTGCTTGTGTTGAACAATAACACTCTTTTCACTCCTCATAGCCGATACCAATTACATTTTAATAGGCTAGCAATGTCATTATTGGACTTTTCTGTGTATAATTATGTCGATAATTATCAGCAAATATTTTCTGTACCAAAAGTTTCCTTTAAAAACATGAAACTGTAGTTGTGTGGACACAGAAGAGGGAACGATCAGACGCTTTCCACCATCCACATAAACAGAGTAAACCCCTTTTTTAAAAAGTTGAGTAAAACCTGAGAGGGATATGAAATCAAACCTTACCGCAGTGCTGCTTTGTCTTGAGAGATCAATGACTCTGACGGGAGCGAACACTTTTCCACAGTTTGCGAAATTCAGACAAATCATAACTGATAAGGTATAAAGGTTGGAAATTCATTTTGTGGGGTGACATGTGTATGAGCGCTGGTCCTCCTGATGACTCCGGGTGTAGCTGTGTCTGCAGGCTATGAGCTGATTCCTGATAATGATGGAGTTCAGGTAGAGGACAGAATCCGCCTGAAGAACTCTACACTCGCTCAGTAAGGAGCTCCTACACCACAGCCATCATTACCACCTGTCAGACTGCTGCTTCTAACTTTATAAACTGTTCATCAGCTTTATTTCACTTTTTGTCCTGAACTGCTCTGTCTGTCTTTTTTTTTCATTCTATTTTAAAGTTCAAATCAGAGTTTTTTTTGTTCGTTTGTTTTTGTTTTTTACTTTTGAAAACAATACAATCACTGTAAATCAAGGTCAGTGAAGTCACCAAACATGGTTGTTCACCCTTCAAAGGTAATAATGTTTCACAAACTTGTAAAAAAAAAAACATTTTAAAACACAGATAAAGTTAAAGGAATATTAATAATACATAAAAATATGGGGAAAAAATGCTAAAAAACTTACACTGAACTTAAGTTTTGTAAAATATAAGTTACCAAACGTGGTTAATGGCCTAATAAAGTGTCGCTCTTAAGAGGCTATTTGCTTATGAGCTCCCAAGACAAAGCTGAGTCATTAGTTACACAGGCGTTAGCTTATGGACCTGGTGAAAAGTTTATTAGCAGAGTTATGAAAGTTCTTCCTGAGAGGACGATCCTTCAGATGGTAGTTGAGATATTTCAGTCTGAACAGATCGTTGGCTTCACGTCACCTTGACCACATGTCGTCCTCTTTCTTTTCTCAGTTTCTAACAGACACCACACGGTGTCCTGCTGAAGACACGAGTCCACTATCCTCACAGCTGTTGAGTCCCAGCATGCACTGGGAGAGACAGGATACTCTCGGTTGCCAATTTATAACAGGACTGAGTCACAAGCAAACATGTTGTCAGTCGCATTTACACATGCAAGTCATCATTTCATCTGATCTGCATGTGTGTGTGGAGCGTGGGAGGAAATTAGATGCTCTCTCACACACACACACGGCCATTAACACAGCCGACACAGAGTTTGTCTCATTAAGGATCATAATGACGGTGATACACACACACACACACACGTCCTCATCTTCTGCATCACATGAACTTTAATGAATTCAGCATCAAACGAGTGGAGTCATATTTTAACAGCAGAACACCCTTTAGAGCAGCAGAGGTGTTTGAACTGTCATCACAAACTTATCCCCGTCCTCTTCCCGCAGCTCCAAACACAGCATTTGTTTTTATTTCCCGTCTCTGTACTTTTCTCTCTCGAAACCAGACGTAGTTCTGATAACTGCTGATTGTTTCTCATTTCCATGACTGGTGCGCCGAAGCTTTTCCTGCTGCTGTAAAGACCGTTCATCTGTGTGCCTCAGTACCACCTCCCCAATGAGCAATTTCCCTCTCAGCGCTTTTTCTTTGTTTCCTTTTCTTTCCTACATCTTGTCTAAAGTGTCTGTTAGTGAACGCAGTCGCCTCGTCACTTGTCACCTTGTTTTTTGGACATTTTTTGGTTTTTATCACTGACATCTTCTTTTTTCTTTTTCTTTGTTTTGTTGTCATGTAGAAAATGTTGCGTTTGCTTCCTCTTTTGTTGTGCGAATGAATAACTGAATGAATAAAACAAGTAAAACAGTGAAAAAGATCAAATTTGTACCTTTGAATTTTGGGAGTTTCTAAAAGACATTGGCGTTGTTTTCCATCCTGAATCTGAAGAACTGGACAGCAAGCTGGCTGCCATTCAATCTAAATGAAAAATCGTCTTTTTTGAAATTCTCCAATTGACCACTGAGGCAAATAAACACCCTGACACGCGGGACACGCGTTGTTACCATAACAACAGAGCTGTTTAGCTAGGTTAGGTTAACACGAGCCAGTCTAGGGCAACAATCAAGCAGCCACAAACATCTCCAGCTGGTCAACATGAACATGCAGCCTCAAATCTATTGAATATTGATAGACTCGTCCCTGTGTGCTGACTGGACACAATGATGGACGAGTCAATGCGCTGCCTCTAAACATGCAAGAATGAGTCCCTCTTCACAAACCACCAGCCTCATCCATTGGTTTGTTCATCCCAGTCCCACTTCCTGTCTCCATCTCCGGGCTGATGGTTCAGTGGTGCTTCCAGTTCAGACAGCCCACATCCCATAATCCCTATGCCACCTGAATACACGCCCTGTGACTCAGGGGTGTGTGAAGCGTTGCTATGCTCAGCTGATCTATCCTTGGACCCGTTTCAATAAAGGCTAAAATAGAAAGCCCCCCCCTCTCTAAAATGACATTGGCCGCCCTCCCGTCTCTCCTCCCCTCTGCTGTTTATCGTTGGTTGGACTCTGTCTGGACACCGCACGCCGCCGTTCCAAGAAACACTTCATTCCAAGACTCACCTTGGTCCAAGGCTCACATTTAATTATGGCTCTGATTCATGGCCTCTTTGTTATTACTGTCAGCTTCACTTCCCACCTGCAGACCAAACAAAGGGCTGTTTCCTCCACACAACACTGTCGCCTCCTTAACCCTCCTTCCTCATCACTTCTGTCATCTCCGGCTTGTCTGCCTCCCTCACTCATCGGGAGACGGTAATAGTTTTAGATATCGCAGCTGGAAGGAAGCCTGAGATTTGGTTTGTGTTGCATTTTAAAGACTTTGTGAAAACATTGCTTCCTATTTGTTTCCTTTCATTTAAACAGGACTGAGGAAGGTTTGGACAGGAAACATACAGCCACTCAACAAAATCAAAATAACTACAGAGAGGCATGAGGCAACAAAGACTAAGAAAAATGTCAAGAAATAGGTACAAAAAAACAAAGGTACTGCAAAGATACAACAAGACATACAAAATCACAACAAAGCTATACAAACTTAGTTAATACGAATATATAAAATTACTGTAACGACATATATATGCTAATTTACTCCAAAGAGGCTAAATTACTACACATACACTCATTTCCTACAAAAATATAATAACTTACAACAGCAATACACCGCTTTACTGCAAAGATACGCTAAATTACTGCAAGATACAACGACTACAAGTAAACACATAGCCTACGAATAGTCCCAGAATAACTAAAGAGAAACATAATTCCTATAAACAAACTATAAAACAGTCTGAATGTCTTGTTTCTAATGAAGGGGGAGTGAGGGGCTTGTGCAACCTGTGTTTTAAAGCGATTAAAAGTCACATGCTCAGCTTCACCTGGATTTTGTCATCCATAAATAACACAATTGGTCAACTCTCCCCTTAAAAACCTAACAGGATAAAGACCCTTTGTCTGTGAGGGACTGAGAAAAAACATGCTTTTATACACTTGAACATGGTGATGGGATCTTTATACAGGTGCAGCTAATTCTGAATCCTCACTCCGATCTATGGAGTGGATTACATCACCACAGTCCTCAAATCTTTGCACTCTCTCTGCCTCTGTCTCAAAGAAGTGATTTTAAAGTACTGCTGCTGGCTTACAAAGCTCTGAAGCATATATCTCTGTACGTTTCTGCTGCTACAAACTCTCAGATTATCTGGGACAGGTCTGCTTGTAAAGACTAAACCTTCCCCTCTCAGAGTTTTCAGCTCTGGTTGTTTCAGATTCAGCTGGATGAGCAGTTAAACAGCACTTAGCTTTAATACTGGCAGCCATGCTCAGGGTACATCTGTGTTTGTTGTTCTTCTTCTTCTCATAAAGAAGCAGTCAGAGGGAGTCTGCCAAACCACAGGGATGAGAACTTTGGAGTAAACGACTCCATCTCTTTCTCATTGATTGTATCTTTGATTTGTTCTTCTGCTTTATTGCTCCCACCCCCCCTCTCCTCTCCTCTGCTGCATCGCCGCAGTTTCATCTTTTCCATCATGACCGAACGCTGATGAATTCATGAATTTATGTCGCTCTGTGCTCTGAACAAAGCAGAGTGGTTTGTTAACTGCAGAGTCTGAGCGTCACTGTGAGCACCGTCCTTCTCTCATGAATTACATTCATACACACTGAAAATCAACTCAACCCAACTGTTATATGTGCTGCTATAGCTCAGCATTTAAAGGTCTGCACAGTGCTGAGCAAGCTACAACTCCTCCAACCTGAACAACCACGAAGGTCGTTTTTATCAACCCTCTGCTATGACCCATCGGAGCGTCTTACCTACCTACTTCTGCGGCCATGGTTACTATAATAACATAATGGTTGGTTGTGGTTTGGGTTAAAATAAGCACTTCCTCAACAATGAACAATCTTTGTTGCCAAGGTTACAAAGATGAATGGCGGAATGAGATGCTGAATGGTCTTGGGTAATAGTAACTGCCATGCCAACGTGGAAATCAAACAGCTCTCCTGTGTAATATCGCTGTGTTTTCTTGAGCTATCTGCTCTGTATCTTGTCTTTTTTTATGCACTTCCTGTCGTATTTTGATTCAACTAACTCTCCTCCTGTTTTAGGTTAAATTTTAATTCTGGGTAGTTTTCTTAGCCAGTTAGCCAGTTGTTGCCTAACGTCCCTGGAAATCAGGCTGATGAGGTTTTGGCGTAAACCTGGTCGCTGATTCCAATTCCCACTTGGATATCATCCTCTGTACAAATGTTGAACAAGGCCTGCAGCTCATCATTGGTCCATCTGTCATATGCTTTCTTCTGGGACTCCACACAAATAAAAGTCTTGAATCAAAACAAAACATTTAGTCAGAAATGTTCAGCACTGCAGACCACCGTCCCAAGTTCCCAAACCTTTGGAAAGTGATGCCCCCATCCAGGGCCTCTTTTTTTGGGGGGGGGTAGATAATTTACTGAGAACTGA
Organism: Caranx ignobilis; assembly: GCA_021432705.1. Taxonomy (NCBI): domain Eukaryota; kingdom Metazoa; phylum Chordata; class Actinopteri; order Carangiformes; family Carangidae; genus Caranx; species Caranx ignobilis. Next base: position 4,394,082 of record MU269992.1, on the reverse strand, counting down.
ATTCAGACCCTGGCTCCTGGGGCCCTCAAAAGGTTCCTGCAGCCAAAGTGAGGCTCTCCTGTCCTTCTTCTTCTCCCTTTCCTCATCATCAGTTTGTCTTTGTCGACAGTACAATCTTTAGTTTCCCTGTGCAGTTATTTCTGAATGTACGACCTCTGTTCAGGTTTTGTCCTTTGTCCTAGGCAGTTTCTACTGTATCTGTTGGCCTTGACAGTACCTGTGCACCATACGATGCCAGTAAAAGACCTCAAATCTTGGACATCTGACTTGTGACCGACCACTTTTCTCAGCTAATAATGTTGGTCTCTTTCTCTCTGTATCTAAATCTTCCCTCTCGAAAGGAGCACTGCATATTTGGCCATGGATTCTGGATAACCGCCAGGGACAATATGTGATACTTGGATTTCAGAGAGTTGTTTTGGTCTAGACTTGTCTACAACTGGTGAATGAATCAAGTAGACTGGGAGGAGATTTACTGTCTATCGGACATTGATTTGTTGCCGCATGTCGATGCACCTTTTAACCTCTTTTAGATCACTGTTTTGGTTCTGTATCAGATTGAGACAATCAGGCTCTCCTGTGTTTTCCAGCCCTGACAAACGCTACTATTTGTGAAGCCACTCATGAGAAGGTTAAAGAGAAGGTTACACGACAGCAGGAAACCAATCTGTACTGACATTTGATTTTCAGCGTCACACAGGCTACAGAGAAGGCTTTTTTGTTTTGTTTTGTTTTTTTTAATTCAACTTTATATGTTTCAGGGCCGAGCAAGGTGCTCTTTGAATTGTTACGGCTTCTGTGCTTTAAAACACAAGGGCATCCAAATCAAATATTTATCAAGCTTATACGTCTGACTGTCAGAAAAAATTCTTAGGGTGGCAAACTGAACATCAAAAAAGCCTTTCAGCTGCTGAAGGAAATGTCAGGGAGGGGAAAAAAGACAAGTTTACAGAGCTCGATACAGGCTGTGTGTATTCTGTGTGTATTCACGCCTTTCATCAGATGAAAGCTTGGCTCGGATTTGTAGACGTACGTAATAAAGCTCTCAGCGTGCCAAGGTTTCCCCTCTGCATCTCTCCTCCCAAATGTTTCACCATATTGCTTACTGCAGGCACGCCATATCTCTCGGCGTTCATTGCTCTCTCTCTTAAAGCAGCCTGCCGAGACAGGGAACAACACTGTTGTGCTGGAGTCTCTTTAGAAAGTGCTTTACGTTAAGCCTCCGCAAATCTCTCTCCTGTCACCACATCATGCCTCTACAGCCTTGACTCGGTGTCAAGCAACAAATGCATAGGAATCTTCAACAAATCCTCCTCATTTCTCCAGCAGTGACACTTCTCTATCTTCATGCACAAAGCCAGGATGAAAAAGTTCTGGCCTGTGAAATGCTGCTAATGTCACATGGTTACTCGAATTAAAACCAGAGCTGCGCCAGCTGTAGAAATCCATACAACACTGTCACTGTCTTAAAAATCTGGATTATTCTTGAATATTATCTGTGGTTTCACATTGTCTTTTCACGCCCCCGCCCCCTCAATTTGATCACCAATACCCAATGAGGTCAGGCAGTGGGAGTTGTCAGCACGCTGCCAGCCGTGGCTCAGATGTCATTCTGTCACAGACTGACAACAGCCCGTTGCTGTGCTGCATTGCGCATGAATATACAAGTGCATGAATGGACAAGACACAGCAAGACATATTGACGTTGACCAAAACACGAGCTCGCAGCCTTAGATTTTGTGTATTTCCAAAATGTCAGCTCCCTTCTGTGCACAGTGTGAAGCTGAGGTCAGGAGGAAAAACACAGACTGTTTATATCAGAATGCTTATATAGCCTGATGTGTCTCCATTGATTTTAATACTGTCCATTAATACGACAGAAATGTCTTCTCCTCAACACCTCCTGTAGCCACAAAGAAGACAGACGACTTACCTGTGGAGTAATTAAAGGTCTCTTCATTTCCATTTCTCCAGTGGTTTTTATGTTAAGGTTTTGATCTGTGAAATATGGTTTTAAGAACAACAACCAAAAAAAAAAAAAGAAAGAAAGAAAAGAAATGCAGCTATTTTGTTTACCTGAAACTGAATTGCTCAGAAAACAGTCAGCCAATCAGAAGAGAGAACCCTGCACGGATCCTCAGATCCAGATCCAGTCCTGCCCTAGAAAACTATTACTGTTATTACTACTACTACTACTAACTATTATAACAAATTACTTCCTGCTGTAAGATCAATATTACTGCTTGTCTGTTTTCTTAACAATGTGTGCGTCCTGAAAAACAAGCTGAACAGTTTCCCTGACTCAAAGCATTTGCAAAACAACCACAGAACCTATTATCAGTGGATCAAAATGAGACCGCTGGCAGGAATGTGGATGTGTCACATGCGCCATGTGTCAAATAGGGCATGGCTGAGGGCGGCATCACAAAGTCCTGACAGCTGGTTTCAACCTCTCTGAAAACAGGCTTTGTGGAATGAAGCCTTGACACTTTCACTGTAGTAATATTGATCAAAACACACCTTGGTCAAGTAAGAGATTTAAATTGATAAAAAAAAATGAAGTCTCTGTCCAAACAAGAACCAGGTGGCCTTGATGGAAACTCATGTAATGTGAATTATAGCTAAAGTAAAACTGGCCTGTGATGTACACCGGAGAGTTTCCCCAAGAAGCGCTTCGTAAATAAACAGCAATACAATGATGAGTCCTAAAATCATCACCAGTCATAAATCTAAGTGCAGAGTGACAGACTGCACCAAAGGAGGCAGGAGAGTACATACACATCCCACAGATTGTGTCATGTGCCTCCTCTAACTTCTTTATCTGTTCCTGTTTTGTCATTTTCACAACTGACCTGGCTGCTGCACGTGCAAGACTTGTTGGTATTTGAACCACATGATAAACACATGGCCCACACGAAGACAAGCGACCCAAACGGATGGGTCCCATCCCTAGTCTGCAGTAAGTAACATATCCTACTTTCAGTCTGATGCCAGACTTACTATCATGACAGAACACAGTCCGCCTGAAACAACTTACAGCGATAAGAATCGTTTCAATCTTTTGCCCCTGAGGGCTGAAGAAGTTTTACCACAGTGATGTGTCTGAGACTTCATCTGACCCCAACTAACCCCAAATACCATGACGATAAAATTAAATCAGGACTCTGCATGACAGTCCCCTTCATCTTTTTTTTTTTTTTTTATTTCCTGGTGCAAACTACAGCACCCATTGGATCAGAGTGAAGACGTTGATGTCTCACACGAGGGTCCTCGTAATCGAACACGTGACTGTTAGTCAAACCATCCCTCTGTGGGGCCATCGGTGGTCATGAAACACTTTCTGCATAGGTATTGGGTTTAAAATATGCACACAGCCAAGTGTGAATGTTGCCAGTGGAATCGTTTCTTGCTTTAAATCTGTTGTGAAAACAACACAACTTTGATACGCCCCCATGGTAAAACCTCCTTTCACCATGTGAAAGCTACCAATGTAGTCAGCATTGAATATTAAACGTGACACATGAACACTCACCTATTAAACCTTCAATGTAACCGATGTCTATTGAGATTAGCTTTTAATCTCTATCCCTGTGCCTTAGGTCCTCTCTTCATTGATTACCATCATAAGTGTGAATATTGCATGCTCTCCTGGTGATCTCAGAGCTCACGTTTACATGGCACGTGCCCCTGGAGAATGGACTTGGCAGCCAAAGTACAAGAGGAAAAAAAAACCTACGTTATTATTTTACTAACTAATCATAGAATCAATTCACACAACTGTCACACAACAACCAGTGTATAATTGCTCCCAGGTTGCTCTGCCTGTCTGATAGTAGAAGCGATCGAGCAAGTTGACGCGGACGCCTTTTGTTTTGTGAGACAAAAGTGGATTTTGTTCGTCTTCCTTTGATGCCGAAGCGCGTTGTTCCCTCAGTGGTACCGTTAGATAAATGCTTCAGTGATTCAAATATGGTCTTCATGCCTGAGTGGCGCTGGTGATCACATTAAAAAGGCCTAATTCTCTGGTCAGTACATCTCATTAAATATATATACACACACACACACACACACACACACACACACACATATAATGGCCTGTGTGGAGGACGGTTTTTCCTTCAAGAAAGGTTTAACAGAGGGGAAAAAAAATCATTAGGATTCATCCTCCGGGGCTCCAGGAGTATTGACGGCAAACTTCATATCAATCAGACAGGAAGCTTTAGAAATATTCAGCTCTGATCCACAGAAGAAAAAAACAAACCATATATGTGACTAATGGTATCATTATAAACCTTCAGTCTAACAATACAAAAAAAAACAGAAAAAAAAATCTTGTATGGTTGATCACAGCAGTGGGTTCGCTTTAAAAGCTCAAGTGCTTGTTTGCCAGTTGCTGCTTTGTTCAGAATCTGAAGTCTGAATAAAATGTTGTATCACGCGGCGCTTCAAGGAAGGACGATTTCAAGCAGGCAGTGAAGACACAAGTGCCAATAGCAACAGTATATGTCATGGATACAATGTGGATAAGCTGAATTATCTGACACCATTTCCCTTTGATGCACCTTTACTAATACATGCCATCAAAACACACCGTCTTCTGTTTCCACAATAGACACACTGACTGATCGTTGACTTTTTAAAGCCAGATAAAATAACGAGCCGCACAAGTTTACAGCTGGGAAAAAAGCCGCTGATTAATCTGCAGATGCCCTAATGAAAAAAAAAAAAAGAGGAAAGTATGAGTCACCGGTCCAGACAGCTCCGTCAGAATCAGCGCAGTCAGTCGGCATGTGAGTGATGCAACACATTTTAATCACCGTAACCCCCTTTTCTCCTCAGCTGTCTCCTGTAGAAAAGACCATGACAACACAGGCAACCGAGCTGTGGAAAGATATCGGAGGCTGTTTATTTTGTGTTTAGTGTAGCAGGGAAGTGTTACGCACTGTTTAAACACAAATTACCACGGGTACACAGCAGAGTTACTCTTACCTTCTGTGTGGAGATCAGGTGGTACAATTAAAGTCTAGGCGACCGGTGGAGGCCGTGCAACCATGAGAGCCGCAAATAGGTCCAGTTGGTTGAGCTTTTCCCAGAATTAGATCTTTGTTCTTGATCTGATCCTTAACAAGTCGGGGAACCAGGTAGGTCAGAGATGAGGAAAATTAAGTGTCCAACAGTCCACCAGACCGGCTGACGTCGCAACCTTTCTGTCAGACGGCAGCTTTTCTTTGGCGACAGAGATTCAGGGGGGACACAGAGTGGACTTCAGGAGCTCTGAGGGGACTCGCTGCCCGGGAGCTGATAACATTTAAATCTGTCAGGAGAGAGACAAAAGAGAGGGGAACGACAGCCGGAGGGGAGAATTCGCATCGTCCGTTTCTGAAGTTTCTTCCAAAACATTATTTTCACATTGAGGCTGAAATGATTAGAAGTTGGTGGTCAAGGGTCAAAAGGTCAAGGACACTGTGACCTCACAAATCATGTTTTTGGACAAAACTCAAGAACAATGACACAATTCAACCCAAATGTCCTAACAGGATGACAATGAAGTGATGGCACTTTATATCCAAAAGGTCAAAGGTCAACAACAACACCACCACAACCTCTGGCTTTAATTCAATGCACCAACTCTGCAACCTGCCCAGCAGGCAGAGGAACACAGCCACAAGTGATATCTTTCTTTTTTTTCCACATTTCTCTACCTCCTGTTCTTTGTTTCCATCCTTCCATCCTCTGCCTCCATTTCCTTCTCCTGCGTTCCCTTATTCTCTCCGTTGGTAATTAAGCGGGCAGATTTTATGCTTTGCGGCCTGACAATAGCAGCTCCTAAGGGAGTCATATCAATGCCAGGGCTCACTGTCAGCGAGCATGCTGATAAAACACACACACACACACAAATACACAGAGGGTAATTAAAGTGTATAACATTAGCTGGAACATATGTGCATAAATTACAGATGTACACAGAGACAGACTCATATACTGAGCGATACATGCATATTAATGATTGTATACATACTTACAGAAACACACACACACACACACTCTTCATAGTCCATGAATCAACCAGCTCAGCCTGTCAATCAATGTCAGTGTGTGCATGAAAGTGTGTGTGTGTGTGAGAGAGAGAGAGAAAGAGTGTGTGTCGAAATGAAAAAGCCAATCACTAGTCAGATGCTGTCAAACATGAAATGCTTCTTTCTCCTCTGTTATTCCCTTTTCTTTGTGTCTGAGTGTTTTATCACTGTCCCCTCTTTTCTCTGCTCTTTTACCTCCCCCACACCTCTCTCTCTCTCTCTCTCTCTCTCTCCCCCCATCTATTCACAGTAACACTTGTCTTCCATTAGCCTCGCCACACGTCACACTCCAGCAGTGGAAATCAAAAGAGAGCAGCGTCAGCCGCCGCTGATGTCCAGCCTCATCAGTGGATTTGTGCTGTTGCTAGGAGACACAAAGCCTCTTGGACCGCTCTGGTTGGTTGGTTGACTGCCTGCTCAGAGGCAATTTTACTAACAAAACACCTCACAAAGATGCTAACTACCTCATTGTTTCAAGGACACTCCAGCAACAAAACGGCATGTGAAAGTTGGGGCGCCGAGCAGCCACCTTCACTTTGTCCTCTCTCTGGTGCCGCTGTTGCACTTTTTGGTTGTCACTTCGAGTGCAGCTCGTCGGGGCTTTTCAGCGCCTGCCAATCAGCTCTCAAATGTCAAAAAGAAGACGGTGCCAACAAGATTTAGAAAAAAACAAAAAAAACAGTGCAGCACAAATAGAAAAGGAGAAAATGGTGATTTTCAGGAGATTATGTGTCGTAGGAAATCCATGTTAGACACAATCATGTGGGAGATTTGGAAAATGATCAGCAATCAGCGGCGGTACTCAGACTCTATTTTGGGTCTGTGATGCATCTAAAAAACTCTATTACAAATAAAAGGCAACACAACAGCAGTGAAGTATGATGTGCATGAGAACACCCACACGCACGACTGTCTGTGCAGCAGCGTCGTCTCCGTCACGTGCGTCAACTCTTACAAAAAACAAGCAGTTTCATCACATCTAATTTGTCCTGACATCAGCCTCCATTCAAATGGTGTGACTTTATTATACATGTGTCGCTGGTTACAGACTCTCAGGTATCAGACGTGTGAGAACAAGCCCATAGACGAGGGAGGAGAACAGAAGAACAGAACAGAAATCACTTTGCAGCAGCTTCTCTTTCTTTTCAAAGCCGTGGAGAAAAGACTTTGAATAAAAAAAAAAAAAGATGAGTTGAAACAACAGACAACGCAAAAGTGCTGTAATACAATGTAAGTTTGTGACTGAGGGAGAAACGACTTGACAAATCTGACAAACTCTGTTCTTTGTTAACAGAAACAGGACAGTTGGACACTTGCAGCTGACAGACGAACCAATGCTGCGCTGTAGCGATGACAGATTGTTGTAGGCTAACCCCGAAGTTAGCATGACCCATGACTTCATCTTGTATCACCTTGGTTTAGCTCTTATCACCTCACATGGTTAGTTAGCAACAATAATGTTATTAAACCACCAACATGAACTCATTCATCCAACAAATAATGAATAATTGACATGAATAAACCACTTTATACACATCAGACTTTTTTATTATGCTGCTTTCACACTTCATTGTTACATGTATGTGATGCTTTACCACAGATAATAAACTTTTCTGACTCTGATTATTATCATCATTAGTATATTAGCATTAGTTTTACCACTGTAGATAAAAATGTCTGCCAAAGGAGTAAATATAATGAGCGCTGACACGACAAGGTTTTTTAAGGAGGACCGGTGAGTAGGTCAGTTTTCATGTTCGCTGTGATGACATTTAACGTCTCTGACAACCTCTGGATTTAGAGACTTGTTCGCAGCCAGTTTTTTTATTGACGGATGTAAAAGCATGAAGGATAAAAAACAACAGGGGTATTTGTGTTATATACATACGTATATTCATGTGTTTACTTTGTCATTTCAGTGAAATATTGCACTTGTGCCTTTTAACTCGTGTGGGACGAGTTGCCTTTTGTACGATGTTTGTTTTCCTCAACATCCTGTTTTTTCCTTTCGGTCTTTTTTTAAATTACTTTTAACACCCGAAATCCAAACAAAACAAACAACAAAGTGAAGGTAAATGTTGTGCCCAGACAACAAAGGATTAAAAGTGTCTTTCAGCAGGAAAAGACTAAAGCCTTCCACCTGCTGACTCTGACCACTTCACTGACACACCTGAAACACACACACAGACATACACACACACACAAAAAAAAACAATATTTGAAAGATGTGGGTCAGCAAAGACAAGCCTTTGGATATAAAGCACAAAACACCGAGTGTGGCATTTGAAGCGGCGAGCTGTGCTTCACAGTGTATTTATAATCCTGTATCGCTCTGCTGGATTTTATTGTGTGGAAACTGAGGTCATTTAACAGTGTTAGTTACCTGAGGGGACCTGACATTTAAATAGGCCTCCTCGTTATCGCCCGCCCGCCCGCCCGCTCCCTCTCTCTCTCCCTCTCTCTCTCTCCTGCCTCCTGCTTTCTATCTCGCTCTCTCATCCTTGTCCTCTAAAGCCTGATATCCATTCACTTTTACCCTTCCATAGCCTCCAACCAGTTTCCCATCCATTTGCTCTCCAGGCTTCTCTGTCATTTCCTCTTGTTCCATTATTCCTTTGCTTCACTGCCCCCCCCACATCCACCCGTCCTCCTCCCATGCCCCTCCTCCCCTCTCTCCGAACCTGCTGTCAGGGCAGTCTTCGCCACAGAAAGCCAACCGAAAACTCTCCAAACTGGCGTCCCTGGGCAACCAGGTGAATGATGCCCATGAGATGATGGAAAAGACGCCACAAACAAAACCAAATGAACACGTAGGCTCAGGTGCAGCTGATGGACACGCGGAGTCGGCGGAGGAACTGCTGTCGGCTTTGCTGCTGCGGGGGATCAGATATTGACGGCTCTTTTTCCACCTGAATAATTCATCTGAACGCTACCTGAAGGTGAAGCGGCTGAAATCTGTTCAACGGTGGATGTGAAATCACTTTTAAATTGGTTTAATGGCAGCCAGTAAAACACAAAAAAACGAGCCCCCAGGACAAAGCATAGGTTCATTAATTAAGCTAATCAATGTGATTAAAAAAAAAAAAAAAAAAAGAAAATATTTTAATGTCAGAGTGCTTTTTCCCCTTGCTCTTCTTCTTCTTCATATGAGCCTTGTTTCTTAAAGCACTGAAGAGTTGTAGTGGTTTCAAGTGTGTGCAATAATTTTTCATTAATATGCAAATGTGGACACTGGAGGGTTCCTTCTGGTCTGAGGATTAGGTTTGTTTGCAGGTATTTTTATTTTGGCGCCGTGCTCATAACAGGGGTAGTCACCATGACGACACATAGAGAAGACATTAAAACAAGCTCATGACGATCTCCCGAAGACTGTCGTTGAGTCAGAGCTGCAGGTCAAGTCTTCAATGTCCGACTTGCCACCATCAGAAACATTATCTGGTTCTGGCGGCTCAAGCTGACCAGTCGCAGATTTTGCTGCCTCCACGTGTAGACGCCACTCAACACGAGCACGGGGATCAAACCCAGAACCTTTCTGGCCATGCTAACCATTGTATTACTGTGCTATAACCTATAATCAGAGGTGAATCTCAGCTACAGCCGTGTCTGGCCTTTACCATTCGATGCACATCTCCATCATCAGATCATCAAAGGCTATAAAAATAAAGCATGATTCGTAGGTTGAACTCTTTATTCATCTTAAGAATAGTCAAACGGGCTTACAAGGTCCAGGTTTGACTCCAACCCGGGGATGTGAACAATTTTCCTTCACCCTGCTGCTAATCCAGAGAGGAGAACATCAATCAGATGATAGACCGTAGACCATGAGCACAGAGCAGATCAAAAGCCCATAAAAGCCTTGGTGGCACAAAGAGATTTAAGCGTGATCAAATTTTAAAAACGAATACTTAAACGCAGCTGCCAGTAACTCACGGTTTCCAAAGAGAGACGTCAGAGGCAGAGAAGCTCTAATGAGAACAGCTGGATCTGACGTGGCGCCTGCCTTCTTCCTGTGGTGTCCAACATGTCATCAAACGTCCCCGGGTCTTATCACTCTCACTTCACTGTGGACCCCAACCCCCTCCCTCCCTCTGTGTGATCAAAGTTGTGCTGTCGTTTCAACACCAGCTTATCTAACAATCTTCTAATTAAAAAAAAGGACCTAAGGCGGCATAAACCAGAACGTGCTCTACGGAGGAGCGACAATGGTGGGAGGAACTGGTTTCACTGGGAAACCTACAATGGATGTTTCTCAGTCATGACAACCCTTAAAAAGATTTACGAGCCCGACAGTCAGGACTTTACTGAGCCCGAAGGACGACTGTGACTGTTATTTACTATTTAAACACACGTACGGTCACTTCATTAGGTACACCTTGCTAGTATTAAGTCAGAAACGTCTCTTTGTCCCGAGAACTGAAACTTTCCTCTGAGGTTTTACTTTTCGTCACTATTGATACGATAGCATCACATGGTTGCAACAGATTTGTTTGTTTGCTCACTGGACATTTTCTCTTCTTCAGTCTAGTCTCTCTAAACCCTGAAGTGGTCGTATGTTTAAAAAAAAAAAAAAAAAAAAACAATAGTCTGTGAAATACTCAAACCAACTTGTCATTTAAATCACATTTCTGATGCTCCAGTTAAATGTCAGCAAATCATCTTGATCAGGTCAACGCCTGCACGTTTCTGTTGGTCGTCTAAACGCCTCCAAGTCTTCCTACTGTTGTGCACTTAGGGTATCGACCCTGTGAGCAGAGCTCCTGCTGTTTGTTTCCATGGCCGTCACTCAGCGCAGCATGCAGCAGGTCGGATACACGATGGTTAGGGTCATGATCCAAGTCTCTGTACCCAGCAGCAGGCGCAGTAGGAATCAATAGGGCTTCATAAAATAAAATACACTGAAGCAATAAAGCTGAATGCTCCTGTATCACATCAGGCTGGTATCCATCTCTGGCTGTTTATATCCTGTAGTAAACTGTCTGCGGACCTGACTAACCTTGGAAAATGACGTTTAAAAAGAAGTGAAATTGACTTTAAGCTGTTTTATATGTGGGACATTTTATCAGAGAAAAGATATAAAAAGTGTTGTGAACGTTATTCACTGTGACTAATGCCTCGGAAATGGATCTTTAGTTGATATTAAACTTTAAACTAAGATGAAATAAACTAACAGAATTAAAGATCAATTGATCCCAACTGCATTTTTTCAGACATTGGGAGAAGGAATCTGCCTGTGAAGACTTTGTATGAAAGAATAAAGGTTGTAATTGATAATTTAAAATAAGTAAATAAATAAAAAATCCAGTTACGTAGCTTTTGAGTGCAAGTATTGACCTAGCTCTTCTTTAGCCTCTATATCTCTGTCAGTCATCAGAGACGGAGGATGAATGAAAAGGTAAGGACCAGTGTAAACAACGACACACCTTTTCACCTCTTCAGATCTTTTCTCTTCCCAAAATGTAACTCAGCTGACACCTATAAACCTAGACCTATGACTGAAGCTGACAGTGGCTCAAGGAGGTAGAGTGGGTCGTCCAATGACTGGAGGGTTGGTGGCTCGACTCCTGCTCCATCCCAGACGCCAGTATTGTGTCCTTGGGCTTTGTGTGAATGCGTATGAATGAGTATGATGAAAAGAACTAGAAAAAAAGGTGCACAATTTGTTCCCAAATAGAGTCTAAAGAACCACGAAGAGATGCGAAACGAGAAACGACAACGTCCTCTTAGTCTGGGTGTCTCGCTGGGGGTTAAAAACTCTTTTACAATCAAGTGTCAGACCGTCCCCCTGTACAAAAAAACGACCCCATAAGTCAGCTATGCAGCTAAAATATTACAACCCGTAGTTACATTTTATGGTAACGCGACCTCTACTGGTCGTTACGATGGAAGCAAGTCAGGTGACCTTCCTCTGTGAAACTGATGAATCAGCGTTGGGTTTAATTCAACATGTCTAATCTCTATATGTTTCCACAGCAATAACTGCATGTGTATTACTGTAACCATGACAACAGGTCATATCCCAGGGTAGAGACGAGCGACCGCTGTCCATGGCTGCAGGCTGAACTACAGATACAAATAGGAGCTACTTAATCTCATTTTTTAATAATGTAGAGTTTATTATTGCCAGTGGTGCCAAAGTCCTGACACATTTTTATTCATTTTACAAATGTGCCCCAGTGGCCACCAACAACCCCCCCCCCCCACACACACACCTCCGCTGCAACTCAACAATGTGTAACCCCGCCCCTGACTGCCAAGAAAAGCAGAGAGAGCACCTCAGGGTTGCTGCGTCTCCACAAAAACATAAGAGAGAGAGAGAGAGAGAGAGAGAGAAAACACACCGCTCGGCTGCTTTAATTCCTTTTCATCTGCTTTCTCGTTCCCTCTCCGAGTGCTTCGACCTTGAGCTCCTCTGAGTGAAGAAATAACAGCGGCACAGAGCTCTTTTGTCATGTTGCGACCGCAGCCGTCAGCCCATCAGCCCTCTGCAGGAAGCCGGCGTTTCCTTGAGCCTCGGCCGACATGGATCTGTAGCACAGGCTTGCGCTGTGATTAAGACAAGTGTCAGTGAAGTGGAATAATGTTATGTATGACATTGTTGCCTCCCTCTCCGTCTTGCAGACACACATCGTGTTTTTTTTTTTTTCTGTCTTGTTCCATTTCATTAATCTGTTTACAGGTACGCCGCAGCACTAATGCAGCGCAGGTGAAGGGTTACAACCCCCATCTGGGAGGCTCGCATCGTCTGCAATCATGTAATTAGTCAGACGACCTCCAACAGCGGCATTTGATGAAATGTTCGCTGGAACCAAAGGGCCACAGGCTGCCGAGCTGAAGTTAAAGGGCTTTGTGCTGAAAATGTGAAGCGATGAACACATGGCGAACCAAACCCACAGCCATACTGTGATTAGTATTGTTCACAGAGCATCACCTTTTGAATGGTATTGGAGGTAAATCTTAAAGATTGCTTCGATAGATATTTCCTCTTAAGGCCTAACCCTGACATATTTGATATCTTTGTAAACTTTCTTCACTATAGTTTAAAGTCCAGTTCAGGGACTTTGAATGGCGCTGGCCAGAGCAAGATGAGGTCGATCAACAGGTGGAAGCAAACTCTCTCACAGGCTCTTTTGCTCCTGGGAAGTGATTTCTTCACCTCAGCGGGTAGCGCTCAGCAGCATTGTTTTCCAAACAGCATGTTAGTTAAAAGGCTGACTTGACCGACATGCTCTAAGCAGAGCTCCCGAGCTGTAATGAAGCTCTTGTGGGTACAAAAGCATAATAAAGCCTCATTAAAGAGTAAACCATGAATGTCTTCTAGCGTGCAACATCCAACATTGTGCAACACCCAATTAGGACCTCTGAGTTAAATTCTCCTGATTCCTGGTCTTATCTGCACCTTGTTTTTTGAGTGACTGTGGCAGCAATTTGGCCTTAATGATCCCGTCCCTCATCAGAGGTAAGTAACCATTACTTAACCTTGACATGCAGAAGCAGCGCAAACAAGAACAGGAAGTGCATACAGGATCAGTGACCCCATGCTCATGCAGACTGTTAACAACAACAGGAGGACCAGCATCAACCCGAGGTAAAAAAAAAAAAAAAAAAAAAAATCTTCCATTTACACAATCAATTCCTCATGGTGTAGGGCCTGTGCAGATTCATTGATCTTCACATCACATGGATGAGCTGGGCTCAAGTGCAGAGCATGAAGGCTGAAAGCCGTCATGCTCTTGTACTGCACTGATTGGGTGTTATATGATTACAAGCCTCCAACTCTTGAAGGTGAGCACCACAAAATGAGCAGTAATTCTCCGTATCCACCAGGCTTCCACCAGTGCAAACATTCATCAAGGTCTGCTGATGAAACTCGGAGACAGAAAGGGTTTGAGAGTGAATAAAGGAGGCCCGACATGTCTGGTTTGTAGATGTCACTAAATCCTGAAATTCAGGATTTGTTTTAAAATGAAAGCTGGCAGCAAACTCCACTTTACTCGACTTCTTCTTCTTCTTCTTTTTTTTTTTTTCCTTTTTAGCCTCAGGAGGCTGCAGTAAAAATCAGCTCCAAGGCCTGCAGAGATGGACAGTCTACCTCACCGTCCATTACTGCAAAACAATTTACAGTCAACGGGAAGGAAAAACAACACTTGAACTGCCTGCTGTCACCGGTGGTAAATCTGAACAAATAATTTGGCCCCTTACAGTACAGTGGGTTAGTCTTACTTTGTATGGCAAAGAAAAGATTAAAAGCCTCGGGAACAAAAGCCTACATAACAACCCCCCGAGCGTGGGAAGTCTGACCCATATTCCTCGACGTCTGCGTAGATTCTTTGTCAAAATTGGCCCAAATGTGAAAGTAGCATCTGACTCTTGTGCTGTAAATGGGCTAGAGTTAGACGGTGAAAGACAGTGTATACTGGCCCAGAGGTATGTGACCCACCTATGGGCCACATTTATTTAGCTGTCTGACGGCAAGTCATTTTCTGATTTAAATGTCATATACTTGATATCTAAGCAGATATTCAAATCGTTTTAATAACGTCTATGTTTAATTCTGGAAAGATTTTAATCTCTTTACTGATACTGGATATACTTGCCATATTAACTACTCATACCCAATCAGCAGTTTATGCTAACTAGATATTAGTGTAAATACCGACAAGATGTTCTTAGCATCGCTAGGTGTGAACGCCAAATCTCCCATCTATTTTTATGTTAGCTAATTATCATTTTCCCATGAACACTGTAGATATTCATGCTATAGCTCGAATGTCAACTCATGCTAGCATCAGTTACTCAAACATGGTGGCTACTTGCGTTAGCCAGCATGTTGGCTGCCACTGACAGATTGTATGCTAATTGCCATGTTGACTGCTAATGTTGCTCCTGAGCCAGTTACCTCATAATGCTAACTGGCAAGCTAACTATCATGCCAGCTGTTGTCCAACTAAAGACTTGTTATTAGTGCATTTTAAACCTTTTCAAGGCTCTGACAGACTTTCAAAGAACAACAGCTACCATGTCTGTACGGTATGATCTTTTCATTTAAAGAAACTGAAGCAGTTGGATTGCCGACCACTTGTCCAGGATCAGCTGCCGTTCCTCACAAAGCTTCTTGGCCCTCGATGTAATAACACTACTCCTCAGCTATCAAACCTCCTCCTCCCTCACCATGACCTTGTCAAGACGAACGCTGGGCTGCGTCAATCCTCACCGCCTTTAAATATTTATGATCATGCAGAGTGACGGCAGCCTGTAGCCTTAAATCCTAAAGGGTGGAGGGGTGGTGGTGGGGTGAGGGGGGTGTATGAATGTGATTTCAGGCACTTTGTGGGCACCATATACTTTTTCATTATCTCTGGACGGCATGGAGGCGGATGAGGTCAGCCGAGGTTCAGTGAGGGGGCAGAGGGAAAGGGCGGCAAGTCGAAATTAATTAAATTATTCCCATCACCTATGCAGATGGCGCCCTTGGGTGAAACATACAGTGTGTCACCTGCAGGAGACACATCACCAGTCAGGACAGGATGGATGGACATAATTTAAATACTGTCAGTCATCACCGCCTGTCTGCCAAACTTCCGTCCCTTCTTCCTCTCTTGTTCCATCGATCTCCCGAACGCTTGTTTACCTTTTTGTATTTCACTCCAAGGGTGAGCAACACACAATTAGCTCTGGGATGATGGGCTGTTCTGAGCTTTCCATGACCCTGACGATATCTAATCAATTTAGATTTTTTTTTTTCCTGTCTTTCTTTAATTAATTAAGAGGAGATCAAAGAGTCGAGATAGCTTCCGCCGTACTGCCACAGATTCATTTCAGCAGCGCTTTTTAAATGAGGATGAAACATTCATGGTCACACGCGCACTTTCATATAGACACCCCCTTATCGTAAACTCATAAAATTCACTTGCATGTATACACACATACACACCCACACACACTCAAATACACCAGACCTCCTGCTCTCCAAACATGCGGCCTTATGTTTATTTATGATATGCCAATATGAAGCACTTCAAAGAATTGTCCAGCCCTGAAAAAGAAGAAGAAGAAGAAGAAGGAAACCCTCCCTGAGGTGTTCTGCCAGAGTCTGTAAATTAGACCCATAATTCTCCAGAAGAAACCGGTGGCCAGCAAGCTGAGGCTCCACTCAACACTGAGTCCTTCAAACTTAAAGTGGTTGCAGGGAAAAAGAAGCCAAAGAGAAAAACATCATCATCACTGTGATCTCTTTGTTGTTAATACTGCCCATGATGCAATGCTGATGACAGATGCAACTGGAGCTTTGACTCTGAGCTCAGGATTCACCAAAACGAGAGAAACTGAACTGACACTGACCAAAAAACAACGTAAAGTGAATAATCATATACAGCAACTGTGTTAAAGGCAATTAAACTCTACTATTGTGTCAGAAATACTGTAGATTGAGTTAAAATCTTCTCAATGTAAGTAAAGTATCAGGAAGGAAGAGAAGTCTGCCATCCTAACAGCCTGTGAGACTGCATTACTTAACCTAAATGCTAACGGTAACATGCTGACGTAGTCGGAGGGACGATGCCAACATGCAAAATTAAAAATGTCAAACTATTGGAGTTGCAGTAAAATTAAGTCAGAGGTTCACCAGAGTGATTAACATTAATCCTCTGGCCAATCAATTTCCACTGCTTTCACTTTTGCAAAAAAAAAAAAAAAACCTGCTGGCGTCACCACAAGAAAGGTCAAAAGATCACCAAGGCCACTGGGATGTATCCCCTGGACACCCTGCATGGCTGTGCCCATAATTACATAACATTTCACTAACCCACTCCACCCTCAAATGTCTCAGTCTCACATTGACACTACAGGAAACATCAGGAGATACCCAAAGAAAGGACGGTTTCACCCTCTGGGGATCAACCACAGGACAAGTGCAATTTCTATTTAATCTCATGGCAATCCATCGTCAAAGTAGTTGTTGAGACAGCCTGAACCGGAGAACACCATCAGCCCCTCTACAAACACACCCATGGAAGCAGTAATATTCACTTGGGTATTGACATATTGACACATAACACAGCAGGACGCTGCCTGGGCTGATTAAACTGGGGGCTATGGACCTTGCAGGTCTGCTGCTATGTCCCGATTTGCTCTGAAACTGCCATGAGAGATCAATGGACCAGGGGCCCATCACAAGTGTAGTGTTTGTAGTATGTAGCTTCACCATAAAGTTATCCGTTCAAACTGTCTTTAGGGATGATAACAACAACTAATGGTGGACATCTTCTGGTTCTGGTTCACTGCAAATATCCCATTGTTGGTTAAACTTTCTTGGTCAGGATGAACTTGTGAAAAATGGGGTGAAACGTACTGTATTTCTAGCAGCAGACATGTTGCATTTGACTGTGTTGCAGAAATCAACAGTGTGTAGCGGTAGCAGGTCTGTGCTGT
This sequence comes from Caranx ignobilis, assembly GCA_021432705.1. NCBI lineage: Eukaryota > Metazoa > Chordata > Actinopteri > Carangiformes > Carangidae > Caranx > Caranx ignobilis. The sequence goes on along the minus strand of MU269992.1, from coordinate 4,376,578 downwards.
TTGCTGGAGGCTTTAACCCAGAATGTCTGACAGCGCTGTGAGCCGAGACATTTATAGCTTGCGCCGCCCGGTGGGAATCCAGATGCCACATCAATTCCCTATCAGCACCTCGCCGCGAATACGGCTCCGCCACCATCACAACACGTCTGCGCTGCTGCCGCTAAAAAAACTCCAAGAGCAGATGCTGCTGCAAACGACAAACTAAAAAACTGTTTGTGTATTCATGTACCTCGCTGCTTTCTGTCTGTGCGAGGGGGGGAAGTCAGTGTTTTTCTGCAGTCTCTGTAGACGGCAGAACAAACAGTCACCGTGTGCTTTGCCCTGCAGCCTGCATTTGCATTTTGGCCTCAGCACATGCCGCTATCAGCACGAATCAGCTCCCCACAACCGAGAGAAGCTGCTGAAAATAAGCTCAGGTAAGCAGTTCAGGTCGGAGCAGCAGGCAGATGGCTTTTGGCTTGATTCACCCTGACAGACTCGCAAAAATTTACGTTTAATATGTTTTTACTACGGTTTAGGAGGCAGATTTTTATCTGAGGCGACGGCATTTTTGCCACGGCATGCTAACCCAAATAAGTCTAATTATCAGGGACTCCATTCAAAACTCACAAGCTCATCCCGTTTGCACAGATTAAGCCGTTTTAGTACTTGTCAAATATGTTTTTAATCAGCGGTGAAAATGGACTTTTGAGAATAACTCTCTCAAAGTAAACATCAAATACTCCAACAGCATCATAAATCACATAGACTAATAAACAACCACAGCCACTCTCTGTGCTCACATTTAATTATTCACCACATATTCGTTTTCATTGTTAAACAAAGAAAGGCAAAATTTAATTGTATCGCTCACTATCATGCACAGCGCTCATTCAGTGCACTCAGCAGACAAAATAAGAAGCACAAACAGATGTAAACCCCTAATAAGAAAACAGCACAAGAAGAGAAGAAAAAACTTTGATTATAAAACAGATAATATCTAATTAAAGTCAATGATTAAAGGAGTGAATGAAAACAGCAGTTTACAGCCTCTACTTAGAGCCAGTTTGGACAGCTCGGACAGATCTGAGCTCCACTGGGAGCTGGCTCCAGTGGTGGGCAGTGGCCAGTTCACAGGGTTAACAGGCAGCACTAACTTACCAGCTGCTGGTATGGATTTGGTGAAGCAGTGTCACGACAGTCAGACAGATAGGTCTACATTAGACATAAAGATGGCGACACTAGTTATGGTTTTCAGATGGTAAAATGCAGATTTAGTTGGAGATTTATTGTGATCAATGATTGATTCTTGTCTCTTAGTGTTAGCTAATGGATTAGCTCAGGGGCTCACCTGGTGGAGCTCACCTTTCCTGTCATTGTCTCACTGTCCCCATCTCTTTAAAGACAATGGAAAGAATCAAATCGTCTCAAAGAGCCAGACCTATCTCCACAGTTTGTTCGCACTGAGCCCTTTTTATAATCTATTGTCCTTGATAGTCAAACTACATAAGCGCTGTAACAATGGAGTGTGAGCACATCAGGTAACAAAAGGAAGTTTCTGGCCCACATACTTCCACATCTGTGCTGTTTCCCAGATGTTATCCTCCAACGCTGGCTGGCTGACAGCCAGGAAGAGTTTCTGTGCATGCCCCAGAAACAGCCCAGATGTGGAAGCAGCATCTGGCAGTCGTGGCTGAACGTGGGCCGCATTTGGGCCAAGGAAGTGCACGTACTTAGAGATGGTAGAAACTTAACAACAAAGGGTTTTCTGAACGCTCCATGTGGCGCCTTTAACCCAGAACGAGCAGGATTTCTCACCTGTGATTCAGTGGATTTCATAAAGCCTAAATTTGTCTGAGGACTAATTTGGCAAAGGACGCGTACAAGAGCTGATAAATTTTGATCTTATCATTACAAAGCTTTTGTCGCCTTTAATGAGTCGCTGTTGGTTGTTTAATTGCTGAAACATGTCCTCTGTCCCAGTGCAGTTCACCGTTTGATGTCTTTGATAAAAACATTTCACAGAAAGGTCATTATCACCATATGTTATCTCAAGCATCAACGTCCTTTAGTTACTCACTACACTCTAAAATCTAAAACGCTCCGTAATCAGCTCTGCAGTCAAACCTGAAGCAGCCGTACGGTCATTACGGTCGGTTCATTTGATGTTTTTAAATGTTTTACCCTTTTCTTGTTATCTCTGACTCTGTTAACCCATCATCACAAACTCATAGTGTGTCGAAAAGTTTTGTTCAAACACTAATATCTCCTTTTATTAAGACCTTGATACTTCAGTTTATTAAACAACTGAGCAAGTCTAGACAAGCTAAGAATATTTCAACCTGCCTTCGATGCAAATAACCTTGTTTTTATTTCAATCACATCTGGCTTTATGTTCCTTCTTGTTACTAGGAAAATGCTTATTTCTAAATGAAAAAATAAGTCTTTTTGACTTTGAGATTGAGAGTGAAATATTTTTTCTGCACTGACAGATCTTTTTTTTTTTTTTTTTTTTTTAAACTTATTTTTTAGGACTCAAATATAGACAGAAATGACTTGAGCGTGTGGGGAGTTTTCTCAAGTGCTCAGAACCATATTTTAAATTCTGCTGGAGATCCCAAAGTCTCCAAATATGCCAAATCTGTCAGGCCGAATTTTGAGGAAAGCTGCTGAATACATCGGAGAGAAATATTTCCATTTGATGGAATGGTGCAGCCGTGAGGAGTTTGGGTCTCTTTGGGTTTTAAATATTTTATCCACTAGGTATAAACATCAGATTATATTCTGTTTTAAAGCCCAAAGATATTTGAAAATGCAATATATAAACACCTTGATCAGGATAAACAGGTCCAAACTAAACTAAGGACTACTGCAAGGTACCAAGACCACATAGTTTGTGAATAAATCAAGTATTTATGGTACTAACAGCACCAGAGTCACCAGGAGGTTAATGGGGTAGAGGTCTCAGGACTAACACTAGAGACCAGGATTTAAATTCAAAATCCTGCCTGTGGTCTCCGAAGCTCTTTAGTTGAGGTCTCTCAATGCAGTATAGGGCCATTGGACGTCGATCAGATGACCATACAATTGAAAAATGATGATAAAGAGGAACCTTGTGCATTAAAACGTGACCCAAAAGTCGAGCACAAGTGAGAAGATACCAATTAGAGAATGAGACTCTCCGGTCACTGCCATCGACAGCGGGAACCAACATACGGTCATGGATGTAGAAGGCGTCCCACAGCAGTACACGTGAGCTGGCCAGATGTATGGAGAACCAACACCTTATGAAGTGAGAGTGTTCATCCTAAACCGAGACATAGCTTAAATCAATTTCATAAGTCAATAAAATGAAAAACTTCAGCATCAACCAGATTCAGCTGATGCTTTCGTCTTGAAGAGCTGATTATTATTGGACGGCTAGATGGTAAGAAGATAAGATGGCGAGTGAGGAGGAAGACTGCATGATGTATTCATCCATTCAGAGAGCATATCACACAGCTGTGCGTGCATCTGTAAATAATCAGACCCAGACTGTAACGAGTCACATCCCATGTGGTCTGTTTTTTATTACCAAACCACACACAGGGATCTCTGACCTGACATGTTAATCAAAGCTAGCACAAAATTCAACAGCTTCAATAATTACAGCTTCATTTCACTGACTTTTATCCATCCTGCCTCTGCTGCAAACAAGTCAACTGTTTTAAATGGACCCGCACGTCCGTGTTGAATCATACAAGAGAACGTATAAAATAATTGTCTGACCACCTTCTTTCACAATCTGAGAAGCTTTAAAACCTTCAAGAAACACTCTTTCAACAGCTCAGAAGTAAAGTTTTCATCATGCACAGGAGAGGTGATCATTTTAACTATTCACCAGGAACATCAGAGTTCTTATAGCAAGCTTAAATAACTCAAAACTAAGCTAAAGACAGACAGACGAGCTCCATCTCAGGAGGAGAAAGGCAGAAATCCTCCTGCTATTTGTGTCTATACTTACACCTATAGACACGGGTGTAATGGGAACAGGGTCTTCATCTTAAAATGCAAATAATCGAGCTCTTCATCCCCGACAGTGGAGAGGGAAATCCAGCAGGAGGAGGAGGAGGAGGAGGAGGATTACACTGAGGAATCTCAGGCTGCAGCTCAAGTGTTTAGGAGTTTAGACGAGGATTTGTTTACCTCCCAACTTGTGAGGAAAAGTTTTAATTTCTGTCCTTCATGACTGAAAAATATATATATGAAAAAAACCCAACCTCAACCTGAACTTTTAAACAGCTGTGCTGCTGGAGGAACTCCATGTTCAGTAATCTGCAGGGCACAGTAAGCAAGCGAGCGAGTGAGCTCATGGCAGGAAAACACTGTGACCGAGCCGCAAGACACAGAGAAGCAAACCTGACGGATTAATAAACACTTTTAATACTTAAGAGCAAAGACCCAGAGGTAGCACAAGATAATTTATAGAAAATACTGTTCTTATCTTACAGATACTTTCAAGCCCATGTCATGAATTAATATTAAATGTGTCTATTTTTAAACCTCTAACAAACAAATCCAGTGATTTAAATGGTTGCTTTATATGTTTTGACAAAGAAAAAAAACAATCACATAACTGAACTCTACTGTTGCGACTATAATAGATCCATCAAAGTACAAAATAAACTGCCATAGACACATTAATGACTTAGAGTGATATGTTACTTTGCTTTCGGCAGTCCATTACTGTTTGTTTGTTTTATCATGCATAATTTAATTAAATCCTTTTTTTACCTCAGATCTACAAACACAAAGAGTTCAAATGACGGAACAAAAAGATAAAGTGAAAATTGAAAAGCAGCTGAAAATCTGCAGCCGTAAAATGGTCACTAACAAAGAAAAAGTAGTGATTTATTCAAATTAAGTGATAAATCTATGAAACTACAGAGGAGGAGAGGAGGAGCCGATATCTACAAATATATTAATTGATTCCACCACTTTAATGATTAAAATATTCAGTTGTATCATAATTATCAGCTACTTTTTGTAATAAAAAAAAAGTCATTCATTTAATTTGGATGCAAATGAGGCAAATGTGTTAAATCTATTCATTAAAAAAAAAACAAAGCAGAATAATGAAACTGGCTCAACCTCCTCACGTACACTATTTTTTAATAAACTTGCAATTACCTGATATTTTTGCATCACTGCAACATAAATGAATTAGACAGTTTGGGATTAATTGATTGATAATTGTTAATTCACTTTGTTGTCATGCTCCACAGTTTCGGCTCCTCACAACAGAAATGTAAACACACCAGAGAGGGAGTGAAACAAGTCAACATGTGACTTCTTCAGATCTGACACTGTTTCTCACACACACACACACACACACACACCTGCTGAGGTGACTGAAGAGCATCTCTACACAATAGGCTCTTAGTCACTTGTGTGTCTGTGTGTGTATGTGTGTGTAAGAGAGAGAGAGGGGGCTCGGAGGCAAAACGCTGGCAGATAATCAATGTTGTGTGATTGGCTTGTGACCCAGTGTGGCTGCTGGCAAGACAGGCCCGTTGTCGTGACGACCTGACTTAAGAAGAGAGTATGTGTGTGTGTGTGTGTGTGAGGTTGACAGGTCAAACTGTCCCTCTGACTGCTACAGAGTGAGAGAAAGGAAGAAAAAACATAATGTAACTATAATTCTTACATAAGTTGGAGAACTTTGGTTTCACGATGCACTTTTACTTTTACACAGTTCAGGAAATATCTTCTTAAATGCAGCTTGAACTGGAGTCCATTAACTACCATCTGGCGGCTAACAAAAACAAAACTAATTCATGTATTCTGTCTTTTGACTAAGAGGAACTTAATAGTGAAATAAAGCCCAAGAAGTAAACAATGAAGAACACATTGAGGGAGCTATGCTAGCACCCATCACCTGTCTGGCTTTTTTGTTGTTACCATTTTTCTCTTATCTCAGAAGATAATGTGCTGTATATTGTAATGGGTGTGGGTTAAAGTCAAGCACTGCCAATGCTACAGAGCAGGGCTGCTACACGCAGCTGGAAATCATGCTGTTTCGACCAGGTAAACAACAAGCACATAAACAAAAGTGTCACTTCTACAAGCAGCAGGTACCAGCAGAACCAGCACGTCCTACCTGTTCAGAAGGTCTATAAGTCAGGTCTCTGGGCCGTTCCTGCATTGTTTATGCTCCTCCAGTTGGTAAATACCCACATTAAAAGTTTTCCCAGTCATGAGAAACCACAGCAGACTGCCGAGACATTGTTTATCCAGTCCGACTTCACATCCAGCTTTCTCGATCCTGTCAAAAAAAACACCTGTGTTTGCAGGTGTATGAGTTAGTTTTCCCGCTACAAAATGGCAGTCGGGGAAAAACAGCGAGCGTCCACAGGCGTTAAGACGTAATGACGTGTTCTCGCCGCCGTCGTAAAAAGCCCCCCCCCCCCGCTCAGCTTTACCAAACGTTTCGCGTGTTGATTGACGTCTCCACTGACCAATCACAGCAAACTAAAGGCTGCCTACCTTTACACATAGGCTAAGTGAATGCAGATGTGAGCTGTGCCCAACAGACAGGCATCTGCCATGGATCTATGGCATCTGCTCTGTTATTAATGGTTTCCAAAAAGTTCCTGAGTCATCGAAATAACCATTTACTAATTCATGGTATTATCTTTTCATGATTTATGTACACAAGTGAAATAAAGGTCTGTTGACAGAATTTAGGCTTATGTGGGCTTATAGAGTTTGTGGTCACCAGACCTGATCCTGAAACCTAGACAGCTGCCTCTATTGTATGATTTTCAGATAGCATAAATGATTTAATCTTTATTTAGAGCCAACAAACTCCCAATGCCACTTGAACTAAATATCACCCTAAGATGTGAAATGAACACAGGCAGTTTTGCGTGTGATGTCTTTCAATTAACTCACAGAAACTGGAGATATGGTTTTTACTCAACATCTGCATTGCACTGTTATAAATATGTTTTTGTTACTGAAGAAATAGGCTTTAAAACCTCCCGTAGCTTTGTCTTTCTCCCTGGCTGCAGCTCTTCAGGGAGCTTCTAAGTTGGACAAGCTGATTAAGTTGCATTTTTCTTGACCAATGGAGTGCAGCGACAGACAATTAGGACGTGCTGCTCTCTGCGGTTGTTATTTCTCAGGCCCAAAATGACCTCCGGGAAAGACTTGTGGAGAGGTGGAGGAGGAGGGGAGGGGTGTGTGTGTGTGTGTGTGGCGGGGGGGGCATAGCCTGCCCAGCATGCTGCTCATCACAGTGTGTTTGATCTATCGCAATGCCACCTCCCTCCTCTCCACCCCTCCCTCGCTCAGTCATACCCTGGCTGTTTGAGTGCCACCAGCCACCCATATATTAACCACCAGCATCCGCTGTATGTGATTCAGGAGGTAAAAATAACACCTCCACCCCCCACCCCTCTCTTCCCCACCACCACCACCACCACCTCTCTCCAGCTTTCCATCTGTCCATCCACACACACCTCCCTCCTCTCTCGGTCTTCCACCTGCCACCTGCGCCCAGGCAGATCAGCAGGTAGATCAGCATACCTGCACCTCCGAGGGTTAGAGGTTGCTGCTGCAGGAAGATGAACACCAAATGACACATGGTGTTTCCGGCGTGACATGAATAACAGCTGATTGGACACACTTGAAAAGAGAATAATCTAGACTGACATGCTTTTTGCATAATACAGAGCTGTACGTTGTGCATTTTTAAAGCTGCAGTGATCTTTTATTCCCAGATTTCAACATGACATCTCCACATTATTTGTGGTCTAAAACCTCAAATATGTATATTTTGACTTCACCCGATCTTGTGCATCCATTCTGTATTTTGTCTTATTGGTTAAATGAGGGACATTACAGTGAACATGTCTTCACTCAGCCAGACGTTGGAGGAAAATGTCCACTGTCAGTCAGATCACATCTGGGGTGTACCAGTTCAGTTTATCATCCTATATGAGCGGTGCAAGGCTATGAACATGGACCTCTGATGAATCAGCCTGAAGAGGAAAGTCTGTGCCTCCGAGTGTTCAGTCAGTTCACACCGGGCTTTCCCCAAAAACTCAGCCCTCTCCTGTCACTGATAAGGAAGGAAGTGTTAAGTCAAGTGTGAGGGAAAACAGGAAAACAGCTGCCAACACATTTCAGCCTTCATCAGAGCTTCACAGCCCCACCAGACTGCTGCGCTCGCCGTACGCTGGGTTTCTCCAACACACATTTGCACTTGAAAAGGGATCCAGATATTCAAAATAAGTCCTCGAGGGCACCCCTGATTTTAATGCGTGAAGGAGGCTTTACTCAAATATTGTCCTGTGGCCTGATTTAGCATCTCCTGAAAGTTGCAGAAGAGGATTGTTGTGTGTGCGTGTGTGTTTTGTTTTGTTTTCTTTTTTTTTTTGACATTTACAATCTCTCCATGCATTGGGTTTTGTTCGCAGGTCAATAAACATTTTCTCTCTAATCTTCTACAGCAGTGAATTTACTCAAGTGCTCTCATCTTTCTTTATAGACGCAGAAACGATCAGCTCAGATCTGATTCAGACTTGTCACCAATGTGTTTCTAAAAATCTGTAGTGAAAAAATAAATAAATAATAATAAAAAAACTACATAACAGACTAATTTGTGATTGACAGGCCTGGCAGTATGTGTCCATGTTGTTACCATGACAACCAAAGTAGAATTGACAGCAAGTGTTCTTAATGTTTCAACACATAAATACAGACTGGTCTCCACTGAATTAAAAAGTGGATGGTCAACAGTTTTCAATCTGGATATGTGTTTTTCCCCCCAATCTGTCACTTTCTCAAAGCATTTGGAGAAATTATTTCACAACTCATTCTAAGCATCACCTACCATCTTTCTGTTGCTTCTGTCTTTCAGTATGGTACATGTTGCAACTACAGGTCTGATTCCAGTCCGTGGGACGCATAGGCAGAGACGCCAATAGGAAACAGACCTACCCACCACAACTATGTTTCCATTTAAAACAGCTTTTGAATCAAAAATGATCTGCGTTTTAAATCCGTATCATAAATGGCCACACTTAACATCCCTTAACATACCATTCATGCACCAGCCGGGCACAGATGCAGACTCTTTACATGCTGGTGTTTTGCTGCAAAAACTACTATGAAAAAGGAACAGCAAAGAGCTGCAACATTAACAGCTGCAGCAAAGACAACAAAGTCAGTAACACTTTGATTTCATTAACCATGTTGTTTTCATACTGGTGGTGGAGGCAGGGAGCGACCGTGGGAGTCTACATCACAGGGGACCGATGTTTGGCAAGTGTGGATGGGTAAAAATGCTGCAAAGGAGATCCATTCTATCATGAAAACATAGTAATGTGGACATAGCAAATAATGCATGAAGCTGAGGAGTTGTTATTTATTTCCAGTCTGGTCAATACAACACACTGCTACCATTTTGGACAGGAGTAACGTGGTCTCTATCAAAACTGATATGCAGATCTCAACAAATGATTCTAGTTAAATTAAACAAACCATCATGATAACGCATCTGGCTGTATATTTGGTTGTGCGACTCTGGACGTATGAGTGTTCATTATATCTGTTGACAGACTGAACATTTGTAACAAACTTGCACACATGGAAATTGTCAGAGGGGGAACGTTGGGAAAATATAATCCCTCGGATGTTGGTTTTCTCAGAATCAGAAATCAGAATCAGAATCGTTTTTATTGCCAAGAGCAGTAAACACTTTACAGCACTAGGAATTTGTTTTGGTGTTGAGTGCAAAACATAAATATAAATGAGAATAGGAATAAGATAAAAAGATAAAAACTTAAGAAGAAGAAATAAATAATAAATTATGGTATTTGGTATTTACAAGTTTGGTATATTTGGTATTTATAGTGCAGAGAGGCTGTCTATGGGATTGGGGATTATCTAGGGGGGGGCTGGGGCATTGTTCAGTAAGGTGACTGCAGTGGGGAAGAAACTGTTCTTGTGGCGAGAGGTCCTGGTCCGGATGGACCGGTGCCTCTTACCAGAGGGGAGGGACTGAAAAAGTGTGTGTCCAGGGTGAGAGGGGTCAGCAGCAATTCTAGCTGCACGTCTCCGAGTCCTGGAGACGTACAGCTCCTGGAGAGATGGGAGGCTGCAGCCGATCACTCTCTCAGCAGAGTGGATGACACGCTGCAGTTTGGCCTTGTCTCTGACCGTAGCTGCAGCAAACCAGACTGTTATGGAGGAAGTGAGGATGGATTCAATGGTGGCAGTGTAAAAGTTAACCAGCATCTTCACAGGGAGCTGAAACTTCTTCAGCTGCCGCAAGAAGTATATCCTCTGCTGAGCCTTCTTGGTGAGGGAGCTGATGTTTTCCTCCCATTTGAGCTCCTGGGAGATGATGGTACCCAGGAAGCGGAAAGACTCAACAAGGGTCACCGGAGAGTCGCAGAGGGTGACAGGGGGCAGAGCAGGGGGGTCCCTTCTGAAGTCTACTATCATCTCCACTGTCTTGAGAGCGTTGAGCTCCAGATTGTTCATGCTACACCATGACACCAAGCGGTCCATCTCGTTCCTGTAGGCCGATTCGTCCCCATCAGAGATGAGGCCAATGAGGGTGGTGTCATCGGCAAATTTCAGGAGTTTGACAGACTGGTGACTAGATGTGCAGCTGTTAGTGTACAGGGAGAACAGCAGCGGAGAAAGGACGCAGCCTTGGGGGGATCCAGTGTTGATGGTCCGGGTGTCAGAGACATGCTTCCCCAGCCTCACAACCTGCCTTCTGTCCGTCAGGAAGTCCGTGATCCACCTGCACATGGAGTCAGGTACGTTTAGCTGGGAGAGCTTGTCACAGAGCAGAGCTGGAACGATTGTGTTAAAGGCGGAGCTAAAGTCCACAAACAGGATCCTGGCGTAGGATCCTGGGGAGTCCAGGTGCTGGAGAATGAAGTGGAGGGCCATGTTTACAGCATCATCTACAGATCTGTTGGCTCTGTAGGCGAATTGTAGTGGGTCTAGGAGATTGTCCGTAAAGGCTTTCAAGTGGGTCAAGACGAGGCGCTCAAAAGACTTCATGACCACAGAAGTCAGTGCAACGGGTCTGTAGTCATTAAGGCCTGTGATCCTTGTCTTTTTGGGAACTGGGACGATGGTTGACATCTTGAAGCAGACTGGCACATGACAGGTCTCCAGTGAGGTGTTGAAAATGTGTGTGAACACTGGAGACAGCTGATCGGCACAGTGCTTCAGGGTGGATGGGGAGACAGAGTCTGGGCCTGCGGCTTTACGGGGGTTCAGCCGTTTAAACAGTCTATTCACCTCTCCTTCCTTGATAGAGAGAGGTGTGGGGGAGGGTGGTGCTGGGGTGGGGGGTTGTGTAGGTGATCCAGGTGTGGAAGAGGAATTGCTGCTGGTCAGGGGCTGATGGTCGGAGGAGTGGGGGATGTCGGGTCTGTCCCATTGTCTTTCAAAGCGGCAATAGAACTCGTTCAGGCTGTTGGCCAGACGTAGGTCGTTAACAGAGTGGGGGGCTCTGGGCTTGTAGTTGGTGATAGCCTTGAGCCCTTTCCAGACAGAGGCAGAGTCGTTGGCTGAGAATTGTTGTTTCATTCTCTCACCATGCACTGATTTAGCTCTTCTCACCTCTTTGCTAAACCGGTACCTGGCCTCCTTGTATCTGTCTATGTCCCCACTTCTGAATGCAGCCTCCTTCTTTGACCTGAGCCGTCTGAGTGTGGCTGTGAACCAGGGTTTGTCGTTATTGTAACTCACCCTGGTGCATGATGGAATGATGCTGTCCTCACAGAAGTTGATGTAGGACGTTACAGTGTCCGTGTACTCATCCAGACTGTTGGTGGCAGACCTAAAAACATCCCAGTTTGTGCGGTCCAAACATTCCTGAAGTTCTCCCACAGCCTCATTGGTCCACTTCTTTGATGACCTCACAGCCGGTTTGCAGAGTTTTAATTTCTGCCTGTATGCTGGAATCAGGTGAACCATGATGTGGTCGGACTGGCCCAGTGCAGCGCGAGGGACAGCATGATAGGCACCGCTGATGGTGGTGTAGCAGTGATCTAGTACATTCCCCTCTCTGGTCGGACATTTAATAAACTGTTTGAATTTTGGGAGTTCCTGGGAGAGATTACTTTTGTTAAAATCCCCCAGGACGATGGCCAAGGCATCCGGGTTTGTCCGCTCCACTCGTAGTATCTCGTCAGCTAGCACGCGCTGTGCCTCGCGAGCATTTGCTTGCGGCGGGATGTAGACACCGACGAGGATGAATGAAGAGAACTCACGGGGCGAGTAGAAGGGTTTGCATCTGATGATGAAGGCCTCTAGGTCCGGGGAACAGTGTTGAGACAGTACTGACACATCCTTACACCAGCCGTTGTGAATATAAAAACAGATTCCCCCGCCTTTTGTTTTACCGGAAAGCTGTGTGTTCCTATCCGCTCTGAAGAGGTGGAATCCGCTCAGCTGTAGCGTCGAGTCCGGTATAAGTTCACACAGCCACGTCTCCGTGAAGCATAAGACACAAGACGTGGAAAAGTCTCTGTTTTTGTTGAGCAGCAGGGTCAGCTCGTCCATCTTGTTGCACAGTGAGCGCACGTTAGAGAGGAATACGCCGGGGAGCGCTGTACGTAGTCCGCGCCGGCGGAGTCTCACAAGCGCGCCCGAGCGCTTTCCTCTTCTGCGGGGTCTCACCTTGTTGCGGGCCTCCTTGGTCAGGATGAGCGTTAAAATAGCAGTGGAAGTCAAAAAAGATGGAAATAAGTCGTCCGGAGTAGTAGCTCTGATGTTAATGAGCTCAACCCTGGAGTAGTAGCCGCCAGAGCAGTGGCAGAAATCTAAATTAAAACACAAAACAAGAGATACAAGAGCGCACCAAAACACCGAGGCAGCCGTCCGTGGCGCCATCTTGGAAACTTGTCTTCTGCCTTATAACAAGCAAATAGAGGAAGCTTTAATGTGCATGAGCATGTTTTGGGTTAGACTTTGACAAGCTGTAATAAAGAGCACATGCGCATATATTGTGATATTCCAAATATATGTGAAAGAAGAAATCCAACCAAAGCTGTAAACAAGCTGCATTAGCTCTGTAATTTTGGTTCAAACTTGTTTGTATGAAGAAACAAAACACAGGAGGCCTGCGCTTGGAAACGACAGCTTCACAGCTTAAAGACTTCCTAAATGAAAAGTGGGATTTGCCTGCAGCGTGAGGGGGATTCAACAGTGTGAGCCAGGAGTGATCATGTGATTCCAGCCTCCTCACCACTGCAGCGCCAGTGGCAGCAAACAGAAAGACGAATGGAGCTCTGAGGTCTCTGCAGGGAAAACAGCATCGTGCACATTTACTGTGATTACTATTTTTACAAACTGGATGTCTGGGTTGGTCTCGCCAAAATGAAATAAAAGTCCCTCTTCAACCTGAAGGCCGTGTCTTTGGGTGAAGGAGAGGAGTCGGGGGAGTTGTTCAGATGAACGCCTTTGCCAAGGCCACCGGTGACCACAAGGAGGGGGGGGGGGCAGAAGAGGGGACAGTATGGCTGGAGCCATGGGAAATCAGAGCATTATTAAAAGGCCAAAGACCCCCCGGGCAGATGGTCACCAGGAGAGCAGAAGGAGGGAGAGAGAGCAGGGAAATAAGGAAAATGAAGCAGTGGAGGGGATGGAGGCAAAAAAAAAAAAAAAGACTGGAAGGAAGACAGATGAGAGGGAGAAAATGGAAGGAAAATTGAGATTGAAAAGGTAGAGAAGAAAAGATGACGAACAAAAATGAAATGGAGAACAAGAAGCAGAAGGTAAATAAAATAGAAATGTAAAAAATGAAGATGAAATAGCTTAAGTGGAAAAAGGAAAGGAAAGAGGGAAGAAGTATGGATAGAAAGAGAGTAAAATGGAGACGGGAGGGGACAGAAGAAAGAAGCCAAGGATGGGAAGAATGAATGAAGGGTAAAGACACAGAGGAAGAGGAGGTAGATAAGGATTAGACGGGAATAATTGAAAGAGATAAAACTGAGCAAAAAAACAGGTTAAAGGACTGTGAGACCTGTGTGGAGAAATTAGATGGAGACTGAGAGCTACAAACAGAGACAAGATAAAGGAAGGAACGGAAATGAGAAAAGGAAGAGCACGAGTGAGAAGTGAGAGAAGTCATTAAAGAACCGATGGAAGTCGACACCACAGCACGAGGCATCAGCAGACAAACACTCGGCTCGCTGTCAACAAGGGCTGCTGGAACAAAATGAACAACTTCTGGAACAAAACAAAATATACCTGGTTTGACCTTTAACCCAAACCCTGAAGACCTTAACTGACTAAAAAATATGCAACATTATTAGCAATGTTTCACCACACACTTCAGCAAAAGTTTGGCAAAAACCTTGTCTCACACAGCATTTGTATCTGAGCAAAGTCACTTGACCTGGAGTTCCTCAGGGCTCAATCCTCAGTCCTCTTTCATTTTACATTTACATATTTTCAAATGAAGAATGAAGAAAATGAATTAAGATCAGAATTTTAGGCTCATTACCATTTATAATGCACATTGTTGTATCCCGTATGGTTGGATGGTCCTCACTCTGCAAAAAGTGTGATTTCAATGTGTGTTTATTCACAAGGTCCTTCTTGGAAAATTGTCATCAAGATGCTGTGATATGAGCAAAAGCTGGAAAGTAACTGGACCTTGAGTAGATTGTTTGGTGAAAAAATATTTTTGCTTTCAACAAAGTAAGCTTAAAAGCCAGTGCTCATGTCCGTCTGTCCTAAAATACAAAAAAAAATGTCAACTTTTTATAATAAAAATAAAACGTAATGAGACTCAAAGAACTTCTGTCCAGGTGGGACCTTTGCAGCAGGTTAGATTACACTCACAGTCTTTCCTTAGGTGAAAAAATACATCTCTGGCAACTTAAGCTGATTCAGGAGGCTGCTGCTGCTGCTGCTGCTGCTTTATCCCTGACACACAGAAGAAAAAAAAACTCCATACTCTCTATATAGTACAACTATAACTATATTTACCCTCAGCCATTTATTTCACTGTCTGAATTCTCTGCTCATGCTTAAAGTGAAGCGAATCTCACAATGCACTGCATCACATTTTATGGATGTGAAAACTAACCCTAACCTTATATTAGCTTTAATAGCTTTATAGCCTAGTAGCTATCCAAATAAATATTGAAGTCAACTTGTCTTAAGAGTGATTACACTACACTACATTAAAATGGATACAGTGGCACTATATGCAAAACCTCCCTTCATTGTTTACTATAGTAAATTATTATTAATAAAACAACGAACAGCTTGTTTTATCTGATTTGATGTTGTTTGTTGGTTTATTTTCTTACTAAACAAAAGCAACATATGAAACAACAAGTCTCTTGTTTTCATTGGTTAGTTAAAAGAAGAAAGTGTCCAGTAGGAGGGATGATGTCACACAGAGACATCTAAGCCTTTGCCTACTGAGTCACCTTTTCCATAAAAAAAGGCTTAGCAGCAATATTCACTTGGTATCACACAGACAGTAGACAGGTCACCTCAGAGTACAACTTATATATTCAGTGCAGGCGTCTCTCATCTCTGACAGGAAGAATAAATGTCAAGGGGAAGCAGTGGATGGATCAAAGCGAGTCTCCCCCTGCTCCACGTTACGTCCACTTCCTCCTGTCGGAGCAGAGCGGCGACCCGCCCGCCGTCGTGACTCTAATCTCCTCCACATGTCTGACGTCTCCACACTATGTCAGCTCTAATTGGCCATTACAGTAGCCTGGTGTCATACCCCTAATGTAGCCTGGGCTGAACTTTTAGCCTCGGTGATTAGCCGACATTAGCCTTGTCATTGAAATCTTGTGACGGTGAAGGGTCCCATTGTGTCACCAACATGAGAGTTTGATGAAGGTCATACTTCTGTGCAGTTGATCTGTCGATGTAATGACACCGCAGACTCCAAGACAGTGAGACGGAGGTGGTGAGTGTGAACTGTTACAGCTGGGGGGGTCGATGTGTGCTCAGGCAGTGCACCACAGGTAATCTTGTTACATTTATATCGCCTGGCGAAGGTTGTTGTTGTCATGCTCATCATTGTACAGAGTCCTGAAGGTGACAGGGGTATGTCTTTATTTTACAGAAACAAATGGCTGTCGCAGAAATGTCTGATTTGGCCTGTAACACAAATTAGCATATTAGCATATTTACTCAACTAATTAACAGTAACAGTTTCATGGAGTTCCCCAGGGCTCCATCCTGGGTCCCCTTGATTTAACATTGACATGTTTTAGTCATGCAATAAAATGAAGCATCTGTCAAAATCATGCAAATTGAACTTTTTTCAAACTCACAAATGTTTTTCACTGAGAAATTATCAAATGTCTCAAATGCAAAAAAATATATGAGTGATTGTATGTGGATGAAGCAATGCAATGCAATTTATTCCATTATATTCAATTTTGATTTGTGTATTCTAAACATTTCTCCTAAAATCATTCTCTAAATAGTTATTACACATAATATTTTTCGGTAACTCTAAGTTACGCAATTATCCCATTGAAATATCCCAGTTTTAGGACCAAACTCATCAAGAAGTGATCTAGCACAAGAGGTCTAGTTTCCTTTGGCCTAAATATGGCCACCAAATTTGATCTAACTAAGAATTAGCTCATCCACACTCAGACCAGTATACCTTCAGTTGAAATCAATATGGTTAGCCACTATAGGTACAATCCATTGTGGCTGCCTTGGTGGTGAAGAACTTCTTAAGATTGTTCCCTTCTGCATAAACCTCATTTTCATTCATCTATGAAGTTGTTACACCATTTAAAAAGTTGTTTAAACTGAAATGAAGTGTCTTCACCGTTAATTGAATCATTGCCTGCTCGTATTTGCAGCTGCACCCAAACTCTTGTCTGCTGCCTGTTCATTTTCATGTCAATAACACCAAGGGGGTTGAACACAAACAAAAACAACCTGTCCCTGAATACACTCTATTAACTTTGAGCAAAGCTGTGACTCAAAGCTCCTGATTTGCAATTTACCAGTAGCTGAGGGCCAACAGCAGCTACACTCATTAACAACAGCAGAAAACCCACAGCAGATACACACCACAGGCTTCTTTGGCAGCCTAGCAACAATGTACCTGATTGGACTAATTACACACTGTTATGCCGTTGTGTTCAGACCAGCAGTCCTGAATTAATGCGGAACTCAACAGTTCTCTTTGAATTTAAAAATCAACTTTCTGCAGGTTGAAACGTGTTAAGAAACATATTCAGCAAAGCTTTAATGGCTTCTGACTGAATCATCTCTCATTTATGTTGTAGATATTCACAGCTCGACATCAAAGAGTTTGTTTCAGAGTAGAAAACATCTCCAACACTGCAAACACACAGTAAACAAGACCAGAAGAGTTCCTAACAGAGTGTTTGTGACTCAAACCTCGTGTCAATCTTCTGTGGCAGCCAGCAACAAATAATTTATCTCCTATCACGTTATTGCTGCTCATCTGAAACTGTTTTTATTCAGTTTTACTCCAACTTTGTCAGGATTTGTTCAATATACAGAGAACCAAAACCCAATTTAATTTGGCAAACTAAATTTGTTACATCAAGTTAAGCAAGTAAAGAAGTGGTTCCGAGAGGCAATTGCAAAATGGTGAAATAATTAATTTCAATCAGAGCACCTGCAGCCACTCAACCAAAAAGCCTTTCCACCACTTTGGCTGAATTTACTGGAGAGCTCTGAATCACTGAAGCTCCAAGCAGAGTAGCTGTCCTCAAACCACAGACTTCACGCTAAAGATTGTTTTTCAGAAAATGCGAAAAAGAACAAGGAGGATGAAGAAGTGGGGGGAAGTCACGGGACGGGTAGGGCAGCCTGGATCGTGCTTTTCTGGGGCGTCGACACTTGAAAATAGGACTGGCGCACCGCCGCCACAGCTGTAAGTGTTTACATTGAACATAACGACGGCAGCTGTGGTGAAGGTTTACTTGATGCCAGAAGCAGAATTGATGCACTGCTGTGCTCCAATCGTTTCTGTCTTTTTTTTAAAACTCTGAAACTGACATGTTTGATAAACATGTTAAACTCAACACACTTGTGTGTTTTCTGAAGAATAAAAGAGATTAAACATTTTTGTCAAACCCCCAAGGAAATACACAGAAACACTAAATGTAAATCTTTGCTAATGAAAAAAAAACATATTTTCCTTTAAAGTTGTTAGAAACTCAAAAACTCAACAACAGCCATATTCAGACCTGGTATTATTATGTCTCATGTGATCTGATCACACTTGCACTGTGTCTGACTCATCCACCACTCTTATTCAGTTGTTATTGTTTTCAATATTGCTCAATCCTTGATCTTTATCATGTTCAGTTTCTTTGTTTTTCTTGTTCAAACTGTTCGTCTATTCATTTGTAAGTACCAAGCAGCAATGGAGTCAAATTTCTTTTACGTGTCCACATGTTTAGCCAATAAAACAGATTCCATTTTTGATAAGAGAACAAGTCTGAACACACCAAAGACACATAAAGAACACATCTGATCAGACTGTAGTCAGAGATATGTCTGATTATCTGTTCCTCTTCATGAGGGTACTGCTGAGGGCTACAGAGCAGATGCATAAAGTATGTTTTCAGTGGCATTTAATCACAAAACCTTTGGACTTAAGACTCAGCACAAACAAGTCTCAGGTTCTGACCTGATCAAGTCCAGTGACAATATATAAACCAAGATGTTTCATGGCTTTGTACAATATTACCTCTGAATTGAAAGGACATGGTCTCAGTGATATAAGAATCAGCGTTAAGAGACTTAAAAGCAACAATCCAACATCCTGAGACATCTCCGCTGAGCTTGAGGCTCCAGAGCTACAGACAACCTTAGACTTGACCTGGGTTATTGAAAGTAGTAAAAGGCACTTAGCAAGGTTGGTTTTTAAAACACTACAGTCTCCTTTTATCTGGAAAAATATGCCCCCTCCCTCCCTACCACCCTGTACAGCATGAGCTGAGCATTGAAGCAGAGAGGCGTCCTCTGAAGCCGCCCGCCGAGCCCCCGCGGTACGATTCCCACCACGCAAAATGACAAATTAAAAACGAAGACGTAGATCCATAATGATGTCTCCCAGCGAGTGGCGGCACCCGATGATCTCCTGCTGATCCCTGTGTGTGCGAGGGAGTGTGAAACTCAGACAGGGGTGTGCATAACACTGACTATCCTTTTCTCTCTGTTTATATTACTTCACTCTTTCTTTTCCTCCTGGGAGCAGCTGATAATGAAATGAAGGCCTTGTGATGTTACAGTCAGTCAAATGTATTAGTCTCTTTCAATGAGGAGAAAATGTGGTAAAAGTGTTTAATGTGTTGAAATAAATCAGCAAATTATTTTTCCCCTAATGATATTATTACATTAAGAAGCAATTTATTCAATTAACAAGGTTTATTAAACTTCTGACTTATTTAAAGCGATATCTTTTCACATTTAGGGGACTTTTTTTTTACATCTTCATGCTGCAGCTGCTCTTGTAATGTGGTGATATGTCGCTTTGTGGTTCTGCAGCTCAGGACCATCTTTTCTGTTGACACATCACACTGAACCTTTTTTCTTTTTTTTTTTTTCATGTGACCCACTGCACTGCAGCACTGAACCTCGACTGTACTGCTCTGTCTACTCTGGGCCCTCAGGGACCAAGAATACAACTGTCATGTACATTGTCTCAGAAAGGATAAAAAAAAAAAAAAAAAAATACATGAACATAAAGAGAAATCAATGTCAGCGAAGAAATGGCATGCAAAAACTTTGCAGCCTTCCAGCTTCTGGTTTTGGTTTTGTCTGGATCAGGTTCAGATTTTTCATCAACCTCAATCCCATTCCCAACAACAAAGCTCTGATACAGTGGAGCATTTAGCTGTGCAAATATTTAAAGGGCCCATATTGTAGACTGTAGATAGATATATGTTCTTTAATTATAAAGCAGCTCTAGATTCTATAATAAAACTGTGAAAGTATCTTTAAAAGCCATAAAAAAAAGCCTTAAAAATGAGCCATCAGGAATTCTGTAACTTTGTGATGTCATGAGAAGGTAGTCACCAAGCCACGCCCACCTCAGCCCATGCAGGTTTGTTGGTTTCCCTGAGTGTTTTATCTACAATCTGTTTTTTTGTTGTTTTTTTTTTTTTACTTGATCACACAGAAAACAACCAGCCAAGGACCTCCTCTCTTCTGATTGGCTCACTGACCTGTCTTTACCAGAGGGAAACCTTAGCGAGGAGATGTATTCTTATGGGTCAACACTTCAAACAATGGGTTTGTTTGAGTGTGACTACGTGAACCTTCAGCTTCAATTAAGTGTCTCCAAGGTCAAACATGAATTTTCATTTTAAGTGTTTTCAGGTCATTTTCAACATCTTAAACAAACACAAATAAAACAAACAAAATCAGACACTTCTCAGGAATTTTCAGTTGTGGCGACACCAGAACTGCCTCATAACTGGAACCTGGTTCAGATCGGTTCTGTACTACATCATGGAAGTGGCTTCTGCTTATTAGTGAGAGGGAGAGTATGTGTCAGCTGAGGTGTACAGAAGCTGCAGGTGGCTGCTGCAGGTGTGCTGCGCCTCCAGGAAACAGTCAGAAAAACTAATTCATTCTGACAAAAGACACACACACACACACACACACACACACACACACTACAGAGAACATGATAAACTTCAGCAGGGTGGAAGCGCTGCTCTGACCCCAAACCTCCACCACACATTCAACACATCCATCGTCTGCCCGCAGCACGGCCGTAAGACAACGGGAGGGTGTGAGTGTTGGTGTCGTGTGTGTGCGTGTGTGCTTGTATGTGTGTGTGTCCTGCAGTGCTGCTTTACTTGTTCCCTCCATGTGCTGCAGTAAAGCAGCCAACAGTGGTGCGACGCTCCAATGAACAACGTTGACTAAGCAGCTCACTGAGTGCGTATGTTTGCCATTGTTAGGGCTCACACACACACACACACACACACACACACACACAGTCGTGAAAAGTAGCCAGAGTGGACATTATGATTACATGTGAAAGTCCTAAAGGGCAACTCCACCAATCTCCAGAGCGAACTAGTCCTGGTTGGAACTGCCTGTTAAACAGCTGGATCATGTCAGGTCTGAAAAACCTGATGAAACCTGTTAATGTAAGAAATGTAGGCAAAATAAGCTGAAGACGACGCCTTTTCATCAAGGTGTACTTGTTTTGGATTTCTATACTAAACTAAACTACATATACATATATATATATATATATATATACACATATATATATTTACTGTGTAGGATGTCCTCAGTCAGTGTAAAGCCACACTGGTTTCAGCAGTGTCCGTGATTTGATGGATTTTCTACAACTGACTGTGACACAAGAGCCATAAATCACCTGTAGAAATGAATGAATGAATGAATGAAATAATCTTGCAATGCATTAGTACATAAATTAATACATGTCAAGATAAATAAATGATTAAATACAGCATATGTTCTTTAGTTCTGTATTTATCTCCTTATTTATTCATTCTAGTCATCTCATCTATTCTTGATATAAATAAATAAAATTAAGGCAATTTCACAGTTGTGTGATTTCATGTTCATTCTTCCAGAAAAAGAAAACACACAGGCCTTCCTCTCCTCATGCACCGGACAATACTCATTTATAGAGAGTGATTGCTGTTCCAGAGCTCCAGAGCTCTGCGTCCTGTTCATTAGCATGTTTGGCCCCAACAAAACATCCACAATCCCCACAATAAAATTGCCTTGCCTTGCCTTGCCATTCATTTTAAAGAGAAACAGCCAATCGGACAACTTTGTCACTCAGTCAGTCAGAGACACTTTTGTTTACAGCACCGGCCCTGCTGTTTCAGTCCTTATGATTCCTTATTGAACTCTAACCCCAGGTAGGTACAGAGGTTGAGACTCAATTCAGTGTGTAGTTGTGATTTATCACAGAGCACTGAGCTGCCTCTGGGCAACAAATTGAATTGAAGGCAAGTGGACTTGTATTTGTCTAGGAATACGTTTCGCCTCTTATCCAATGGGCTTCATCAGTTCGCAACACAGTGATGACTAGTCAGACCGATGCATTGCGAACTGATGAAGCCCATTGGATAAGAGGTGAAACGTCTTCCTAGACAAATACAAGTCCAGTTGCCTTCAATTCAGTTTGTTGCCCAGAGATAACGATGACCTGGATGAACGAGAATATCCATAGACAGCACTGAGCTGCAAACTAATGATTTCATTTCATCATATTTCTTCTTCTTGCTTTGCCTTTATCTATGTATCTTCACCTTAATTTATCTAAGTATGTATGCATTTACTGTATTTTCATGCTTTTTTGCTCCTTACTTTGTAAAAGGTCTGAACAATAAGGACAAATGTCCATCACTGCCTCCTTAGCCTCAGATCCCTTTTCAAAGACCACTGTCTGTCCATTAGCCTTGACCTTACTTATTGTAGGTTCAGAAACGTTATGAGAGCACTTCTCCTATTCTGCTGACAGACTCTTCAGGTTTCTGAACGAGCGCCTTTCATAAAATGTGAGTGGGTGTTCCTTTCAGCAGGAACCCTGGTCGATTTTGAAGCAGCCAATTATAGTTAATTTTTCAATGATTTTAAACTTTGAGTCCCGGCTCATTTAATCCTGCAGCGGCTCAGACTTGAGAAGGTCGAGAGGGGTCAGGAAGAGGGGTTTTTTGCCTATCTGATCAACACTATATTCTTGACAACTTTCCATATATTGAGCTGCGGCTGCTTTATTTTACACTCTGTATTCTCAAGCCCCTTCATCTCCATCTCCCTTCATACCTGGAGTGCACTTAAGAGGCAGAATCGATAAGAGATCAGAGCTTCTAGGAGGATTCAGTGCGTTTTATGGAAAGGTCAGAGCGTCCATATTTAGTGATGTGAGCAGAGGCGATGCTGCTGCAGCGCACGCAGGCAGATTTATACATCCACAGGTGCATAATGCTCATGCACTGATGTTCACGGGCAGACACACACACACACGGTTTGATAGATGTCTCTATCATGTGGCGGTGATGGGACTCCTGTAGAAATGGATATGACTTCATACAGAGGAGACGATTGAAAACAAATCTATCATAGAGGCAAACGCCTTCCTGCGGCCGGCAGGGCTGTTTGTTAAAGCTGCTGCTGCGGCGGAGGTGAACAATATATGGAATTAATTTTAACATTTAATTTATGGAGCTTCACTGAAACAGGCTCTACATCAGTGGTGTGCAGTGACTTTTATAGATAGGCAAGCTGCAGAGCCAAACAACCAACCCCCCCCCCCCCAGCCATCCAAAAAACACCTTCTCAGTGTGTGAGTCATCTGCTTACTACACCAATGAGAGAAATATGGACTACACTAAAGCATACCTTTTTATGACAGTAGCAGCAGCAGCTCTCTTAAATTCAGGGCCTCTCCTGTCCTCTGATGATTTTGCGCTCACTGACTTGATAGTCACTCCCCTGTGTGCTGTATGCTCACTTCACCTGTCTGAACAAATACACACAACATACAGACTGATCTGTCCCTGAAAGGAGCTGCAACAATATCCTGTCTCAGATTTCTGGAACTTTTTGCAGATCTTCCACAAGAATCACATGTATATAATGGTGCAGCATCTGATGATCTCAGAGAGGTGGAAGCAGAGTTGAGGACACACTGATAACCACACTTTGGCTGTAGCTCCTCCGTCAAAGAGTCAAAGTCAAACAGGTTGTCCACCTTCCCAGACATCCATCCATCTTGTATCATGTGTGACATATGAATGTAATGTCTACAAGGATTCTGGCTACCGGAAATTACTGAAGTTACTGATTGCTAGTGACTAATGGGGACTGCTTGGACCCACAAGGGCCTAGAGAGAACTTGAGTTTATAGATAACAACTGATGTGGGTAAGTGGCTCCTCAGGACGACTGTGACAACTGTAGACTATAACTCCTGTCGAATGAAGAAGACAACTTTGTGAAGGCTAAGACAGAGCGTTCATCACAATCAGTGAGAATACACAACAGGCAATAAATTATTAACACCCCCCCCCCCACACTCAACCTTCATGCAAACATCCGACCTGTAAAACTCCACAGTTGATTCTGGGATTCACAGCGTCACCCTGCCGTCTCACCGCTTCAGCTCCACATCGGCTTCCACCAGCAGTCAACAAACATTACAGCCCCTTCAGATTTATATGAAAGCATATGAATAATTCAAACACCGTCTTATTGCCGACACAACTCACCATAACTGAGACATTACGTTTTCATGGTGAAAGATAAATCAACGTTCCATATCAAATTTGATCTCTTTACTTCCTCCCCCGTCCGAGCTCTGAAGCTGACCTTTTAAAAAGATCAGCCCGGCAACACAAAATCAAATGTCATTTTAACATCATTACAGCAACAACCAGCGTCAGGATGATCCACCGCTGCTCCCCACTCAAATGTGAGGAGGGTTTGGCTGAGTATGTGAGCCTCCATCACACACGTTACCCTGCGCCATCTGGAGAGTCTGTGACAAACTGAGCTTCACCGGCTTCTGTATCTACACATGAAAACAACTTGTCAAATGACGTGAACATTTGAAGACAAACTCAATTATCACTTTCACATTAAGTATTCAAAGTGAAATATGTGTTGATGAAAAATAACTGCCAGCAGGGCGTATTTCAAAGTCTGATGTCTGTGGGAGGAAAAATAAACAATAAAAATCTTGACATTTGCTTCATGCCAACTTTGATCCATTGAAGCTGAGTTTGATGTGAAATATGTATTAAACACTGACTTTCTGTCACTTCACTTGTTATACGGCTAACAGTATTGAGGTGACAAGAAATAAGTGGGCAGTGATGTGACAAACTTCACTGGACATGAACTCAGGTGATCGTCATGTGATGATTTTTGAGTTAAGAAATGCTAATTTAATGCCCCAGTTTGCATTGCAACATCGAAATATCAACAAGTCATCCAAATGAATCTACAGAATGACCAACGGAGGCGATTTCAGATCTGACATTTCTATCAACAGGATGACAGTTGGCTCAAATCTCCCAAAATCTCATGTGCCACAGATCAAATGTTGCTGTTGTGCACCGAAAGCTACACTGAAATCAGCAGGTATAATCATGTTTTTTTTTCCTCCATATGCACTGTCAGACAAGTTTGCCAGAGTGACCACACCCTGCAGGGACCAGTGCCATCAGATGCAGCTACAAAGCACACACACCTATATACAGTATAAGTGTCAGCTGCGATTTGGTGTGTGTTTCTGAAACTTATTCCAGGGCTGCAGCTCACTCTTTCATCCCAGAGCATAGCCAGGTAGCCACAGTGTTTCTGCTTGACTGATGACACGTGTGTTTACAGTGTTCATGCTCTCAGATATGTCACACCCTGGGAATGGTATATTGAGTACAATTGAGTACATTGAGTACCCACACTGGAGCCCAAGGGCCGGACTTCAAAACGGGCTCTGGTTTTATTTTATGTAAATAAATCTAAAAGAAACTCTGATCATCTCATTCTTTAATCTCTATGCAACAGCTCCTCCAT
This sequence comes from Caranx ignobilis, assembly GCA_021432705.1. Classification (NCBI taxonomy): domain Eukaryota; kingdom Metazoa; phylum Chordata; class Actinopteri; order Carangiformes; family Carangidae; genus Caranx; species Caranx ignobilis. Next base: position 4,351,025 of record MU269992.1, on the reverse strand, counting down.
GCATCAGTATTAAACTTTTCCAGAATGACCTCTTTAACCTTCCAATACTCAGACAAGTAGACTGCCTAGTGAGGTTATGCTGTGTTCACTGACACAGAGAAACAAGCAGCAGCACTTGTTTTCTGTGGACAACAGCCTCTTTGTCTCGCCTAGTAATTGTTCTTACCTTTTATATCACTGCGTCAGTTCAGCTTCTGCACTGACAATAATTAGAAAAAATGACTCTCATCCTTGTAAAAACTTCTGGAGACACATTGTGATTTGTGTTATTTCTAATTTCAGCCTGAACTCTGACTGTTTCTGCTCAGCAGCCTGCGCAAAGTCAAAAGTATCCGTCTCCGCTCGGCATCGCCATTAACAGTAAATAGAGGGTGATTTTCCTCCATCACAGCCGAGCAGGATATCAATATGGCTGCCTCAATTATCGGCGCGATGCAGCGCGCAGCCCAGACAGTGACGGAGGAGGTTTGACCCCCTTAAACCGTCCATCCACCAAGCTCTCTCTCCACCTGTGGTTTGTGTGCAGAACGGGAAGTGGAGGAAAAATGATGGAGGCTCCATAATTGTTATCTTCCTCCACCGTAACTTACTGCAGGTAATAGTGTTCCCAGACAGAAGCTCTTTAGGAGTCCGCGGCTGATTGTGGCGTCTAATAGAGTCAGGATGGATGTGGCCGAGTCTGAAGTCGGAGACGTTCCAAGTCAAAGTCACTTCCATGATAGTGTGTTTAATAGCTGGGGGATAGAGCCTATAAGCTTTATTGGAATGTCCCCATTTCACCCAGATTTGCTTCGAATATATCACCGCAGAGTTTCAGCTGTTTAAAAAGTCCACATGTGGATGAGTCAACGGAAACAGGCGAGGGAGTCAGGAGAAATCAAAAAAGTTTGGTGCACCCTGCCAGATGACAGCGAGCCACCTCAACGCTTCAAAGAGAGCGTGTGTTATCAGGGTGGTTAACCTCTAACAGCCAAGAGGTGCAGGAAACACTGAATAAAACAACAAACACTCATTAGTGTTTAGTAAGCGAAGTGGAGAGCAGGAAAATCTGTCATAACTTTACTTCTGTTTATTTGCTCATTTACATATAAACTGATCTCTTACATTTGGCAATATGCTAAAATAAAACAAAACATCTTTTTTTTTTTTAAATTGCAAGAAATGTGCAGTGACAAGAGAGTGCTGGTTCCACGTCCTTGCTCTGACTCTTCACACTGATTTATCTTGTTTTTGCAGCTTATGTTGGCTTCTTTGTTTGCACTGTTTCTGCAGCGCCACTGACCACAGAAAACAACATTTCATCACTGTTGTGTGCACGTATGAATCGACTGTAAACTCTCCTGGGTCTAAGCATCAGTCAAGGCCATTTAAGTGCAAATGGGAAGAAGAAGGAGGAGGAAGAAAAAGAAGAAGAGGAAAACAAACAAGGAGAAGAAGAGCAGATAAACAGATGAAGACAGGATCCAAGATGGCAGCAGTGAAAACAACCAGGATCCCAATGCTCATGTTTGCTTAATCTTTACATGGTCCATCAGAGGATGCATCATTTATGCACTGAGCTTTCTATAGTGTTATCCACATAAATGATGTAAACAAACACTGGTTCACATTGGATTTTGCTCTCATTTTCTTAAGTCAGCTTAAAACAGGTGCAACATTTCCATGCAAAATAAAGACCGCCAGCGGCTCAACTTAAGATTCAGTTGGTTTTGTTTCATGCATGCATTGTTTTTCAGCTCTGAATTCACCAACAAAGATCACATCCGCACAATGTGAAGTGCAGTTTCCGTGGAGGCCTTTGGATTAGCGTCCTACCCCCTGACTGGAGCAACAAAAAGGGCTAAATGTTGATAAAGAACTCATTACAGCTGATACGTTTCATCAGGAGCCGCGTGGCTTCATAAACAGGCTGTGTATGCCAAACACACAATCCTCCATAATCAACCAATCAAGTCCTGCAGGAGCTCATCTCACACACAGCTCACCCCCGATCATTTCAAATCAACATTCAAGTCACACACACAGACACACATGAACACACACACACGTGCGCGTGGTGATGCAGCGTCTGAATAAAGCCTTATTGATTCTTTCTTCCTACGCAGGAACATTTACTTCAGAGCTTAGTACTATTATCAGACATTTAAAAAAAGGAGAAGAAGAAAAAAAAACACACAAAGGAGTGAATGCAAGGAGCGTGGTGCCTGACCGAACGCCCACGATGACGCACTCCAACACGCGCTGAAGGGAGGGAGGGGAGGGGAGGAGGGATGGGAGGTAGATTTAGGATGCAGGAGAGATTCAAGTAAAGGAGGGAAGAGAAGATGAAGAAGAAGAAGGATGGGAAGAGAAGAAAGACGGAAGGAGTAGAAAGGGGGAATGTCATTGTTTCCTATACAACACAAAGCCATAGAAAGTTATTAAGTCATTATCAAAGAATGAAAGTTATGCACAACTATTAGTTAGTGCTTCAGAGTGTAACTTAATGTATGATCATCATTGTTTCTTCTTCTTCTTCTTCTTCTTCTTCTTCTTCTCTTTCTTCTCAGTGTAGGAGGCCTGACTTGGTGTTGCATTGACAGGCCTTTCAGCAGTTTGTACAAAAACACGACCACCAGCAGCAGCAGAGAAACAAAATATTCACCGAGTGTCTACAGCAGAAAATGGAATAAAAAATAACACAAGTTAAAGAGGAGGAAGTAACGTGGACCAATATTACAAAGGGATAAAAACAGATAACAGCGAGTGGCCATGGAGCAGCGGTGAGTCACTAACAAGGCCTCAGCAGCTCACCTGCCTCTACAGCCTGTCCTCATCTTCACTCCTGGAACATTTAAGCTGACACTGCAGTAGCTTTGCTCAGTTCACTCACGGGTTATTAAAAGAAGCTCAGAGTCACGCTTACATCAAATCCATTAAGGTGCAGAGTGAAGAGGAGGCCTGTACCTGTCCAAAACAGGAAGCAAAGCCAGAGATCTACAGCATGATGGACGACACGGTCAAGAAGCCTGGCAAACTTCACAAAACATAACCCAAGTCAACCCAGATAACTAGGACTTATGCTGGGTATGTACAGGCCTCAGGTGCCAGGGAGGGGTCAGATAAACAGGCTCAGAGTCTCTCGTCTGTTGGACAGTGGGTCCAGGTGGGCGGGGCTTGGGGAGTAGCTGATATACAGTACAATACACATAGCAGTAGAAATAAAACTGCATCTCCTCATGATACATGACATCAATTCAGTGAAAATGTGACTAAGTACAAGGTGAAACTATCCCACAGGCGAAACAATACATCAAAATCTCATTATGAAATGTGTTCCCTTCAAAATAAAGTGACAGCAACTTCAAACCACAACATCAGTATCAGCTGAAACGAATGACCTTCACAAAAAGTGTTAACTTTTTTTTCACTGTAATAATCTGAACTGTTATAATGGGGACTGCTGCCGCTCTGAGCCAATCACTGGTGTTATGGCTCCAGAGCAAACTGACAGAAATTATCCCAGACACGAGGAAGAGAAAATCAAAAATATAAAAGGTGCTACCGTTCACCAAGATGGATTATCTCTCTCTGCAACTCGATTTTCATAGAAATGACTTTAAACCAAGCTGCCTGGGAGGAAGAAAATCAATCAAAGAGCCGATGATGACATGATGGAGAAACTGCGAATTACATCTCCCAAGGGAGCGCAAATACTGTCATTTGCTCCCATTAAAAAGTTCTTCTTTATCGCAGCAAGAGAAGAACAGTGCGTTCTGTTGTTTCATCAGGGACAGAGGGCTCACACCAAACCGCCCCACACATCGACGTGGGACTGAAGATGGAGTCAAAGTCACTCCCTTTTTGGGTGAGGTCTGAGATTCACCTGAGCTTTTGCCCATGGACACTCTGAGATGCAGCAACCACACACATACACACATATACCTAGCTCTCAGTAACAATGGCTTAGAGAAGTGAACTTTCCAAAGTGTGACCATGTTCAGGATACAAGGCCAGAAACATGAAGAAAAATGTGTGTGTGTGTGTGTATTGTTTGCTGCAGTGTGGAGCCCACACACAGTTAACTTCATCATACGAACGTGGGTTAAGGAGAGTCAGCTCATCTTAATCAGTGTGTTCTTCGATTCATATTCACATGCTGTGAGTAGGACAAGGACAGGAGTCAGTGTTTGATTGGACGCTGTATAATAAAGTGTCGTGTTAGTTCAGCTCGCTCTCTGTACTGACGCTGTGTTTACCTGAGCTCATTTTAATCAGCTGCTTCATTTATGATTCATCACTAATTCATCAACTGCCTGGCTAACTGCAAGGAAGCAGCATCCAGTCACATTCACGCAGGTATCCACAGCTGCTTTTACAACCTGACACTGTTCACTCACTCTGTGCAGCAGTGCAGTGTAACTACTGTGAATGTTTCTGTTCATTAGCCTGCTAGCCAAGATTTCTGTGATACTAACATTGTTTTATTGCTGCTTGACAAAAGTTTCACTTATTAGAAGTTACCTACAAGACGAGAGGTTACAATATGTCATCCAGGTCTCCAATGCAAAATGAACACTACAGGAAGCTGCTCTCAGGAAGCGACAAGATGCTAGTGGGTTAGCGTGCTTACTTTCAAGACATGAAGGAGACAAGAACTAACTGTAATGGCGTTTCTAGAGACAGCTGCTGAATGTGGTTTGATGCAAACTCACAATACTTATTCTGGACAGCTAATGTTAGCCACATAGCAATAGCAAAACTTGCTAATATCTCCTCCTAGCACTCTGGAAATAACCGCAAATGGCTTTTTTCCTGTAATATGACACTATAGGAGTATCAAACTTGGTTTAATCCCATTGTACCACAGACTGTAGGATTTGGCATCACTGGAGTTTCTGTAAATGTCAGAGTTTCCTTGCTTTCAACCTTTATAAAACAAGGGGCACAGCACTGTGCTTGTGACCGTGGTTGTCCTCCTCGCCACAGCACGTCTGAGTGAGTTACACCTGGCTGGGAACGAGGGAGTTTTGGGATTCGAAGCCTGAACAAGACTGAAATGTGTGTTTTGATTTTGAGAGCGAACATTTTTGCATTTTCAAGGTCGAAAACAGCAGCATTCCCAGGGACACAGAAACTGGAGGAAATCAGGGAAGCAAACGGTGTGAAAAGTGAAGACTCTTTTAAGTAGATATCATAAATAAAAACGTCAAAAATCACTAATCCGTGTAGCAGGAGCAACATTTAAGCAGCAGAGCAGCTCCCATAGTTTGACTCTCCCCAGCAGTGAGTCAAAGAAAAGCACAGTCCCTGATTTTCAGAGATGAGTCAATCTCAACAGAAAGTGAACATGGTGAACCGCAGGGGCTTTGTATTGTGCTGCAGCTGTTTTGTTATTTTGGTCTATGAGCAGCTTCAGACTCTGCAGGAGAAAAGATAGAAAGGAGAGGACGACTGAAAGGAAGGAAAGGTGAAAACAGAGAGAGAGAGAGAGAGAAAGGGAGATGTACTCACAGAATGAAGATGACGACACGAGGAGCCGATACCACAAGATTTCCTTGGATGACAGAAGCCAGTTTAATCTCAACGGGGTCCAGGACAGACGGCCGCTGCAGAGTATAAGGATCCACAAGGAGGCGAGCTGTGAAAAAAAAAGCTCCAAGGGGAAGAGGAACTTTACAAAGAGGACGCGAAGCTTTGGGGACAGTTGGCGGGAGCCTGGAGGATTTTAAGTCTCTGCTCTGTTCTCTCCAGATTCAGTCCCTTGCTGTTTCTCTCTCCCTCTCTTTCTTTATTTTTCTGTCTATCTGTCCCGTTGCGCCTTTATCTTATGATATGGAGAGTGAGGAGGCAGACAGGGAAACTTCCAGATAGGGAGGAAATTCAACACTGGGAAGAGAGAAGAAGAAAAGTCTTTGGGGAAAGAACTGGGGAAAGGAGAAAAGAAAAGTCCTCCAGGTTGGGTAAATCTCTGCTTGAGCTCAGCCAAAGGTGTTTGCTGTTGCTAGTAAATGAGGAGGTGAAAAATTAACATCTCAGGTGGAAAAAATAGTCCTTCCCCAAGTTTCTCTCTCGAGGAGCCTCCACCACTTTGGCTTCCTCTCATCCAAAACAAAAAAAAAAGAGACAGCTCTCGTTTGTGGAAGAGATGAAGCAAACACACGATTGGGGGAGAAACAAACTCACTTACACACGAACGGGGATAATGGCGTGTGTCGGAGGCCCCTGCTCTGCCTCCTCTTTCTCTTCCTGTCTGCTTTTCCACCTGACTGCCAAGATTAAGGCATATAATCAAATTCTCTTAATTGGCCCTGATGGTGGCGACCGGCCAAGAGTCTCTCCTCTCGTTCTCTCTCTCCGTGCTTCCTCCTCCCTCGCTCGCTCACTCGCCTACACAGTGCAGGGAATGACAATGAGGCCTGGAGCAGCTGGAGCACCTGTCAGTCAAGACTCAGGGCTCTTACAGTCGACTTTACCTGCTGACTCACAACCAGTTGTTATCTTTGCTGAGTGCCATCGCCCTGGTCTCGCCATAACCCTCGCCACTGGCCCACCCTCTGCTCCTCCCTCCTATCGATTACCCCACCTGATTGACAGCTTTGTCTTTCACCCCTCCTTTTCTTTTTCTTTTTTTTCTTTTTTTTTTTTTGGGGCTCCCTGCTTGTTTTTTCTTCTTCTACCTCTTCTTCTTCTTTTTCCCTCCTCTTTGTGTTTGTATCTAATCTCTCCTGCTCTTCCTGTGTCTAATCCCCCATCTAGATCTGCTGTTGCTAATTGGTTTCAGGTGTCTCTGGCGGCGGCAGGAAAGGAGAGTGAGGAGGGGGCGGCGGGGAAGATTTCACGCCGCCGTTGCCATTAATTAAAAAGATGATTACTCAGACTACAAAGATTAAAGACGAAAATAGGAAGCGCCGGGGCCGATAATAACCTGATAGCACTTTATAACTCCTTGCTCAGCTTATCGAGTGCGTGTTTGTTTCGGTTTGATGAATGTGCGTGCATGTGATGGTGCGTGTCTGTGCGGTCGAATCGTGCGGACAGAAAGTTCCTGGCAGGTTTCAGCAGGTTGTTGGCGGCTACATGGTAGCATCACCTCGTGTGAGTCGACATCTTGAAGAAGAAAAAATAAGAAAATGTGTCCTCCTTTGTTTTGTTCAGTTCCTTCAAATTACATCACATCCACCTTGTCAGCGCTTGAGGTTTGTTTCAGTTACACTTGTTTTTCATGTCACAGAACCAAAACAGGATCCAGGAGAGTTCTCCTACAAACTCCGAGGTTCCTCTGTGGTTTAGAAACATCCAGAGTCCTTTTTTTTTTATTTACCTCTTTCCTTCCTCTGTGTCCTCACTGCAGCAGCTGGGGACCACTGAGCCTTTGAACAGATGTGGTTGCCATGGCACCTCTGAGGAAGAAGTGTTGATTGGCAGAGAGGGAGGAGTGGGGTAGCAATGGGTCACCTGGAAGGTGGCTCACACCTGTTGCAATCTGGGAAACGACACGCGTGGAGGAGAGGTGGAAGATCTGATGAGACCTGTAGCGACAAGAAAAACGAAAAGTTTTAGATTGAAAGTTTCTCAACTGATTGATACTGTGTGAAAACCTTGTGAGTCTAATTTTCCAATGTGTCAAATTCATGTAAGGATTTGGAGCACAAGGTTTATACTTGCCCTGAATGTGTTGCTCTGGATGAAAGCACCATCCAAAAAGGCAAAATGTTTATTTGAACACCAAAGTGATAAATTACAGTGAAGCAGATGAAGACAACAACAAAGAGGATTACAGAAATCCCAAATTCTTCAAGCCAAAAAAAGAAAGGAAAAGCACAACACACAACAAAAACAAAATGAAGTTGTCAAGTGCAGTCGTGACTCGAGTCAGTGAAAGCATCTCGACAAGAAGAAGAACATGGTGGGGAAACAAACCAGCCACAAAAGAGCGAGACATTGCATCAACCTGAGAGAAAAAATGGAGTCTCGGAGGCGAGTGGGAGGAGTAATGAGGTTTCTGAGTGAAGTGGGAGAGAAAACACATGTTTGTGATGTACAGATGGGAAAAGAACAAGAGAAGAACAGGAGAGAGACAGAGACTTCAGTTAAGTGTAGGAGGAGGAAACTATGGGATCAAATTAGGGTCAAAAAGTAAATCAGATCAGAACAGGAAGTGTCTTAAAGTATGAATCTCAGCCCTGGTTTTCTGTCTGGAGTTTTAACATGTATGATGGCTCCTTCTCAACCCAGGTGTCTTCACACTGACACATCACACGCTCGAGATAATGTGTCATTTCTGTTTTTACTATCTAACTGAAGTTCTGGTTTATGAACATTTTGATTACTGCACAACACTCACCAACGCTCGTCTTTAGGACATCAAACAACTGGTTTACAGACAGCAGTCATACATACAGCACAGTATCTGGTTCTGCACTGTGGCACGTCATTTCTGGGCCGTGAAGGCAGGTTTTCCAAAAAGGAAGTCATAACCAACCTGAGGTGAGGGTTTGGGACAAGGTCAGGTGCATTCATGTCGTCTTATGGTGTAATAAACAGAACGGTTAAAAAAAAAAAACACAGATTTTGGACCCAGAGAACCCTTTGGATGTGTTTGTCAGGACCTTCACTGACATTTTATCATCATGTTTGGACTTGAAGTCCAAGCAGGTGCACATGAAAGAACTGACTGGAGGTTTCAGTGACTTCAGCTTTTTACTCCTTGACCTGAGGCTTTCTATGTTGGAGCGCTGGGACCACTCTCATCTCCGCTGGCTTCCATTATACAGCGCTCAAGCACAACACTCTGCTGGGCTGTACACTGTACTAACAGGCTGCTGTACAGCGGGAGCACTTGCTTTCTCTATAAATATGATCGTTGCCATGACTTTAGCAAAACAGTGGTGTCCTTCAGCAAGGCGCAGCAGCAGGGGGGTGGGGTTACAGAGTGGGTGTTTGCTGAGTGTGGATCTGTGTGAGTTTGTTTGTTAGCTGTATCAGTCACAGGGGAAATGGGAGGTGAAGGTTTTAGTTCAATGATCCGTTGAGCTCTGGGACATTTTCACTTCATTGCGATTCATTTCATTTACAAAGAAAGCTGAAGTTAGTGTCAGTGGTTCAGGGGGCTAATTTTCAGTAGAGATGAGGGGAGACATGTCACACTTCAACATTACAAGAAGCCCTTTGACTTTGTGGCTGTTGTAGCCATGAAATGAGACAGTGTGACCTACTGGGAATTTGTCTCAGTTTTACCTGCCCTTACCATTGTATTGCAAACTGTGGCTCTTGTTACTTAGCAACCTTGACAATGCTCAACTCTAACCCTAAACCTAATTTTGAGATGTTAAGGCCCTTAGTTTTAACACCACAGGGGAAACTGTTTCGTGGACTGTTGAGACTAAGGTTGAACATGTGGCTGTATGTACGGTGTCAAAAAAAAAAAAAAAAAAAAAAAAAGGGACGCAGCATCATGAACATCATGATTTGGGACTTTGCTGCCTCTGGACCTGGATATCGAGTTTATGAAGGTCTCATCCAGGATAATGTCAGGGTGGCTGTCCACCAGCTGAAGCTGGGCGATGACCCTAAATATTAAAGTAAATCTACTACAGACGAAGAAAATTCACCTTCCAGACCTTAATCCAGCAGACATCCTGCGAAAAAAGTCTGAGTTGAGGCAGCTCTATAAGGTCCAGATGTGCTCCTGAACCTACAGCAGGTCTAATAAGCAGCTATGGAAGACCTGCTTTCAGTTTATTGATGCCAAATGAGGTTCAACAAGTTACTGAATCCAAGGGTTCACCAACAATGTGAATATTTGCACAAAATATTATCATTGCATGTGTGTTATTAGCTTCAAGAAATTGTTTTTGTCTACATTTGTGACTTAGGTGAAGATCAGGTCACATATAGCTAATCAATGGCTGCACTAAGGCACACACACACACACACAGTGTGTGTATGAGAGAAAGACACGCACTGCAAAACTGGGGACAATAATTGATTACAGTCGATTCAAGCAAATGCACTTTGAAAACACACATTTGTCACAGTGCTTGAAATGATTGTGATTACTGTGATTTAGTATCAGAGTACAAACTCTGTTAAAATGTAAACTGCACTAGAACTATCATTAATACTCAAACAGGGCGGACAGAGAGCAGAGCTGTTTAATGAAAACGAACTGAATGTGTCTGTCTGCTGCTATAAACCTCCTATTTTTCCCTTTATCTCCATTACAGTGGGCTGAGTCAGACAGGCAGGTCGGTACAGAGGAGGAAATATGCTGCTTTATTGCTGCAGAGTAACTTATTGCATAATATCACCTGTAGCATGTGCTGTGCTGAATGACAGCCACAGCAAATAAGTGGAAATGTCAAGGCGACTGCTGCTTTTCAGGATGCAGCCTGCGGACACACTTCCATTTCAGAACATTTCCCAACCTTTTTTTTTTCTTTCTTTCTTTTTTTTTTTTATATTTTCTGACTGGATGAGAAGTCAAGTCTCCTGAAATGTCCTGAGACTCCACAACAACCAAATATCACAACAAGCAGAAAAAGACAAATGTGGTTGACTATGAGGGTCCAAGTCAGGATCTGCTCACATAATCACCTCCAAATTGGCCGTGATTACTCGATGCGCATTACTGCAATAATGTAAGGTAGCTAAAAGCCCCATTAGTGATAGGTGTTTGCTAATTAGCAGTAAACACAAAGTACAGCCAAGGCTGATGGGAAAGTCATTAGTTTTGCAGGTATTTGGTCCCAAACCAAAGTGCACTGTGGATTAGATGATGATGGGTGATGGAGAGGATCATCAATGTCAGTACAGTTTATCCCAAAGACAACACATTCTTATCACAACGACACAAATAAGCAGTTGATGAGACATGTAACTAAAAATCAAACATGAGAACCTCACTGTGGTGCTAGAGGATGAAGTAGGATTCCTCCCGTGAAGGTTATCCATCTATCGTCAATAGATGTTCACATATTTCAGTCTGGTCCATAGAAATGGCCCAAAAGACTGACAAGCATCACTTAAACTTACTACTTAAATTCAACAGGGTTCAGTGTCTGAATAGCAGGGATGTGATGACAAAAATGTAGCTTGTAGATTGTGAGATCTTTTGCATGGACAGCTCTGATGAAATTAACTGCTGATGGTAAAGTCATTTGTTTTGCAGGTGTTTGGCCACAAACCACCATATACCCATCCATCCATTAACTATACCACGTCCATGTAGGATGCTCAGGGTGTAGGGGGGTGGAACAAGTCGATATTGGTTGGGGCTGGGGTACACCCTAAACAGGTCTTTTCGTTGGTTTTCTTTTGAAATCTTCTTGATGCAAGGCGACAATGACACAGGTGGATCAATAGACTGATCAACATAGCTTCACAGACACCTCACTGGCTTCGATCATCATCTGGGAAGCAGGAATGTGATCACAGAAAACCAGCATTTAGATCATGAGTTACTGTTTATGTGCAACATCGCTAACATCACCTGATGGTGGTGGCCTCTAACTGTTTTGACCATCAAAGGAGGTCTTACCAGTGCAAAACCCCACTGACGCATTCCTTAGGGGTAAATGTCAGGCTGTCCCAGAGTACCAGTGGATAGCAGTGGAGCAGTGATATAAAGTGCTGATTTTTGCAGACAACACGGAATGTCCCTGCTTTTTTATTTTTTTTTTTAATCTGTTTTTGGAGATCTGACCCAGCCCCCCACCCCGAGGGGGCTTTCAGCCACTGCTGCATTATGTTTATGTGATGTAACACAGAGGCTGCCAAACGTAACAAGCATCTCTCTGCAGTGTTTCAGCCCAAGGTCGTCTGTCCGGGGTACTGTAACACTTTTCAATAGTGCTGTCCGAGTTACATAACGCCATCAGAACCCAGCGGGTGCAGCGAGTGCCGCCTTGACAGGGGTCAGCTCTGCGGGTGGGGGTGGCCTAGCTGTCAAGTGGGGCTCCTGTTTGGTTCCACGTGAAGAACTACATTTTTTAAAACTGGGGACGTGACAGTAGGTTGTTTGCATACATATTCATGTTTTAGCAGCATTATGGCCACTCACCTGGAAAACTACACCCAACTGTACACTACAATGCCCTCACAAGTCACAAAAACAGGTACATGTGTATGTGAGTATAAAGCTCTTGCATGTCAAATCTTTTGACTATTGTGTATTGAAAACTATTAAGTGGGGAAGCGCTCAATCCCGAGAAAACCCTGCCCACCTCATACAACCACCCAGCCTTTACAGGATTCAGTTTTTATCAGTGTTTAACCTGGAATCTGCTATATTCTTACTCAATCACCCAGAAACCAGTCAACTGAACAAGAGAGACTCAAAGCTTCCAGACCTGTTTAAAAACAGCCGCTCAAAACAGCCCTGTTCAGAACGGCCTGCTTCAGTGCCCTGTCCCTTTAAATGCAAATGAACCACTGCTAGCCCCGCCCTACCCCATTCTACCGGTACCAGGTAGGGGTGGTATTATGCAAATTCAAAAACTAATGACATCATTATGGGACAACCGAGGGAACAGCTCGAAAAACCACCTTGGATTTCAACCTGTGGAGCCTGAAGATTACAGATGTTTTTGTTCTCACATTCTCACATTTTGGGGCCAGAAGGCAAAACAAACACCAAAATGTATGTTAAAGAGCCTTCAAAAAGTGATATTTCCATAATACATGTATGTCCCCTTTAAAAATGAGCCTTTACAAAGGCCACGTCGTTGACCTGTGGTGTGTTTAAATGAATATGTGGAGTGAATGGGTAACACAGCTTGGATTGTGTGGTCAGACTCTTCATAGCTACTTGAGTCAGCGGGGCTCAAATAGCTGTTAAGAGTCCACTTTATTCTTACAAAGGCACAGGGTTTACAGGGTGACTGACTGAGGGCTGAACGTGCTCAGAGCTAAATGTTAGTTTTGCTAAAATACTCATCTGAAGGAGTATTATGATGTATCATTAGGACACTGGTGCTGAAAGGTGGATTGTGCATTTTCCAACATTTTTTTTTAAAATGCCACAGATGCCCAGTGTGGCTGCTGTGATTTTATTTTAAAAGCACTTCAATGTGAATGACATTTAATTTGCCGCACAGGAGATGTTTATATATATATATACACACACACACACACACACACACACACACTTTGTGAAGTTCAGTACTTTCATTTTTAACATTGAATTTACAATCTGGTGTTATGGCTAGATCCTATCCCAGCACGCCTTGGCAAAGAGACTGGGAGTTGTTTGTAAATCCATGCTGCCACACAACAAAACGAGGGGTAAGAGTTCATGTTGACTTGACGTAGAACACAGCTTAAGACATGGGTTGTTATTTTGTCTCTGTAATCATCTACCTGTCTGCCGTTCTCTTTCTCTTTCTGATTTTACTTGTATAACATGTCTGCCTGTTGGACTTGGAATATGCTACAGCAGAATGTGCAGGTGTCCAGCCTGATCCTATTAAAGGATTTTAGACTTATCTTAAGGAAAGTGGAAAAAACATCTTTTTCAAATGCAAATTGTATCTGTTTTTTAGTTTTTAATATATTGACCTACTTCCACTTGCATCTGCACTTAGATGTTGTATGTACTGGACTGATGTATGATAAATGTCCCTGTGCTTCAATGAGATTCCTGGTATGAATAAAGGTTAAAGAGCAACATTTTAAAATGTCCCATGATAAAAAAAGGACCATGTAGGTCAGCTGTCTTTCCCGTGGATACGACAATGGGAACGTACTAGACCATACATACATATGTAGGCCATTGGTCCATCTCTACTTGTACTCTTAGTGCCATTGAACAACTGTTTCAAAGGGTGAAGAAAGACTGGAGTTTCCGTCTGGAGTCAACATGTTCGGAGGCAATTCTGCCAGAACTTCTCCCATGTGACTAATTGAAGTGGCAACACTGGTGTACATAGTCACATTGGCAATCCACCCTTGGTGCAAATAGTATCTGAATTAAAATAATCTCTCGCTCTATCTCAGTCTGTTTATTAATCTTTTGGCTGGACATTACTGAGCCGAAAAAAGAAAGCTGTGGTTTCTGCAGCAGCAGTGGATGAACATGGAGAAATCAACTGTTCCGAGTTTTTACTGGGAAAAATCACCGGTGCGTTCAAAACTGTTGGGGGGGGGGGGTTCATTATTAGCAAACCTTTTCTGTCACAGTGACAGATGTTTCTATTCGCCACAACATGTTTCCTGTCCACACTTTGTGCCACATTAGCAAACATTTACCTCGTGCTGTGTCCTATTTAAACTCTGCTGCTCTGTTTGTTTGTCCTGCTCTGTTTGGCTCTGATCACCGGAGACATGAACCATCTGTGACTGTGAAAACCTTCACTCTAATATGTAATGAATGACCGAGCGATCCCCTCAAGAGCGTGATTCGTTACGGTTTGTGAACCAGAGTCAATCCTAGTTTTGTAATTTTTTCTTTTAAACAGATTTCACAGACATCGACGTTTTTCTTTGTCTTTTCTTTTCAAAGTTGGCTTTTACTCTACATTTATCTGGAACATCACTGTCGTCAGGGACCTGTTGGTATTGACTGAATTTTCTACAACGAATGATCAATGCAGTCAGTCATGGACACAACTATAGAAAACAACACTATCCACAGGGACAACAAGCATTCAACCTTTCACTGACATACAGTGACAATGTACGTTATTCCAACAATGTGTTTCCAGTACCTGAACTGCTCAAAGCACTCAGTGCAGAAAGAATCATTTTCCACAGTCCAGCTGGCTGAAGGTTAGTCGACTGATCAGGTTAATCACATTAAAGTGCTGTTGTGAGAATGTCACGGTGAAAAGCACAGAAGAAGCCAAACACATCCTGCAGACAAAATGTGGCCTGAGAGTTTCCTCTAGTCTGAAGTAAAACACGTGGACAGAAGGAACAGATAAGGTACAGTCTCCACAGGGGGACAGTTTGAAATACAAGATGTATTTTTTTTATTTTGGTCTGGTTCCACATTTCTGACTTTCTCAGCAGGTCAAACTGGTCTGAGTTTTTGCTGTAGAGGTTTGTCTGATTGCAGAACAAAGACTAGGTCCAATGTCTTCCTGTGCCAGGGCCAGGGAATCAGTGTGTGGTTCACATGCTTGCAGCTCTAAAACACTATTTCCCAGACTATCATGAAAAATATATTTGAGTTAAATACTGGCTACCCTGGATCTGTCCAGAGGTAACCAATCCACTTACCAAAACTATTTTGATATTTTAATCTGCACAGATACCAGCCCTAAAGAGTTTTACAGGAGGTTATGTGGCAGTTTCTTGCTAATGTCTTGATGTAAATCAGCAATAACCCATTTAGTCTCATATAAAACTATGAAATCAAGTTGAGGTAAGGATATAATGATCGGGAGTCCTATTGTCTCTCCATTCTGCAAACACTTATATTCCTATAGTCCTAAGGATAGTGTATTTAATACAAGTATTTTCTGTCATGAATAAAAAAACGCCCGTTGCAGACTTGAGCAACTTTTTATACAGTGTTTATATCCACATTTCCTTCATTCATCTTCTTCCTGCTGTATCTGCAGACATGACATTGGTTCCTTGTGTTTCTTCTTTATGGCAAAAAGATGGAGGTCTCCCTGCAAAGATCTGTTCTGACTTTACTCTGCGAGGTCTCTATGAAGATTAATGCAATAAAACACAAGTCCAGAGATATGATGGCTGATTGCCTGGCTAGCCCAGGACCTTCCTCTCCACCATTCTCCACCCCCTTTGTTTCATCAGCTTAAGTTGCTTATGTTGGTTTCTTTTGCGTCTTTTAAGTCATGTTTAAATCCCCGTGTGCTGTCCTCATTTAAGCCTTGGTTTGTGTTTATGAGGCTGTAACAACTGCCTTTATCAATCATTCTAGCTTAAAAACAGGCGTTTGCCCTATTGCATGGGACCAATCAAGGGGAGGGTATGGACTCTGCAACGATTACTGATTGGCTGTGGGAGTTGTGAAACCAGCTGAGGTGGTTTGAGGTGTTTAGTGTGAGACGGAGCAGCACAGTTTTGAAATGTGTAAAATCTTTTTTAAGCATGGAAATGCTTCAGTAGGATTTCTATTATTTCATAGTGAAGAGGTAAAGGACAATTTTCCACAGTTTCCCTCTTAGAGAGCTTCATCTTCTTCAATTCGAGAAAAAAAACTTTGTGCACCAGTGTCTCTTTAGTGATATAATTTCATTTAACCCGTCTGACTGAGTGGAAACGGCCTCCAATTAAAAACCTCCATTTTATCTCCCCGCTGTGCCGCCAATCATCTCACACAGACACACTCGTATACTGCCCACATGTGCTTTAATTACAACATAAAAGTGTTGTCCCCCCCCCTCTCCGACATACACTGTGACAACTCATCCTCGCCCTCCAACAGCTGCCATATCTGCCGCTCAAATGGCTTTTCAAACGTTGGTGATCAAGTTTCTAACTGATGTCATCTGGCGTGTAGGACATGACTGATGCTCCTCCCTATGAAAGCTCAGCTAGTGGGGAGGCAGGGGGGGGTGATGTGTGGCTGCTGGCATGTGTGTTTTCCTCAGGCACACACAGTCCACATCTTTTCTTCTGATGGAGTAAAAAAGAAACAATCAAAGTAAATGTTGTCTTTACAACATCTTTTGCATCTCTATGTGGTTCCCTCTTTAGTCGCCGTGGCCTTGTTCACTACCTGACATTTACATGCGTTTCAGGTGATCTGATCCCAAGTGGAAAAATCTGCACAAGGCTGTTCACACCTGGTATTAAAATGCACCACCGCCTCTCAAGTTACAACCTGTGATCAGATCTGTCCTCCCTCTACGCAAATAAACATGTGTTTTGGTTTTTAGCCAATCAGATTGTGACCGATGAGATGTGTTTATCCATTAAAATTTCGGACACGGAGCATTACACTGGCGGATGTAGCCATCAGAAGACGGTAAACCACCACTGATTAATGCCACGCCTGCCAGCCCCTGTGTGTGTTAAGGGGTTAAATCAGAAAGACCACCTCTATTCTGCTAACCACAACATTAACCCTAATCGATTCACCTGACTCCAAGTGTTGGGCAACCATTCAGATTTCACCACGACCTTCTCAATGAGCCAATCAAGTCCTTCTCATACTTTAAAATCTACTACAACCTTTCTCCACCTGTTTCACTCCCAGTCATCATATCCAGTCAGACCAAGCTCAACCAGATGTTTAGCTTCTCATCTTCCTATCTTCAGATGACCACCAGTGTCTTCTTCTTGCACATGGAGTGTTCTCTGATTGAACTGTCCAGTGTTTGTGAGCCTGGCTCTACTACAGCTTTGAGTCGTGTAAAGACTGGTCATGTGCTTGTTGGAGTTTTTTCCTCAGCACTTAAATGACTCCTTCATGTCCATGACTGACATCTACATAACGGTTTCCTCACAGACCTTGAGGTGAGACTGTTTTACTGTTTACAATGCAAGAAAATTCATTCTGAACCTAAACAAACAGAGCAGTCCCACTACATATTTAATAAAGGCCGTGTAACGTTTAAAGAGTCCACATTTACATTTCTCAGTTTCCCGAAAATGGGTCATCTTGGGTTCAGAGGAAGCCACATCACTGTGTGCTTTTCATTTAATTTCACACAAAATCTGCAACGAATTTACAGTCAAAATAAGATTCACATTATCTCGACCCAACACGTGCAAGCAGGAGCTCCACAGATTCATCTGTTTTTATTATTCTCTCCTGCAGCTTTGGGGAGTTTGTAATTTGTTTCCTCCTTACATACAAATCCCAGAGGTTCACTGCCTTCCATCCATGATGACACATCCTCCATCTATATTCACCTTAGGCTCACAGGGAAAACAAAACAGGGCGTGTAAAGGAAGTTATTGAGACCAAAAATCACTCTGTGGCAAATTAACCCATAAGGACCGAGTGTATTTTTTCCTTTTACGGTGAGTTGCGGACATGTAGTATGGTATTTTTAAGACTTGTCCGGTGAAATGCATCATGAGGAAGGTGATATATTTAATGGAAATGTTTAGTATTTATGGTTTTGAGGGTTCAGACCGGGTTCAACAGTTATCTGGATGAAACCTACAAAAACGATGGCTCAAAAGGCTGTGACGCTGAATCAACCTGCTAAGCTGCAAACAAGCTGAACGTGAGACATGGAGATGGAGAAATGTGTCCTCACTAGCTATAGGTAAAGATTGATCTCATGCAACACAGCAACATCAATTTACCGGCCTATGCAGCAGATAGAGACATGAAAACCATTAGAGAGCTTGAGTTCAGAGGCAGTTTCTGCTTGCTTCAGCGGTTGAGTAATAAAAGTTTTCAGAGGTTTTAGGAGGCTGTGTTTGGCATAAGCCTTAATGGGTTAACTGAAAATACCAGGTTGTAAAATCATGTAGCCGTGTTTACTTAGTTTTAGTATCTTGGATGTGGCCACAGCAGGTTAAACAGCCGGGGGGGACACTTTGAATCATTATGTTTTCTGTAAGCAAGTTAAATGACCCATCATAGACTTGATCATTTTGATCATTAACCTTGATCTGATGTGAACAACGAGTAATCGATCATCTCTCAGCTGTGCTCACCAACACTACTGAAAAACCACACATACAGCTGCTGGGTCTGTGTGTTACTGACTCCTGCTGGTTGAGTCATGGTGCATTTGGATGTGAAGAGGTGCTGCTGGTGTGTGTGTGTGTGTGTGTGTAGGTTGCAGCAAATATTCCCAGTTGGAGCAATATGAAACAGAGTGTATTTTTTTCTGTACATTGCATTGCCTGCAGTCGAGCAAACGCATTAAAATTTACACACATGCACCTACAGATGTGTGGGCAGGCACTCATCTGCAAACAGATGTATACACACACACACACACACACACACACACTTATGCAACCAAACCAAACAAATGATAATTTCGAAACATTCAAATGCAAACAAAATACACACTCTAATGTTCACCAGGAATTAAACACACACACTCACACATACCTGCAGCCTGTCAAAGCTGCTGACGCTCGTGCAGAACTGACGTCGAGTCCATCAGCCAGTGCCCGTCACCCGCAGTGACAACAGCAATGCTAACACTCCCTGAACTGAAGCGTGCATACATTAAATCTGGAAACACTCAGCCCAGCCACTGTCTGATTATCTTTCCACCCACCACTCTCACATCTGATCGCTCTGATTCTCATAATAACACGCTCATCGCTCTCATCACTCAAACATACGCCGCTGTGCACCTGACACAGAACAGAGACACTGACAAAACCACACTTAAAAAGCTTTCAAGGGTCAGAACAATGGTGGATTCAATTCTTGGCTGAACATCAGTGATGTGAAGTGCTTCCAGTCAACGCGTACTCATCACTCAGAGGTGACTTAATACTGCGTTAACAAGTTTCTTTTCCACCATCATGAGCCGCTCAACTCAGTGGTTTCAGCTCCACTGGTTTTCTTGTCTGTAACGTCGACCGTCTCAACACTGAATTATCCTTGTTCTGCAATGTGGTTTTGCGGTGGCGCACCACCCTGGAGACCGTTTGGTAAAGAGTGCCGTCAGCAGCACTTAAGTACACCTACTACACAACAAGACCGTCCTCCAGGGAAGGGCCTACCGCACTATATGCTGCATTTACACATGAATGTGTGGCGCCGGATATAAAGTCAATACATCAGTTTAGTGTATAATGCAAGAAAAGAGGGGGAAATACAGACGACTGTGAGAGGAAACAGTTTGTTCCTTTCAACACAATGGCTTTAAAATACTGACAAATCTCAACAAAAATCAAATCACAATGGAGATGGACATATATTAGCCAAAACATGGCTAAACAAGGCTACGTAGGCTGCTTCCAGTCATACCTAGCATGCATATAGACACTGATTGTACACAATACTGGCAAAGAAATATCAAATATATGCTACTAGCTACGAGGAAGAAACAAGAGCTGGGTTATAGGCAAAGCAATAAAACAAAACAGAACCAAGACAAAATGCTGGTCCATCAGCAGGAAGTTAATGTTAGCTAAACGGCTACCAAACATGCTTTGCTAAAAGGGCCAGTAAAAAAGACTGAAACCACGCCATAATCATTTCATTATTATTCATGCAAAAATGTTCGTATCAGCCTATACATTGAAATTCAATGTCAAATATCTCAGGAGTGTGTTTACTGTGACAGTATCTGAGGGAGTGAAGAAAGAAGACAACACAACAAGGAAACTCCTATAAATTATGAAACCAGTTTGTTTGTTTTAAAATACTATCACTGTTATTATTGTTTAACTGTTTTTGAAGGGTAAAACTCATTAGACTCATACAGTCTTGTACTTGGTTGATCTGAATTAGCCAGCTGTCTGTTTTGTCTTACGAAACAGGAAGTGTGTTGTTGTTGCCTATAATGTGACATCTTTGTCATCAACCATTTTTACCTCCCTCCTGGTGAAAAAAAAGTTTGTATCTGGTTACACTTGTTTACCAGTCACTTTGAATTTGTAACACAGCAGAAGAGCCTCATTAAGGCTGTTTATCAGGAGTAAGTGCAAGGTGAGTGGGATGACCAGCTTAGAATAATGCATGAAGCCAATACAAGGTGTTCCTGTTTTTCTGTCGTTGTAGTGGTCTGCAGCTTAAGGACAGTAATCATGTCACTTCCCCACTCTCTTCCTTCATTTCCTTTCTATCTCTTGTGCCCACGAGGAGTTCAAAATTGAAAACACCTCAGCTAAATGATGTTTTTTAGGCATAAACACAGGATTCATCATCTCTTCTTCTGTATCACTGGCAGACAACCAACCATCAGCCGTCGGAGCTGTGTCTATTTTAAAACCCCCTGACGGCTCTAAAGGAGTAAAAGTCAACTGCAACTTTTTTGAGCTGAACCTGTCACCTTGGCTGACAGGTGGAAAATAGACTCTTCACTTTTTGTTGGAAATCTACAAAAAATATTTTACATGGGATTGTTGTCAAGAGTCGAAGAGCAGCTTGTGTAAAGAGTTCCTGCTTCCACGTCTGCAGGAGTTTTGTCTGGATTGCCTGATCGGTCTAAACCCGTGTTTGGTCTCCACCAGCTCCTCAGGGAAGAATCTCTTCACCGGTGTCTGTCTTTATTGTGCCTGTGCTATACATGCAAGCGCTGAGACATTGGTTGGAGCCTGAAGTGTATATGCAATCAGCAGAGAACCAAGACGGGATACGTTTTTCTTCTTCTTCTGTCCCCAAAAGACTTATTTAGGTGTGCATCAGCCTTCACACTCCAGATTTCATGGGGTGAAATTTAGTGTTTCCTTGAGCTCTGGAGACAAAAGTTCCTGAAACTTGGCCTGTTTGGTGTTGTTGTAACTTATGTTCAAAAAATCGCCTCCGTTTTGAAGCAAACTGGAGCCACTTTTTCCCTCAGGTAAAACAAACACACATTTCTGAAACTGCCTGTGGTCAGAATATAGTGTGTGTTTGCTTCCACTGACTCTTGACTATTAAAAGATGTATGTGAGGTGACTTGAAAGTGGTGTGTAACTCCCAAGTCATCTCAGCCAGGCTACACTGGAGTTTTGCCTCGGGTCCAAATTATAGAGTATTTCAGTCCAGCTGCAGACCTGGGTCCACCTCAATATCTGTGTTGCACACGGACACTTGTTTAGATTAGATTAGATTAAACAAAGATTAGATTAACAAGAATTTTAATTAAGCTTTAACTTGTTTGACAGAATAACCTTGTT
The DNA here is from genome assembly GCA_021432705.1 of Caranx ignobilis. Taxonomy (NCBI): domain Eukaryota; kingdom Metazoa; phylum Chordata; class Actinopteri; order Carangiformes; family Carangidae; genus Caranx; species Caranx ignobilis. The sequence continues at coordinate 4,329,320 of MU269992.1, read as the reverse complement.
AAAAGGTTCCCTTACTAGCTTTTCCAGTAGTCACCTGCTGTTTTGCCAATGAAGGAGCATATTTAGGCTCACTGACATTGACTGAATGATGAAGACCACGAGGTGTGGTCGATTTTCTGTGGATGTGTCTGATTCAGCTGATCAGACAAACAACAACTTGTTAAATTACATGTGAAATCAATATCCTGTCTGCGCGTTACAAAATCTGCCTTCAACACTGATGCGCCGTCCTTTTCCTAACGCAGCATCTCGAGCCCTCACAGCTTTACACATCCACACTGAGCACGAATCACGTCCACATCTGTGGAGTTTCAGTGCTTCTACTTAACAGGTTGGACACTGAGATCAACACCGAGGCCAGATCTTGATATATTTCTCTTTCGTGGTTTAATCCAACAACAGCATCTCTCTCGACACACACACGAGCTGCAACACACACCTCGTTGATCTGGACTCTCCGAGCAGACACGACGAAGCCAAACACAAAGATCCGTTAACAATCGTGCTGCTGGTTCCAGATCAACCAAACAATTAATAAACACTTCGTCTGCAAATTGGACCACATGGGAGGTTTTAGGATGTGAGCACTTTTCATCTGATGAATAATTCATCATGCGAATGAATCAACTTCCTGCCTGCTTTCTCCGTGTCTGCGTGTGTGTCTGCGAGTGTGTTAACAGCAGTGATCAGGTTCACGGTGTACTACTGATGTTCAGCTGTTAACACCGAGCTAACTGTAGCATGACTGGCATTTATCAGGCCGTGTGTGTGTGTGTTCAGCAGCTAAATACATATTTATGTGCACCTGTGTGTGTTTGAGCAGGAGTGCTTGTGGATGTATGAATGTATGAATTTGTGGCCATTTTTTGTTTTTACTGAGGTTTAAGGAGTTGGAGGGAAGGATGATGGGTATCAGTGGCTGTGGAGGTGGTGTGTGTGTGTGTGTGTGTGTTGGTAGGGATGATGAGGCAGCAGAGTGATGGATGAAGAGAGGGCTGGAGGGATTATTGGGGTTCAACCCCCAACTGTCGATTTTACGTCAAGCCTGACGCCTCCCAGCTCTAAGCGCTGGAGTGATGATGACTTCCAGGTTACAATGCCTGAATGTGTAAATGCTTAAGTGTATGAGTGTGTGTGTGTGTGTATATACGTGCCTTGTCTGGCTGCTTGGCTGACGGTGTGAATGAGTGATGGTTGCAGGAAAGAAGAGCGAAGGAACAAGACGAGGAGATGGGAAATGTGGAAATCAGGGAAGGTCAGTGACTGAAAAAAAGAGGGATGAGATGTCTGATGGATGGTCGTCCCGAAGGAAAAAAAAACACAATGGTAGGCAAAGAGGGAAGCGACGGAGGTGATTGATGGAGGAAAAGGAGGGAATAAGGAGCACGGCCACAGAGAGAGGAAGAGAAGAAAAGAACATGAGGAGAAAGGAGAAGAGACGACAGCAGCAGAGGAGAGCAGGAAAAGAGCAACCCCCCCCACCCCCCCCACACACACACACCTCCAACATACACATACTAAATCAAACACACACTCCATCACACACACACACAGACACTTACCCATCTGCTTCTTCTCTCCAGCAAGCGAAACCGCCAACTAGTCCCAGCACAGTTACGGCAAACCCGGCTGAACGCTGGAGAGGAGGCAGAGAGAGAGAGAGCAGAGCACAGCGGTAGTCCCTCGACCACGCGGGCGAGCGAGAGAGCAAGTGAGGGAGCAGAGCAGAGTGGAGCAGAGCAGAGCGCCGGCACACACCTCTGCACTGGAGGAGGAAAGGAAGAGGGGGATGAATAAAAGAGAGGAGGTGCAACAGACACCACAACACCAGCAAGCACCGAAAAAAAAATCCCAGGTTTACTCCAAATCCACCTGAGGGACGGATCTTCAGCTGTTGATGGTTTACACCACACACACACACACAAACACGTACACACACACACTCACAGAGCGGCAGCGCACACTCACGCACACACAGCCACTCTGCTGGCGCACGCTCCCTCGCTGAGCGCTGTCGCAATGACACCGTCGGCCGTGAGGCTCCTCAGGCTGATGGTGCGAGAGGAGAAATGATCACGGGGAGCTCCTCCAACACCAGCACCACCTCCTCCTCCTGCTCCTCCTTCTCCTGCTTCGTCTGCTGCTTCACCTCCTGCTGCGATTTGCTCCTCTTTATCCAACCGGCCAGTAACGCAGACACAGAGAGAGGGACAGATAGAAGGGGGGGGGGGGACAAATTCTTCTCTCTTTCTTCTTCCTCCTTTTTTAAATGGTCCTCCTCCGCTGCTGCTGCTGCTGCTGCTGCTGAAGTCTCTCCTCTCTCCGTGTCCTTCAGTGTCGGACTGAGTGGCTGCTGCTCCACAGCGCAGGGAGGCTGGACTGCATTCAGCCCCCCCCCCACCCCCCCGCCCTCTCTCTCTCTCTCTCTCTCCTCCCTCCAACTCCAACCCCACTGCTATCTCTTTCCCAGCTGCTGAAGATATCTCCATACCTCTTCCCCTCCTTTGCTCCTGTCTCTCTCTTCCCTTCTCTCTCTCCATCCACCTGATTTTTTTTTTCATGCTCAATTTAAATCTGTGCTTCAGTAAGATTAAAGTGCGCCTCACACCGGCCACGTCACATCACTTGACAACTGTCAATTAACGCCTGCAGCACGCGCCACATGCATCATACATGAGGAGATGGTTTAAGAAGAAGTCTTAAAAGAGTGTCTGGAGGGTTCGCGCGTGACGACTCGAGTGCCTCTGGTTTTCAAACTACAACTCTGACTCACTTCTCAGATTTACCACCCATTTATATTTTTTATTTTATTTACTGTATCTACATCCAAGTTGTCACCTCATAAAGATGTGTTATGTAATGATCTGATCAGATTACCCATGAGCATCCTGCACCAATCTCAGCGGTATCGTAGCAAATTCAAAAACACTGCATTGTTGCTGATTCAAATTTACCCAACATGCACCTTGATTGTGTCTTTCCTATCAACATCAAGGGCACATTCACGCCAGATACGCAAACGGAGCTTAACATTTCCATCACAATTACCCCCAAGCTGTTTAATTAAGGTAAAAACCTTGTGTAGTTTCTTTTAAACATGATCCATTTAAACCAGGCCTCGTTCTTCTTTATGGACGTTGTCACTCTGATTTGATGGGCATCGACATTTCACAGCACTTCTACGGAAAGACTGGGTGTTCGTGCACAAACCTGCAACTGAAAACACATGATTAAAGCAACAGGTTTAAGTTTTACTTTGTAAGAGAGCATTTAAGAAAATGGTCATCATAGTTTCTTCTGTTAATTTTTACATGCACTTGCACAAGTGTGTGCAAACCAGTGTCTCTTACTGACCTGACTGTGCTGGTCTTTTATATATTTTTGCATTGCAAACCTCATGTTTTAATGGGTTAGCATAACAAAGACTAAATCTGACATTAACACAGCATGGAGTCTGATAAAGTTCAGAGATAAAGCTCTAGTACACCCAAAACACACAGACCACAGATACACACTCTCCTGTACGTACACACACACACACACACACACAATAAAGCAGAGTCCACAGTGAGTTCTTCAAGGTAAACAGTCCGGTGGTGGAGCTTCAGGAAGAAATCACTCACTAGGGAATCTGTGTGTGTTTGTGTGCAAGTGTGAGTGTGAGTGCATTTTTCTGTGTGTGTGTGTGTTTTGCATATGAGTCACTGCATAAAATCTCCATTTTAATTCATTTTCCCTCTCTTTTTTTTGCCATGGGGGCTGAAAACTCCACCAGCTGAAAGACTGCCGAGTCGAAGTGAAACCATGAATCCTAAAAGCCAAAACTAAGAAAAAACTCATTTACAATCACACTGACAACTGTAATAATGTAAAATCACTAAAAGTGAAATGTAGCGTTTGTCCACAGATTTGGTTGGTTAAGTCATATTGTTTATTTAAAGCTGAGTAGTTTCCAGCTCTGGACTCCACTACAGGAGCTTTGCATGATTCACAGTTTAAAATAATCCTTATTCATGACTGCAACAGGAATATTAAGCAACTGGAAACCTGCTGAGAGGCTGCACATCTCAAATCAATGCAGACATGTTGGAGTCAACATCACACAACAACGTCTCTTTGGTAAATAATGTCATTACCTGCTCGTTGTTGAACTGTGACATCTTTCTCTGCTTAAAGAGACTTGGGGCAGAAATTAAACATGCATTTTAAGTTTTTTTTTTTTTAATGCTAATGGGTGATGAAGCATTCAAAACCAAAACAGGCTGTGTGCTGCATAATGTACTGCAATTTGGAGCCCGATTTTCCCCGCGCAGCTCTGCGGACGTGACGTCAGATGATGCGTGTTCTCGGTGGCTTTCGACTTGGATACGGGAAAAAGACAACCGCGGTAGTAATGGACTCTGCTACCACCACACAAAGTCCACTGAGAAGTCCCACAAAGAAGAAAACGAATGTTTTATCAGCGCCATCTCGTCAATCAAAACACAATTACCCGCAACGGCCGTTGTGTCAGTATTGAGTCTTATTTCTTGATCCTGCCCCAAGGCCCTTTAAAGGTAATTCAACAAGCACAGAAAAAGGCCCCATCAAAGAAAAGAAAAGACATACAGCTGGTGTTGTTATTCTGAAAAGTTGTTCCTGCGCCTCTCTGCAAACTTGCAGAGAGAAAGGTATCATGGGTAACAGCTGATTTAAATGCATAGTGTGGACGTGAATGTCAGGCCTGTGGAACGAACGTGTGTTTGCAGGTGGGTTTGAAATAGAGAAGAAGAAAAAGTAAACAGGACGTTTTCGATGGTTTGACTTTTTGGTTTTTGGCTTTTTTTTCTAATGAGTCTCTGTCCTGACGTTTCACTGGTCAGAGGCCAGTTCAGTCAGCGTCCCAAAGCATCCATCCATTGTCTATACTGCCCATCTAATACAGGCTTTTTTTTTGGGGGGGGGGGGGGCATTCACCCTGGACAGGTCTCCAGGTTATCACAGGGGCCGACATATAGAGATGAACAACACACTCTCATTTACGCCGGGGGACAGGGACACTGAGCTCATAAACCTCCTCCACAGCCTCTCTCACTATAAGTCAACCTCATCTCGCTCAACCACCCTCTTGTCCTCTCTCATTCTTTTCTCTCCTGCCTCCCCCTCTCTGTCTCTCTCTCCCTCTCTCTCTCTGTCCCTCTCTCGCTTACACTGCATTATCTTTATCTGTCTCTCGCTCCCCACTCATCTATCTCTGCCACTTTCTTCAGTCTCTCTCTAAACAGAGGGCTCCCTGGGGCATACAACCCCACCCCTCCCTCGCGCACACACACACACACACACACACTATTATATTTTCCATCCTATACCAGAAAAATCACCGGAGCAGGAATAATCTATCAATTCTCATTCCTGTAATATATGATCTGTGTACCTACGACGTCATACAATACGTCAGTAAATAGTCGTCCCGATTCTTTAAGCGCTCAGGGTCTATTAAAAAAAAGTCCTGTTGTGTCTATATGAGACGACAGAGGATGTCGGGGATGTTAAACACCGTCACACCAAACTAGAAATGTCCTCTCACCAGCGCAGCTTTACAGCCGAGCTGTGTTTATATACTTGTGCCTTTACAAACGAACATTACAAGAGAAAAGGAGGTAAGAGCTAAATCAAGGTTCAGGCTCTGAGGTTCAGTTATTAGGTGGTAAACAAACTACCCCATAGGTTTGCTGATACACAGCGGCACCTGTGGTCCAACTTTCTTATCCTTATTATTCATATTCTTATGCATGGAGGGTAAATCAAATGGTCTTTTAGCTGTTGTTTCTGACTAACTCTGTTATTTAAACCAGTGTTTACGTTTGTTCAATGACTAAAATTAAACTCACGGGTCACCTAAACTTAAGCGGCACCTTCACTCGGGCAGTTTTACAGACGTTTCGTTGAAACCACGTTAATTTGACTAAAGGCGGGCTTACACTGTACAACTATTCGTCTGTTCACGGCTCAAACTGCACGAGCGTCCCTCTTCAGTTGTACGTTTCAGATCAGTCTCAGACCCCCACTAACTGCACGTCGTTCTACGATTGCTCTCCAACATGATTGCCCTTGCGATGCCGCTGAGATTTGTGCTGCTCTATAATTGCTCGATTGTAAACCTCAAATTGACATTGGTTCCTGATATAGATAGATAGATAGATAGATAGATAGATAGATAGATAGATAGATAGATAGGAGATATATATCAGTGTGGAGACTTTTGGGGGCAAAAACTTGTCGTATGTGCAGGATCGTGACGTAGGACCCCATATATCGTCCATCACAACGAGAAATTTTCTAGCATGCCAGAAATTTGTCGGGAGGTCGGCAACACGTCTTTAGGACATTGGGACATGACGCAGAGCCTCACTAACTATGCGTCCTGATAAAAGCTCACGACCCTGCGATCCCTCTATGATTATGCAAATTAGGATGCGACTCGTCTGGGACGACAAAATCACGGCAAAATCGTAAAATGTAAACCTGCCTTAATTTACTCGTGGACGGTGGACCAATGCAGGTTGTTTTGAGGGCCACTTTGAGAGCACCAAATGAATTGACAGTATAGAGACATGTACCAGTGAAGTGCAGCGATCATCAATATCCATTTTTGCCTTCACTCTTTGTCTTCTTCATTACAGCAGTTTCCTTGAAGACATTTAACAGCAGAGTTGAGCCAGTGCAAAGACAAACACACTGGTTGTTAATCCCAGTGTGCAGCTCTGTGACACACTGACGTCTAAGGCAGACTGAGAAAGAAAGAGGGCTTCTGCACAATACTGACAAACAAAATCACATCTGGATGGTTTTTTTGCTGAGTTGCCAAAAGGCGTGATGTGAATTATAATATTCGTGGACGCTGCTCTCAGTTCAACATTTCCTGTCGCCTTCGAGGGAAATACTCCTCCACGTTGCTCTGTTTTTTTTCCAGCAGGAGATTTTAAAATGTATGTAAATCTCTTACAAAACCCAGTGTTTGTAGAAAGTGAAAACAAATGAGTGCACGCTGGGAAAAGTCCTTAGATGAGAGAAGCAGTTGCTGTATAATTAAGAAGTGTGCAGTGATCAACTCCCACTAATGATTTTTCCCCTGTGATGGACTTGAGGCACTTTGGAAATAAGCTCAACCATGACTGCTTCTGGCAAATTTGCAGTCACAGCAGCCAAAAACAACAACAGTTTGCACCCAAGAACTCATCTCCCAGACAAGGAGCGAGGGATGACAGCGGAGAGGAGAGGAGAGGAGGAAACCGAGGAGGTGAATCTGATGGGGGGTGACACCTTGGTTCAAAAAAAGGAACCACAGGCAGCAAATGATTGGGAACAAATTGAGTGGGGCTGTTTTAAAATGGGATCAATAGCAGTTAGGTAGTGAGGATGATGAGGCGTGACGAGGGGGAACAGAGAGGCCGTCCGAGGCAGGATGGATCAGCAGCGATCAGAATGAAAATCAGGATCTGTTTGTGTTGCAGGTACGGCTCAAATGTTGTATTGTACAAACACAAACTGTGTCTTCAGTATGTCCAGGTCAGAACAGAAACTTCATCAACTCTGAAACACACACATGCATCATCAGCCCCTCGGTCCACACCTGCTTTATAAGACTTGCTTTGTCCCAATTCAGGGGCTAACATTCAACATTTGAAAGTGGCAGCTTTTTTACACTTCCACCCGCTAAGCCAGCCACACAGCTGGGCGACCATGGCTTCAGCACAGAGGTGCCTCCATATTTCAATAGCATGCTAGGTGGCTAATAATTAATGATCATTAATGAGCGGTGCGGTGTGTCCTCCTGGAGCAGGGGGGAGAGAAGGCTGCATTTGGAGGACACAGGCGACGTGGCGACGCTGTGACGTAATGGGCCATCTAATGCGTCCTCCTAAGGATGCAGCTGCTGAGTTGAGCCACTGTGTGGCCACTTATGATCAGATTAACAGGTATGTGTTGTTGTTTTTAGCCAATCAACAGCTGGGTCTTTTGTCAAGGAAATGAAGTTTTGTCCATTTGTAAGTAGAAGAGTGACTTCATCATCAGATTAAAAATCTTTGTTCAATTAAAATAAAGCTATAATAGTTACTATATAATTGACTGGTTTTGATCTGAACCTCTGAAGCTTTTCCGAAAGCAGTTCCGAGTACGTTACCATGGTGAATGTCCCCGGTAACAAGTGAACCTTTGGTGTAGGACGTAAAAACCCAGCGTTAAAGCTGAAGTTAGCTCGTCAGCGTTTGCTTCGTAGTACCTACAGGCCTCAGGTCTACGATGCCGGTGGAAGAGGATCAAATCTGAGTTTGACAACAGTTACAACAATAGACATCTTTAACAGTAACGTTTGTCGTCTGTAGTAATGAAATATTAACAGAAAAAAGAATCAGTTTCCGTTAAAAAAAAAAAAAGTCCACGTCACAGCGTGTTAGAGGTTCTCTGGTCGTGTTGAGTCGACACACTCTGAGTCTGAATGATCTCTTGTCTTTTCGTTATCTCACTGGTGGTCTGCTGTTGTTTTCATCATCTCCCTCTGTCGCCCTTTCACCGCATGATCCAACCGTTCAAACAGGAAGGATAGAGAGGGGGAGATGGAGAGAGGGGGAGAGAGAGAGAGAGAGAGAGAGATGGAGGTGAATTGACACTCCACCCTGATTCCTGCTGCTTGCCGGCAGAATAATGATTAGCCGCTCGGCATGCTGGTCACATCGCCTCCACTATCAATGAGTGAGTGAGAGAGCGAGCAGGGGAGTGACAGAGAGAGAGAGAGAGGAGAAAAGGTGACTAAGAGAGAGAGAGGGATGGATGGAAAGAGGGATAGAGGTGGAAAATGAATGGCAAGCAGAGGGACAGAGACGGAAAGAGGCAGATGGAAGAGAGGGAAGTGGGGCGAGCAACGCAGGGAATGAATGACAGGGGAGAGGGAGGGGTATGAAGAGGAAAAGAATGAGGAGAGAAAGGGAGAGAGGAGAGGGTAACGATGGAAGAGAGAGGAGATGAAGGGCAGTAACGCTGAGGTAGACGGTGAGGGGGGGAGCTGTGAGTATGATGAATGAAGATTTATGGGAACAGAAACACATAAATACAGTAAACACACACACACACACACACACACAGCAACAAGCCATAAAGAAGAAGCAGTCTGCCAAATGTGGATCAAAATAAAGATCCCATGTCTTTTTGTCCGTTCATATAAACAAGCAGCAGGTTACCTACAGTTTGACGCACCTGTCTCCACCTGTCTCCTGCTGCGTCTATCTCCAGGCAAAATGTTCTGATCGGTGGTTAAGTTTTATAATAATCCTACAAGTCGAACGCCTAAGTTTTAAAGTTCAGTTTTTCTATCTAACGTGATTGTTTACTGGAAGTGAACCCAGCACTTGATATTCAATTCTTTTATTTCTAATCAATTAGGAGTGAACAGAATATTTAGACGTCTCTGGGAGAAGACGTGAACGTGCACACAAATCCATAACAATGTGATGCTCCTGTGAAACACGCCACATGATAATCACGTGACACTACTTTAATGTCAATCACACACACACACACACACACACAGTATCACCAGTATCCAGATGCTGTGTGCTCCCAGCTCCAACATAAAGCAGAAGGCGGTGGGTGAATCTAATATGAACTCAATAGGAGGCAGAAATGAAAGACAAGTGTTGTTTCTCATTAGTGTTTCAGTGTGACAGATTCCTGCAGCTACAGTGAGACATCATCATATGTGAATATGTATATTTCTATTGATATATGCACACATATACTGTATATATATGCAAATGTGTGTGTGTGTGTGTGTATAATTTCTCTGCAGTGGAGGTTGATTTATTATATTATTTAATACAGATAAAAGATTCTTTGGTCCCTTTGACAGTACTACTGCATGGCTCTGTCAGATATACGAGGGCAACAGAATCTGACCTTGAATAAACGTCGACCTTCTCCCTTTTAACTTGTCACAGTCCAGGAAACCTGCCCGAACACACTGTACTCTGATGGTTATCAGTGACATTCCTCACACGACTCTGAATGTAAACGATATTGTTTTAAAGGCGCCCTGAGGCATAAACAATGTCGATTTTTGCATTCAAAACAGCTCAACAAAATACATTAGCTGTGTCCCAGCAGGGGCTGCAGCTTTGAGAGGTTGCATTTGAAGAAAGATTGCATCAGCTTTAAAAGTCCATGGTTTTGTGAATTAGAAATCACACGTGATGTGGTGGTGGTGGTGGTGGTGACGCAAAATGCACATTTTCCAAAAGCCTAAGCAGTCTGCGAACCCATTGTGCTGCTTTTAGTGATTATTGGTTCATCAATCTGTTACTGCATCCAGGGCATGAGTAAACCAGCTTGACATGAATGTGTTGAAGACGTCCATTTCTTTCCATGGGTCCTCATTCTCCATTTTGGACCTGGTCACATTAGAACAGGTGGTTGCTCATGATATGTCCAGCCTGTATTTACCACCTAGAGACAGAGGGAATGAGTACTACCCAAAATCAGTCCGATATGTGCAAAGATAGGCAGCGTCAAAGCTAATGTCTCTATATTTTTTGGTCAGATAATATGCAAAAGCAGATTATGAGTCTCAAATCAGTTACAATATCCAAGAAGTCTGTGTGATGTTTGTATGGTTGGTCTAAAGTGCTAACTTCAGACTAAGTATAGGCATTTTTTGTGTGCTTTTAGGTCCAATATATTGATTCAGTATGTCAAATCAAAAATAAAAAGTTTGGTCATGTAGGTGACGATTTGCTCTCAAAAAGGTTTCAAAACAAACAAACCAGAAAAAAAGGTCAAAACAGCTCTTTGACCTCTGGCTGGCTGCGCCCTCACACATGTTTCTACATATATATGACACAATTAAAAGTTGAGAATTTCTCCTCTTTCAGCGTGTTGTCACCGGTTTGCTGAAATACAGCTGTTCTCCGGAGTTTAAAAGCTGTGACAAAACATGAAATACAGCTTCAATATGTCTCTGCAGCTTTATCCTGCCCTTGTAAACATAAATCATACATTGTTAAAGTGCCTGGGATTATGGAGCAGCCCCTGATAACAGCATCAGTTAAACAGCTGCAGTGTAATGCAAATGTAATGTCATGAAAGAACGACTACATATCGCCTGCGAAATTCTATTTAATATGAGATAAAAGAGCACAGAGAGCCATTAATTCAGGTCATTTGGCAGCGCTCCCTACCATAACCGTTACATGCGGGTTTTGGCCCCTACCGAGCTGATGATTGCATGTTACTGGTGAGCAGGGGACACGGGGATCAGGGAACGCCGGCTCCTTCATGAATAAGCCACTAAAAGAGGGAGGGATGTAAAACAGAATAAAAAAAAAAGAGGTGAGGCCTTTTCAAAAAAAATAAATAAGGAGACAAAAAGAGATTTTTTTTTTAACCTTGTGGTGCCGCAGTTGCTATTAAGGACTGCTGCTTGGTTTATTACTAGTCATAATCACTGTAATTGGATAGCTACCCTGGTGATTCACTATCATTAAATTTGGAGACTCGCAAGGGTCATCGTTCAAAAAAAAAAAAAAAAAAAAAAAACCTGGTCCTATCCTGATTTTATTCTCGTGTGTTGGTCAAGTCCTACAAGCTGTAAACTCTATATTTGCCTTAATGTGACCAGATGGTGTAATAAGCCAAACATTTTCCATCAGTGACTAAATTTTTCAAGCATAAATCTGAAAACTGTTGAACTGTATCTGTCACTTTGACCAATTAGAGCCGTTAGAAGACAGTTTTTGCTTCCTGAGTACATAATGGAGTTAAACAAAGTCCCTTGGAGCTTTAAGTGACCTGGTGCAAAAAGAGGTCAATGCTGCAGGATTGGGGGGTTAGTGCAGCAAGCGCTGGTAGGATCTTAAAAATTCCCACATTCAGGAGGTCTTGATGACCTTTGTGATGGCCACAAGCTTTACCGAGTTGTTGCTGGACATTTGACTTCTCTCGACTTCTGGGACAAATGTCTCTGGCTGAAAAGCAGCTGTTAATTTAACTGCAGCTGGTAATTTGATTGTGACTCAGCCTTCGGAGGGCAATATTACAGCTGTCTATCTGACGCAAAAGACACCAAATCTAGTGACGATCACCTCTGCAGCGATCTCCCATGATGCGTTTGAGTCCGCTCCCTTCACAAAAGAAGCTCTGAGTTCAGGTTGGGCTACAACAGTTCATTGTATTTCAACTGATTGTGAACTTTTCGCCGCTGTTTTAATCTCAACTGCCTGATTCTGGAAAGTTGCATTGCTTGTATCTAGAAACAATCACATTTTCTCTTCATGCCACTGATGATATTTACATAATAAGTTGTTTCCGAAAATAAAACACATTTAACAGGCTGTGTTTCATTATTAGCGATAAAAAATGACATTAAAATGACAGATTTTGTACAAACTACTGTAACTGACGAACCTCCTCCAGAGAAACAGAAAACCTCTCACGGCTGCTGATCAGGACAAACACTGGCAGGTAAACTGACTCTGACATGTTGAATTGACCATGTGGACCCAGAACGTTGAATTGTAAAGCTAAATTCAATATTAACAAGATTAATAGATGCAATGAGATGGCTTTAACTTTAAAATATCGTTCCAGCACCAGGCCCACACCTACTGATAGCTCCACTTAACTGAATTAGTTTCACGGTAGCAAAAATCAAACATTGTCAAGGAAACGCCGCAGAGCAGAACGAGCAGTACGCAAGGACACAAACACACTCATCACTAAGGTGATTGAGATCTGCATGATTAAGAATCGATCTACTGCCTGTACCAATCAAAGCGACGCCTCGCCATGCGGGCTTATGCTCCCCGTACGGGACAAATGCAGCTTTTCGAGCAACGTTGGCAGAATGGGAAGAATAAGAAAAACACCCCTGGGGGCTAATGTGTTATTCCAGGGGCAGTTAGTGCTGGTGCTAACCTGGTAGCTGCTGCAGATAACATCTAAATTAGCATTGTTTGTTGTGTTTGTAGCAGTTTGTTACTGATCCGAGCAAACAGAGTGTTTGTTTTAGAATAAAACCAGTCGAATGGATTGCTTTAAAGTCAATATTGGATTTTATTTAGACTGAGCCACAGCGGTGGATTTCCAGCCGTTCGGCCGACACTGTGTCGACACGTCTGTGCTTCTTCTCGCCAAGTGGGAAATGTCGTCACTGTCAGGAGACTCTAGCACGGACGGTTGTTCCCCACTCTGGAGCTTATAATTACAGTTTAACGGTCCAATATTTTACGAAGGCAGATTCACATCTTCTTGATTCATCTATCCAGTCCTGGTTCTGTATTAATACGGTCAAAGTATCAAAGCCTCAGTCCACCTACCTGCAACCCATCCATTGTTAATCATCATGTTAATTTTTATGACTCAGCCTGTTGATATACCTGCAGTCGGTACATCACAGATCCATGGGGCGATTAGACCTCTTCCTTTCTGTGTGGGCTCTCACAGCCATTTGGATTCATGATGTAATGATAAAGAAACAAATACAGTGGAGATATTATTTTTGTCCATTCATAAAATCCCTATTTTGATCTCAGCAGAGGTCAGATATGCTGGTGTGTTTCATTTTTAAAACATCTACCACTCAGCATGATGTGGTGTCTGTAGGTGGCGCTGTGTCTCCTCTGTTCAGACACTGGGTTTAGAGGAATAAAGTTTATTGATTTAAAGACAGACACAAAGAGCCTGTTTATGTGAGCTGAATTTTTATTTGAGGATTTTAGGAGCTTCACCACTAGGTGTGTATTTCTGTGTGTGTGTGTGTGTTTTTTTTTTACTTGTATTCCTGTAGCAGTGAGGTTGAAAAAACCTGTTCATCCAGCCTCAATGTGAGGATGGGAACATGTCGTTCCTACAAGGTTAAGAGACTGTTCGGGGATTATGGGAGCATTTATTATGAGCCAGAATGGAGTCTGTTGCACATTGGCCTTAAGATATGGTCATTGTTTGTAGAGCTGGAGGAAGAAGGAAAAGCCTTGACTTTATCCACAATGTGACAAAAAACCTCCACTGAAAGCAAATGTTCCTGTTGAAATTAAAGGTCCCATATTTAACACTTTGAAATGTTGATTTTATATGAAGATATAGATATCGTCATCTTCTTATGTTTCTCTCTGGAGCTCCAGCAACAACAGGGACAGCGTTTGTTACACTTTATCGGCCATCATAGTGCAGGCTCACGCTGAGGCTTGTAGAATGACACAGTGAACATTCATTCACTTATTGATCCATAATTTAGCCAGCAGACAAGTAAAAAAAAAAACCTGCAGTCTTTTATGCCCCCTACCCGGTGGCAACTACCACTGCGCACAGTGCAATAACACAAAACCTATAGCTTCTGTCATCCTCAAACTAACAAACCATTCCCTGTCATCACGTGTGCCTCCTCCACACATGTGTGTTCCTGTCAACACCATATTGTCAGGAACACAGGACGGTATGTATCAGTTTTGAATGTGTATTGGAGATATGAAAAAGTACAAGCATCCATAACCCTGTTTAGAGAAAACAGACCTTTGTAAGGGTGTCTTCTTCAGTCTCAAACAGTTTAACTTGAGTGCACTCTTTGTGTTAGTCCATTATTTTAGCAAGCCTGTATTTTTTCATTGGCAGCCTAGGCCTGGAGCTCGTGAAAGAACATCAACAACAGTACCTCCATGTGGCGTGGGCAATAGAAAACAGCTCCTACCGCGTGGAAGATCGCTGGCTCCTCCAGTGTTTCTCCATAGGACGCAGCGCAGACCACAACCTCACCAAGCAGAAAAGGAAAACCTCGTCCTCAGCACCTGACTCGTTCCCATGATGTCTGTTGAAGCTCCTCGACTTCGCAGCCTCGTCCTCCTCCAACGTTTACACAGTGTAGCACCACAAGTGCCATCTCTCTCCCACAAGGAGATAACAGCGGTGGCTAGCCTAGGCTAGAGAGAGAGAGTGGCGACAACGGAAGTTCAAAATGCTTGCCAATCACATGGTTCACAGTTGTCGACAGCGATAAAAAAAAAAAAAAAAAGATATTTTATCCGTTTTTTAACTTTAACTTTCAGACTTGACTGAGGGAGATTAACAGGGGACTAACAGTGATTCACCAATTGACTACACAGTAAGTCTAGACTCACAACAGCATAATGATGATACCTGTGTTCTTATAGGACATCCATGGCAAAATTAATTACATTTTGATTTGAATCCATTGCAAATAAAAGGAAATGGAAACAATGCAAAAATCAAGAGAAGTTACGCTGCAAATTGAAGGGAATAAAATAAGCAGTCCATAATCATATGATGTGATATGAATGTCCTCATATTATAAGCTTCACCCATCATTACACAACCTCAATGATAGTAAATTGATGTGTAACTACAATCACACTCAATACACATTAACCTCGCTGCTAGTATAATTTGACAGAGCTGGATTGATCAGCCTGTTGCATGAGTTGCTATCATTATCCAGCATGTTAACCTAGACATTTATCTGTTAATATTATCTTAATCTTCTAATCTAGACCGGAACAATCCGCCAAAATACTTCATCACTCATGTCAATCGAATTGCAAATCACTACTGATATGAAAATTTGATTGTTTAAACATTTTACCTTGAGCAAGTGTTGCTCCGAAATCTGCTCTATTGGAATTACATTGGGCGACAGTTAGCTTGTTAGCTAGAAAGCGAAAAACACGACGAAAGCGGTAAAGTCTGTAACCAGCGCAACCAGCGCCGGACGGGGCTGCAGTGTTGCCAGATCAGACTGGCAGTTGCCAGCCCAATCACAGTTTCGAACCCGCCCAATCCAATAAGAACCCGCCCAAACCACGAAGTTGCCAGACGCCATTTAAACCCGTAAAATCACAATACATTCAATAGAAAACGTATTCAGAGCTTCGTATCGGAATGAAATAAATAAATAATAAAAATAAATTATAGATTAATAGGTTTTTGGATATTTGGAAATTTCAACCAGCGTGGTGAATCAACCAAGGATAGACAAACTGCAAAATGAACCTCTGTTATCCTTACCAAGACTTGTTTTTTTTCTGGCGCCATGTTCTTTCAAATCGTTAAGCTGTGCTCTTATTTCTGTATTACAATACTTGCATTTCGCTTTAGGTGGTCTCCTTGGACAGGCGCGATCCAGGATTTAAGTTCAGGGTCGGCCTCCCACTCCTTCCTGTAGGATTTTTTGTATTTTCCCCACTTCGGCATGATGCGAACTTCTCTGGGCCACTCGCTTCAAATTTAGCGCGGCTTCAGTGCATTTGCTGTCTGCTGAACTGACGTCACGGTCAAGATGCCAAATCCAAATTCATTTTTTATTTTTAAGAGAGAGAGAAAACCGCCCAATCTGGCAACACTGCGGGGCTTACTCGTTCGTCTTCGCTCGTGCCAGCTGTTGAACTATGCGGCGCGTGCTCTTCCTCTTCCTGTCACCGAGGTCAACCGGAAGTGGTAATTATTAACGCTCACTAATTCTCAATCGTAACCAGATTTAATTTCCAACTTTTTAACAACACTTGAACAATTGAAATATATATTTTAAAGGCACATATTTTAACTAGGAATTATTTATACATTTTAATCTTTTGTTTATCTCAAAATAAATACCATGTAAAATTAGCTTCACCAGGAAACTGAATGTTAATCACACCGTTTAAAAGAGAGGAGAAAAAAATGAAATAAATACAACTGATATTACAACTAAAAATGAGTAAAAGTGTCGACTGTGAGACCATTTTCAGTGCTAATTACATACTCTAATTTCTTTGTCAGAGTCATGTACACTGGTCTGTACTGGGATCCACTGTAACTGACACTGAAGGACAAAACAAATATTTTCCCTCCACCTGACAAGCCTGCGGGGCTCCACCATTAAAACCAGAAACACGCTGGTCGAACTCAGTCATGCAATCAGTGCTCCTCATTAAGAGTGACACCTGTGATTATTGAAGTCATTATGTATTCTGTATATGGGATAATTTGAAGTGGATTTAATTAAAGAGAAATTAAAATTTTCCTCATTTGCCGTGTGAACTCCAGGAGGCCTCCGGGGGGGGGGCCCACGGAGGCCCCGCAATCTGCTCCAGGAGCCGCTGATCCAATCAGGCTGTCAGGCAACGACTCATTACATTAATCAAAGGGTGATTCAATAAAAAAAAGACAGAGGGAGGGAGGGGGTCAGTGAGTGTCTGATCCAATAATGACCTGTTGTTTGATTTTATGATGTTACATAAACTAGACTTTGCCCTGAGACTCGTTCACAGGGGTCTGTGAGGTAATACTTTGGTGTCGGCCCCTGGGCCCCGCCACATGCTTTTCACCTCAAAATACTACTCCATTATAATTGTATTGTGTCTCAGCGGGAATCCCCACTGCTGTACAAAGTCTGGCTTTGTTGTACCACTGTTGGTGCTCGTGTGTGAATTATGCAGTGTGGTGATAAGGCCTCCAGTCGTGCAGTCTGCTGAGCGTGATGTGATTCCTGTGACAGCGGAGGCGGAGAGGGAGACAAACTCGATTAATCGTCGCTGGTCGTGGTCCCGAGAGGAGCTGAGGCTGAGAGGAGGCGACAGATGAGGGGAGGAACTATTTAACCCCCAGCCGATTCCTGTCAGCTCCCGTCCACGCTGTAGCACAGACCGTACAGTAGCATTGTGTAAAAACCATCAGCTGAAGCGCACAGTGTCACAGGGTAATAATAGCTCCGTTTATGGAGGGATTTAAACAAGAAAAAGAAGAACAAACTCTGACAGATTCACAGAAACAGTAAACTGATCAGCAAATAAATGTTCTCATCTGCCCTCATGTCACAGCTGATGTGGATATAAAGTATGAAGAAAATCAAATACAGACTTCTCAAATTTCCACCACATTCACATAGTTAGAAGTAAATACCTATATTTACAACCATGATGTGCAAGCAACTTGATTAAATTTAAAAAGGTGAGTAATATAGTAGCTCTATATGTTTGTAATACATGTGTGTGTATAAATATTGCACTTCCTGTAAAGGAGACCAAAACTACTATCTGCTGTAAACTTGGACATTTTATCATGAGAGCCTGTGGGGACCAACTCACTCTCAGCCTCTAGTGGCCATTTGAGGAACTGCGATTTTCTTACACTTGGCTTTTGACTTCATTTTGCAACCCTGGTGATTGCTGCTTGCTGGCAACTTTTTCCAAAGACTACTGATGACACTGTCACTTGATGACACAGAACTTTGTTGTGACGACTTGTTGAAATAACAAATGATTAAATTCACATTCATAGAGAACTCGTGCTGCACCATCACAACAAATTAAATCTAAAGCTGAGCGTGTTCAGATGGCGTTGAGGCCATCAATCAGGATTTATGACTTCCTGCTGAACGTGGAGAGCATGAACGGCATCCTGCTCAGTGTTTTGTTCGCCACTCCCCATCATGCCCATGTGACGCTACAGTAAGAAGTTCAGGTCAAACTAAAAAGTAAATGTTCAGATATATATGTATATTAGAAACTGTCTAAACTTCAAATCTAAGAGTGGGTGTTTCCATGGCAGTGGTTGACTGACAACTTAGTTCCGTTGCTAGGAGACAAGCCGACAACTTCTGTGGTGAGACAACTGGCTGTTGAGATAATAGATGCTGCTTTTGGATGTTGTGGCTTCTGCAAAGCGGGGTCCTCCTGTGGTGTATTCTGCTTTGGGCCGCTGGGACAGGAAACACAGCACAGACAGAAGGAGACATGGATTTCACTAAACAGCAGCGGCAGATTCTGGAGGCAGACATCCCGCAGTCTATCGGGAAAGAGGCTGGTTTGTTACCTGTAGGAAGCTGTGTGTCCAAAAATATCTCAGACACTCAGGTGATCTGCGAGAAAAGTGGGTGAAAATACTTAAATCTGGAGTAGAAAGACTCTTAGTATGCGACTAAAAGCATCTGCAAAGGGGAAGGGGGTCACTGAGTACTGACCTATCAGCATTCAGCTCATTGTGCAGTCATGGGAAAAGCAGAGACCTAAGTGACTACATTGCTGATGCTTTCAATCCAAAGCAACAAGACGGAAACAATGTATATTCAAGGTCCCATGCTACATTGATTATGAAGCTACGTTCTGCATTCATAGCTTTGGTCCACGAAGAAATGCATACAGCTTGTAGGTCATTCAGAAACTGAGTCCTCAAAGAGCCTGTTGGGATTCTGTAACTTTGTGATGTTACAACAGAGCAGTCATCTCTTTCAATCATGCTCCAAGCCCCGCCTACCTGGATCCATGATCCAACCTTGCAGGATTTGGTTTTCCTGAAATCTGCTTTTTACTTTTTAGCAAATCAGTCAACCAATCAAAAGAGAGACTCGGAGCCTCCTCTCTTCTTATTGGCTCTCCTCTGATTGTTGTTGCTATAGCTGCAGAGAGAGGCCTGAGAGAGGAGATGCATTTGCATGTGACAAGTCAACCTATGAGCAGAGACAAAGGTCACTGCAGCTTCATTTAAATTAGTTAACTCTGCATATTTTCCTGGTGACAGAGACCAACGTCAATAAGGCCTCATTTGCTCACCGCTGTCGGTGGCCACACACTGTGAAGTCCCACTTTATGCCTGCTGCGATCGGTTCAATAAAAACATGGACGCCCAGCCACAGCGCGTGTGTTCATCCCCTCTGCAGCACAGACATGAGAGCAGTGTAAAAACTGTTTGCCATGAGTATGAGGAAGAATGTGATTGGAGTGACCCTGTTTGGCCTTGGCAAGATATCTCCCACTATAAAAAGTAATGCCTACACCTATTAAAAAAAGACACTGAGTCAACAGTTTGGGCGACAGTGTTTTATTACGAATCCGACAAAATCTTGGACCAGAATCAAACACGATGCTGTGTTTCTGTTTCTGAACTCTGCTCCATCTTTCATATGGAGCTGAACTTCACACCATTGTTTTATTATATTTAAATTGTAATCCTTTAAATTCCTTTTGTCAGTGTTCACTGCATCAGTATTTCTGCTCAGATGGAGCGGTGTAGCTGCCAACACTAACTTCCCTGTTCTTTCTTTTGGATCACTCTCAGATAAAACAAACTCTGTGACATTTAATGACCTAAAAACGGCATCATTTCTGTGAAGCCCACAGACACCTTTTGCCAACAAGCAAAGGTGTGAAAGACTCAAACGGTCTGTCTATGGCTGTTTTTCTCACTTGTCCAAGTTTTTCTCTTTTTTTTCCTTCTCTTTGCTTCTCTCGGTTTCTTCTATAGAAACTCTCCCCACAGCTATTTCACTCTCTGAACATAAGGTACAGAAATCCTTTACTCCTGTGGAGACCCAGCAATGTTCAGAGGCTGCATCCCCGATTCAAGGGCCACTTCCTTCGGAGCACTCTGGGCTAAAGAGGATGGTTTCTTTTGCATCCTCAGTCTATTTTTGTTGTTGTTGTTGTTGTTGGCCTTCTTGTATTTTCTTGATGTATTTCTTGACCTCATCTGATGATGACAATGATTTGAATGAAATGTTGAAATGGGATGACTTTGTGTTGGTCTGTGATCAGTCTTAAAGCGCAGCCTAAGACGGAGTCAGTTGATAAGATAAGATAAGATAAGATAAGATAAGATAAGATAAGATAAGATAAGATAAGATAAGATAAGATCCATTTGCACAGATATCTGTGGTGCATAACAAGCTCCATATATTCACACTCCACATTATGCTCAAACACTCATATTAAGCCAACACATGTAAAAGAGCACGATGCAGCATCTGTACAAAAGCCAATAATACGTCAGACAGTCCGACAGCCTCGGGGATCTTGTAGTCAGACCAGAAAATCTCAGCTACTTTCCGTTTTAAAAAAGTTTTCAGTTTTAAAAGTTTCCAACTCTCTAAATTTCCACAACGATGGAGCTTCCCATAAAGATAAGAATGAATGAAATGAGTCCCAAATGAACAACTGAATGAAGCAGGAGCTGCCACATGAAACATCACGAGGGGGAAAATCAAACATTTGTGAACTGCAGATGGAGAAAATCATAGAAAGATCAGTAACAATTTCATTAGTGACTCTAATGCGAGCACTGGCGCTTTTGGTGGATCTATTAATTATGCCATTGATTCTCTTTCAGAACTGTTTAATGTTATTAAAGTCATTAGTTAAAGAGTCTCTGGATTCAGTATATCTTGTTGTGGTTCTGCATGTGTTTCATAAATGTTCAGAAAACTGCTCTCAGTCAGCAGAATCCCTTTGACAAGAAATATTATTCCCAGGCTGCATCTCTCTGTTTAATGAGATTCATATGAATTAAAAGAAGAAGAAATCACCTTTGATCTTGACTGTTGGCCACAGGGGGATGTTTGTCTATAACATAAAGCATCCTCAAAGATAACCGAGGGAGGAAACACAGCAGATTTCAAAATAAATTGCTTCAGGCTGCTTCCTGTGGATGAGGCCTCTGTGTCCTCACTGCTCACACTGGAGCTCCCCTAAAGTGTTTTTTATCTGTAACTCACACTCTGGGGAGGAAACAGAGGTCGAGCAGCTCATTCTGAACTATTGACACGCTGCATAAAAATATATGGATTTACAGATGAGTTACATCAGGCCGAACTACTCGCACAATTGGCCTTAGTTTATTGTGCTGTCAATAAAAGCCAGTGGATTGTTGAAGAGACAGATCACAGCCTGAGGCCCGAGAGACTTTTTCTCCTGCAGACAAAATCAACCTTTTCTAATGGAAGAAATATTTTCCTTAAAGGAAAATTGACACAAAACAATCCAAAATAACAAACAAACAAAAACAATACAAAAGTGCTGACATGATAATTAGTTATCCATGCAGCATATTCACATTGCTACTAATATAAATGTGCCTGGCTCCGCCCCCCAGCTCCCCAAACTCACCTGAGTCTGACCTACTGTTTTCATCTTTGGAGAAGGAAAACAGTTGTGATTTTCCGTCACAACCGAAACAACACGTGGCGAGACATACTTCTCTTCTTTGGTGGGGGAGCAGGGGCAGATGCCGGTTGGGGGACGGGCGCTGTGTTTTGGGCAGATCCCTTGCAGTTTGGGCATTCGTCCTAATTGGACTGTAAAACCTGGCGTCAGGTTTTGTGCAAATCTCGGGGAGATCTCGTTAATGTGCGCTCAGAGAGACTGGAAACCATGTGAAATCTGCTTGGTGGATTACGGCAGGAGCCCTATATGTTGTGCAACTTTGCAGAGGTTGTTATGGAACAGCATAATAGGTGTCCTTTAATACGACATTTTTAAGGCCTCAAGTGGATTTTTGAGGAACTGCAGTCTCAGCTTCCACTCTTCAGCCCTGAAGGTTGTAGGGTGGAGAGGGAAAAAACACTTAAATCCTCAGTGAAACTAAAAGTATATGTTATGTTATATGTATACTTATCATTCAGGTCTCTGCCTCTGACAGGATTGGACATTAAGTCGCTTAACAGTGACTTATTTAGATACATGACTGAAGATTGGATTTATGTAAGCAAATCTGACTGTCATGGCACACACACACACACACACACACACACACACATACACACGGTGCTGTCTGCTGGATGAATGAGTCGACAGAGTTAATGTCTCAGCTGTATGTGGCCATAAAATTGGATGAATCTTTACGGCTGTGTCATCCCATCACATAATAGTCCTTCAAGCTCCATTTTTCTCATCCGAGCCGAACCGCAGCTCTTTCAATTTGGGCGATTCAGTCGTTTCAATTCCCTCTCTGAGGCCACAGAATGGTGAGAGTCAGTACCGCCCACCCCCTCACCCCCCCACCTCTCCATACCATCAGCATTAGTATTTATCCTCTGCTGATTTCTGTGTTACAGTATAGCTGAATCTTACATTAAAACAAATGCACAGTTAAAATTTCATGAAAGTGCATATTTTGTTATTATAAATTTAAATATTACACCAGTCTTTGAATTCAGGTTCAGATCTTCTTGGGTAAGTCTCTATGAGGTCTGTGCACCTGGATTTGAAATGGGTCAATACAGATGTTGTAAAGCCGGGCTCACTGAGCAACAATCACAGTTATGTGCCAGCGTGTTGCATTTGAAGTCCTCGTATCCATAGTATATAACATGAGACAAAGGTCTAGGTGTTATATTAATGCTGTGAAAGTATCAAACCCTCGGTCTCCAGGGAAAAGCACCTGGCCTTTATTCAAAAGATGAGGCCTTTTCCTCTTGGTTTTCAGTCCTACGATGGTGGCTCACTTGTTACCCAGATAAACAGAAAAGACTTAACAACAACAGGGTGTCATGGAGACTTTATAAAAGTTTGCCACTAACAGCTTTAATCTTCTGAAGCATACGTTCATGGCAGTTTAATCATCATCGGATATCTGAGTGAAAATATTCAGAAACATATAGATAATTAAATGTTATTATTTACATTATATCACAAGCCCGACTTAACTAAGTTACCTGCAAGTATCAATTGACCAAGAAAGTTATGGCTTATCCTGGACATGTTGTAGAACAAGGTTGGGATCAGGGGACTTTTGTAACTTTGCGATGTCACAAAGCTATAGTTATACCTCAAGCCCCACCCTGATTGGTTTGCCAACATGGCGTGACTGGACCTCTGGAGAGAAAGAGAAGATTTGAAATGATTTGCAAAGGGTTTCTGGTTTGTCAAAACAAAAACACAGTAGATCCTTCATGTCGTCTTGCGGATTAAAATTTCAATTAAAAACACACAAAGAAGAATATAGTTGACACATGATGAGTTGACAGTGTCTTTAGCCATCGACTTGCAACACAGATTGCATTGTGAGACATGTATAATGTGTGGGAGGAAGTGCAGAGAATGGAGTTACTAATGGCCAAGTCACGAAATGACGTTGGACCATTTTAATTTTAATAGTTACTGACGTGTCCTTTGTCACGCAGAAAAAAACTAATTAAAGTGTTTGACTCTGGTATGTTATTCCACGGTCAGCGGCGAGTGTGAGTGATTGATTGAACTTACCTGTTTTTCATACCACACATTGTTAGCTGGCTGTGACAGGTGAGTAAGAGAACATTTTGAACTTGGATCTGACCTTTACAGAATAAAAGCTCTCTCTATTCTTCAAATAAAACAGAAATAAAGAAAAAAAAACCCAAAAACAAAACAAAACAAAAAAAAGAAAACGCTCTTTGTTTGCAGAACCACTGAAGCATAACTGAGATATGGAACTGTCAGACACATATCAACATAATCACATACTTTGAATGCTTTCAATGTTGTTTAATAAACTCATGAAAGCACAGTCACTTTTGTCCAAAGTCTCTCGACTCTAAAATCCTGATTGATTGATTGATTGATTGATTGATTGAGAGCTGATGAGGTGGTGGTCCAGCGATTCAATTCTATTGAATTAAATTCTTCCTTCATCTTTCACACCTACCATTCATTTTTTTTAAAGGATCAAAACACACAAAACAAAAAACCCAATGAAACAAAATTAATCCGACAGTATCTCAGAAATGAAATGTCACAAAACCAGCTTCGTAAGAACCAAATAAAAGACGCAGGAGACAATGTGGTGGCCCTTCCTTTTGTCAAGTCTCTTGATCACTCGGTGTGCTTATCACACCTGTTGCCTGTTGCTACTGATGAGCAATCAGCAAAGGATACTGAACAGGTGGAGGCAAAGAGCATCACACCTCACCTTACGTTTACATGTGGCCGGCTGATTTCACAAACGGACATTTCACCCTCTCTGTTTACAAAAATAACATCGTGCACACCTGTCCGTTTACAGAAAAGTTTTTGTTTACACTAACCCGTGTATATATGCCATCAAGAGCATGCCAAACCTGTAGGTGGCCGTGTAACGAGAAGCTCAAGTCCATGTTAGCCAATCAGAATCCCAAAATAGCATCAACAACAACGAGCAGCTGTATTTGCAGTTGTATTTGTATTTTCAAATGCAAAAAAGAGTGTTTGCACCAGCATAAATGCGACTGCTACTTTGAATGCCTCCATGATCACCATGAAAATGTAAACATATGTTGCGCTTTTGACGCAGGTGCAACTTTCGGTACACAATGTGACGTCGGCTGCCTAAAACTCATTTTTCCTTAGTTTACATGCAAATGTGCAAAATCTCTTTTCCAAAATCTCCACTCTGGCCGGAGATTTTAGAAAGAATCATTTTCAGAGGCAATTTCGAAGGAAAATGTCTCAGTTTTTCAAAATAACTGCGCACATGTAAACAGGGCATCAGTCACTGCAGCAAAGACGACTGAGTACTGTGATGAAGAACATTTGTCCAGTTTCAGCCAATCAAGGTTTGCACTCTGGTTTAACGTTGACAGGTATGTGTGACATTTCTGTTTGCCTTCATAGAAACCAAAGGTGAAGCAACCAGACCACAAACCATAAACATATGGATCTTAACATTAATTGCTTTGTAACAATAGGAAAAGTAACAGATGCATATGATGCAGCCGTACAGGTTGTTAGTCGAACGCTCTGGTACAATCCAGGATAATTAACTCTTTGACTGAAGCGTGACAGTACAAAGAGGCACCGCTGCATGAACTGGATGAACTGGTATAGATGGTGGCCTCTTGGCATTTGGTCAACTCCACCTCCTATTCATTCTTACTCCTTTCATTGTGTGAGTGCTAGTGAGTGATGAGTCAGGAGTCCTCTGAGTAATTTCATATTGAATTGTTTGGTAATCCCCTACACAAAGGAATCCCCACACAGAAATGACAATGGTAATCCTTAAATAGATGATTTATGACTATTATTATTATTATTCCAATACTGATATGCAAAATTGTTTTTTTTTTTAAAGACAAATCTTCCATGGCCTGACTTCACAGAATCTGCTGCAATGTGATAATGCCACCGGCAGGACCCAGGCATCAGCATATCACATGTAAGAATATGTTGAATTTATACATGTAAGTTGTTTTAATACATCTGGATGTTGATACAGACCTTACAGAAACCGAATGCATATCATTAACATATATGAATGCATGAATGTATCACACTGATAGTTTTGATATTGCTGCCCTCATATATGACTGGCACTATCTTTGGACAAATAAAAACTTACATATACTGCATATATGCACATTTGAATATTTGTAAATATGTCAGTGGCTGAAATACTATGATAAAATCAACCTATAAGAAAAGTCCAGGTTGGACTTGAACTTGTGGCGCTGCAGAAAACTCAAACTTCATGGTGCACAGTCTACCAGGTGAGCCGTCAGGGCAGCCTCACACTTCTTCTGTTTGTAATGACACTTCTTCTGTCTGTTTTCTGATAGAAATATATCAGATTTCAGGTAAAATACTCAGAGAGACCTGCAAGTTTGGATTGTTTGGATGGTGGGTCTAAACTTTCTCTATTTGTAAAGTACCTTGACTTGACATACAAAAGTCCTGACGACTTGTCTCAGTCTCTGAATATAGCCTGTGCGCGTTTCTCTGTGGACTGAGGCTTTGACACTTTAACAAGTATTAATATCAAACACAGATCTAATCTACTTTTATATTGTATTGGACCTTGAAGTATGTTTCCAGTGTCTTTGAACCCGTATTTAGTTACTGATGTAAGATCTACTTTTCATTGCTCCCCGATCTGATTTTACTGGGTCACAAACTTAAAAATGTTTCAGATCTGATTCCACGTCTTTACTGAGTCGACTAAGTCTCTAGTCGACTGCTGTGATTTTGCACTCCACCACTTCTGATGTGGGTCCAATAGTCTTGGCATTTTTGAGAACGCAGCTGTCTATTTAACTGCACAGCTGTCAGCTACTCTGGCTGGTGCACACTTCACCAGAGCTATGTTCATGTGCACTGACAAAATTGGATGAATACACTCATACAAACCCCACTACAAGTTTGTTTAACACATATCCACTGGAGTCAAACACTGTTGTGTCTCTGCCATCAAACAAATACACAGTGACATCCCTGATTCTACTTTTGTGGCACTCGTATATTGTTTTTGTACATTTGAAAAGCTGCCAGATTTTCTCAAAGTTGTCAGAGAAACACGCCTACAGACGCTGTAAATACCGTCACGCCTGCCTACGCTTCACAAACAACAGATTCAAGCTAATTAACTAAGTGAAACTTACCTTGTTGTGACAACAGATCAGGCACAAGCTGTTTTCTCTATCTACTTTCGTTTTTTTTGTTGTTCTTCTTCTTCTCTTGGAACCAGTTCTGCTGCACGTCACAGGAAGTCAGTCAGTCCTGGATCTCTAAAACCTTGGTCCTGCTGGTGGGACCTCATGAGGTCCCTGATCCACATCTCAGACATGACGAGGAAGGACAGGCTCTCTCTCTGATATTTTTTACAGCGTGGACTTTTTACACAGGCCCAGTGCTCATCGAGATGAATAGGATGATAATTTGCCATTAACAGCTTGATCCTGTGCACCAGCTGGTCTGGAGGTGCACCAAATAGCCACCATCTCATCCTAAATCTCCGGCTGGGCCGCGCACAACAAACTGTTGAGAGGACGACGGCCAAGCCGAGCTTGATCAGGCGGCATGCTGCTCAAATTATTCCACCACAAACACACATACACACACACATGCTAATGGTTGTGTGTGTTGACATTCAGAGCAGCTCAGTCTCAGTCTGTTTCCCGCATCATCTGAATTACAAGTAGAATCACGGCTCATTATCAATGTTTCTGGAAATGTTTTGGAAGCTTATGTGGAGGAAGCTGTCAGTGTTCATACAGAAGCTGCTCTAAGGGTTGGTTCAGAGGCCGACAGGTGGTTCTGAGTCACACATGAAAAATCCACATGTTGATATTATTCAGCAGTTCAACTTTAATTTTAACAATTGCCACCACTGACCACTGAGAACCAGGGAAGTCCACCACCATCCACCTGCAGCCACCGTGCCTATTGGCGATGTTGTTATGGTCACTCTCCAAACTCCACTGACTGGACTCCTGCAGGAAAGTCATGTTCATTTTCCCCATAAATGTCGGGAGACTTAAAAACAGCTGAACCTGTTCGAGTCACCGACACAAACAGTTAATCATGGATGTCTCAGAGCTGTGCTATTAAACACACGTCTGATGGAGAAATTAATGCATTACCACACTGTTGAATGTCAGAGTCTTTATTTAAATCCCTCTGAGAGACAAGTGATTTGCAGAGTTGCTTTCACGCTCCCAAAAACAAGCAGCGTAGAGTCTTAACCTTTCACTAGCGCATACATTAATGTAATTAAATACAGTGTTGGCACAGGCGAACAGTAAGACTGCACAATTACAACAACATCACACAACAATGAAATGATTAACTTTCCTGGTAAATATTCATTAGTAGTTTAAAATGGGAAACGGAAATAAAGGGAAAGAAGGAGGGGGAGGAGGGGGGAGAGAAGAGGGACATAAACTGATGCTTTGTTGGATTTATATGCCGCCTCATTAGTTGATTGACAGCCATTATAAAATCTCAATTTACATCTTAGTCCACAGAGAAATGCTCAGAGACTGTGTTCATAAACTGAGACTTAAATTGAGCTATTGAGCTGTCAGGATGTCACCGCTCTAAGATATGCCCCCCCCCCCCACCACCACCACCACACACACACACACACACACACACACACCCCTCAGTCCCCGCCCACCTGGAGCCATCACTGGACCTCACTGGATTTGGATTCTCTGATTGTTTACCCGGAAGTCTGCTTTATTTACATGTGATTACTCAGATAACAGTCAGCCAATCAAAAGACACTAGCTTCTGATTGGCTCACAGGTTTCTATGGGCTCAAATAAGCATAAAAAAGCATGTAAAGTGATGCTTAGCAGTCATTCAAGAGTTTATAGTTATAAATGAACCTTAAATCTGTAAATGTGCTGGAGATGTACATGTGTAGAAAACATTACAGATCCTAAATTTAGCTTCTAGGGTTGAACCAATCTCTGTATATCTTTTTCCTTTGTTGGTGCTCCACCACTGTTCCTCCTGTATGAATATATGTAGATTTGAAACCACTGGCATGACAAACATCACACATCCATAGGCATCCACACACACAGGACAAATGAAACCAGGACCATGATTGCTGCTGCTCCACAGGGTGTCTTTACTGATCTGATCTGAAGAGTTTTACCACTGATTGCAGCAGCTTTTTTTTGCCTCCATTGTCTTCTTCCATCTTGTTTTTTTTCCCCTTAGGCTGGAGGGTTAATTCTCTGAAAACTTTTTACTACTCCTGACTTTTTCTTTTTTCTCTGTAACGTTTTGAAGCATCTCTCTTTGTAAAATGGCACATTTTCATTGTTGTTCCCATATTCTAACTTATAAATAAAGAATTAAGGGAAGAGCTGATGTGGAGACAGTCATAGCAACCGTCTCAGCTGGTTTGTGCAACAACAAGAGGCTCAAAGAGCTCTCATTACTGGTCCTCGGCCAGCTGTGATCAAATAACTGGAAGTTGGGAGCTCTCATCAATCCACAGCTAATGGGCTGTGCAAAGTGCTACAGAGAGTCTTATCACACCGGAGATGGAACTTGAGGATTTCTGGGCTCCTGCCCAGGCAGGGACAACTATTTGGCTTCCATTTGCATCACCGCGTGCCCCCATTTAAATGATGGCGAGTGAAAGGATCATTTTTCACCACAACAGGCTCAGAAATAGCTGAAAAAGAAGCAGAAGATTGACGGTGAATGATTCTCCCCTGGGTCTGGATTTACCCTGGATCTCTTGTCTGTTTCATAAAACTTTTAACTTCTTCTAACTTTAGAGGAGTTGGGCCCATCGCCCAGGAGTGACTAACATTTACTCTAATGCATTCTAGGCCTGATTTCAACCACAGATTAGTCACCTCGGCACTGAGCTACGAACTCAATTTTAGAAATGAACCCAGAGCTCAATGGCACAGAGGTGCAGAGAGTTAAAATGTGGATGCCCTGGAGATGAGGGATCAGCAGGTGAAGCAGAGGTTGGAGAAACTGTGGACAACAGGAGAGGACGAACTGAGAGTGATCACGAGAGGCTGAACTTTTGTTTAAGGTCACCGTCATCATGAAAATCTCGCTGATAAACGCAACAAGTCAGAATGAATGAAGTAAATCAACTGTAGTCGTAAATCAGAGAAAACACTGCACACATCTGGTCTGGTGTGAAATATCTGCAGTCGATTAGTGATGTGAGTTTCTTTCCAAAATCCAAAGTGAAAGGTTAGCGCCTGGTCCCACTGCCAGAGGACATTATCTGGACACACATTTGCTTTCCACATCACAGTCTGGATGATGCAGATTTTCTTTTTCACTGCACTTGATGTGATGGTGCTGAACAGCTGCATCGTCTCATTACAAGAGACATTAATTGATCAGGTTATTTCCACTGTAAAGCCACAATGACACGATTTAGTGAAGAAAAATCTAGGGGCTGCTGCACCTGTTGCAACACAACCCCCTACACTATGATGACATTGGTATGGAGGCAGATTATTAAACCAAAAGTAAGTGACTCAATGGTTTGATACATGACCAGCCCAACTCTATGCAGGCAGCTCATGAAGGGCAGTTCCTCTTGTTGGAATATCCTTCAGTTCTTGTGGTGTGCCGCCAGACCTATTTTAAGGCCCCTTCATTTTTCATTATACTGATATTTGAGTTCAATGTGTTCATATTCTCAAACACCAGCTGAAAACAGATGTTACAGTGTTTTTTCTGTGGCTGTATTATTAGATTTAATGCCAGTGGATCTCTCTGGCAACCCCAATAAAAGCTGCAGCTCCAAGCCTCTATACAATCTGACAATACCAAAACTATCTCCAGAGCTGCGTGTGAATATAAATCATATTCTTATGTTAAATTGACCCTAATCTGAAAAAAGAGCCTTGAGAGGTAAAGCAACATGAATTCATGCTACTCTACTGAAGTCCCTCACAGTGACAGAGGTCGGCAGGACCATCAGCTCCAACACGATAAAACAAGATCTCCACAGTCTCTCAGCCACGTCCTATCTGATCTTCTGCCTCTTATCTGCTAATGAAGGCTTGTAGAGGCGAGCAGACTGAATGCCTTATTAACACAATTATGCCAATAAAACTAACGGACTGCGCGTGTGGGCAGCTACAGAGCAGAGGGCAAGTTGGACGCAGGCTGGGCAGGAACATATGGTCAACAGCACTCGGGCATAAGGATATGTATGGAAGGGAGCAGGCAATCTGTCATCTGCAGCAATAAAGAGCTGAGCAGGCGGCAGAGAGAGCTGCACGCTCATAAACAGTGCAAGGATACATGAATATAGTGTAGCACATGTATGACATGGACAGATGAACCATGCACACACACACAGGTAACTTGATGTGATTACAGTTATGAGTTTGAGAGCAACAAAAACTTCAACTGATTCTCATTCAGGTAGAACTACGCAGGTAAAATCACCATGGGAACCTCAGAGAGGACAGGTGTTTTAAATTAGCGTATTAGTAACATCCAGGATGTCTGTGGTGTTTATCACTGACTTTGTCAGTGTCAGAGACTGGGACAGGATGTCACCGGCTCTCTGAGAGAAAGGTGGCAATAGTAATGTTGTCTTCTTCTTCTTCTTCTTCTTCTTCTTCTTCTTCTTCTTCTTCCAAAGCATTGCATTCACATTTGCATCTGCAATATGCTAGCCCATGAGCGGGATGAATAAAAGGCCACACAGACAGACAAACAAACAAACACACAAGGCCTCCGCTTTCACAGCTGTCCTGCTGAAATAGCTCAGTTGGGAGCACGCTAGGCTGAAGATCTGAAGGTTCCTGGTTTGAGCCCAGGTTTCAGCAGAGAGCTGTGCAGCGTTTTGATAAGAAAATACCATGGTGGCTCCCCCCTGGCGTTTCACGGTTGAACTTGTTACTCCTTTTTTTGTGAGGATACAACAAAGACACTAGTGAGGGAGGCAGGAATTGGCAAACGCTACCTATAAATCTTGGGCAGAGCCAAGTTAGTTATCCACTCTCCAACTTTTGTCCTTTGTGAAAATTTTACCTGACAGCTTCCATGTTTGTCACTGCAGAGCTTCCACAAGGACATCTTCAATGCTGAAATAGCTCAGCTGGGAGAGCGTTCGACTGAAGATCTTAAGGTCCCTGGTTTGGTCCCAGGTTTCGGCAAAGGACAGTGTTGTCTCTTCATAAGACAGTTTCCCTATTGTAGATCTTTGTTACATCTAACTCCTTGTTCTGAGGATACAACGGACACTCCAGTGAGGGAGCCAAGACTGAGCAAATGCTGCCAATCAATCTCAGGCAGAATCAGGTACTTTATCCACTTTCCAACTCTTCTGCCTTCTAATAAAAAAATACCTAAAATATCCATGTTTGTCACTCCAAAGCCTCCATAGAGGCTGTTTCTGTGCTGAAATAGCTCACTTGGGAGTGCGTTCAGCTGCAGTTCTATAGGTCCCTGGTTCAGTCCCAGGTTTTGGCAGAGAACAGTGTCGTCTCCTTATAAGACACTACCCTGATGGGTCCCCCACTAATACAGTGAGCTCTCCAGTGAGGGAGCCAAGACTTAGCAAATGCTGCCTATCAATCTCAGGCAGAATGAGGTCCAGTTTTCAACTTTTCTGAAAGCTTCCATGTTTGGCACTCCAGGGCCTCCAGAGACTTATGCTGAAATAGCTCAGTTGGGAGAGAGCGTTAGACTGAAGATCTAAAGGTCCCTGGGTTTCAGCCGGGAAAGTTCACCTACAGTAGATCATTGTTACTTGTTGCTCCTTCTTCACCCATTCTTGTGCTCACTGAAATGTTTCCCAAAAATCTTCCATGTATGACACTTCAAAGCCTCTGTATTGACACCCATATTGACAAGTAGTATCTAATGGTCACTGGTTCAATCCCAGGTTTTGGCTAACACCAGTGCAGTGTTTTCACAAAACAACTATTAACTTTATGTGATTTATTTACTGATTTACTTTAATTTCCTTTTGAAAACCTTGCATGTGAAATCAAACTTGTGAGGAAACAGAGATCAAAAGGAAAAAAAAAAAACTTCCATGCACGTGCTCTGCTGAAGTGTCTACTAGCCCACTAGCCACTGCAGCCTTGACCTCTACATGTATGTGCAGGTGATGACAAGCATGTTGTGGATTCAATAAACGTCAGGAGTGAATGAGCTTTACAGGGAATTCAGGTCAGGACCTGCTGTAAAATCAATGAAAAGTCATGAGATGAACACCACACACATGCAGGCAGCGCACAAAATAGTCCAGAGGCTGCATTGATTGGAAAATAAACTCACTCCCATGGATTTCACAGCAGCTAACACCTGGTGTTTACTGTTGCGTCTCTCAGCCTGACAGTGTCGGAGGCATGAAGCCAGGCAACATGGACACTGTTTTAATTCTGTCTTCTTGCTTTTTCCTCAGAGAAATACAAAGTATACAGTGGGAAAAAGGCTTGTTGCATCATTTTACTGTATAATGCTCATGAAATGCTGATTTTGAGTACAAGTTACTCAGTCTATGATCATGCTCTGAGAATTTCCCATAAAGAGGTCACCATGACCTTTGACCTGTGACACCCAAAAATGGAATCAGTTTGTCTTGGTCCGAGTGCATGTGTGTAACAAATTTGAAGGTATTCCCTCAAGATGTATCCTGTGATTTCACTACATCCTTGACCTTTGACCCTTGACCCTTGGCCTTTGTCCACCAAAATGTAATCAGTGTGTTCTTGAGTCCAGGTGAACATTTGTGCCAAACTTTTTGAAATATTTGCAAGACAGGTTGAAAAAGGGCTGATGGACACTACATAAACGAACCAGATCCCCAAGACCTCAGCCAATGGGAAAGGTTAAGTACCTGGAGCTCATGTCTACAAATCCAGTTGCTCTTGTACAGACCTTGTGGCCCAATTCACAGGTTAGTGTCAGT
This sequence comes from Caranx ignobilis, assembly GCA_021432705.1. Classification (NCBI taxonomy): domain Eukaryota; kingdom Metazoa; phylum Chordata; class Actinopteri; order Carangiformes; family Carangidae; genus Caranx; species Caranx ignobilis. The sequence continues at coordinate 4,295,438 of MU269992.1, read as the reverse complement.
GCATGTGTTTGTGTGTTTGTGTGTATTAAATAGCCAGTGAATTTAGAGGGTAATACAATTAGAGATTGTACAATGAAAGGTAATGAGTCCAATCGCATTGCAGCTGTTAACTGTGCTTGGACACTTTGATGGACAGCTGTGTATTATCTGAGTTTAAAGAGAAGCTCATCATCACTACTGTGCTAATGGATCAGGTGGCGGTGACACTAATGCACAAGCAAGAGAAAACACAGGAAGTGAAATACTCTACAAAATAAAATCCCTTTATTCTAAAAGAAAAAAACAAAACAAAAAAGTTTGTCTCTGTATTGGCTTTAGATGGAAACATCTGCACAGAGGCTTGTGTTTCACACATGTACTGGGGTTTAGTGCTTAAACTGCTCCTGTTACATGGGAAACGAACACGACTGCGCTCCTGTACCATGATATCCCTGTGTTTTGTTGACACATCCATCCACCACAACCCCCTCCACCACATCTCTGCATTTTTCCCTCTGCTCCTGCTGCAGCCACTAGATGTCACCTAGCAACCTCAACATGACAATGTATATGTGTGTGTGTGTGTGTGTGTGTGTAGATACAGTATTTCTATATCCTATGTTTTTCAACGTTTTTAAATAAAATCACATAAATATTATTGGAAAAAAATGTGTAGGTGACATGAGGCTGTTGAGGTGTCTCTGCTTGAGTATCAGCTTCTTTTCCTGGTTGGTGTCACATTTATTTTATAGTCACATAGAGATCACAGGGCTGGAAAAAGTCCAGTGTGTCCTCTGTCGTTTAAAGCAGCCTGTGAGTAATTTCATTTTCAGTTTCCTCTTTGTGATTCACTTCCTGTTCTGCCTCTTTTTTTGCCCTTTGTTATCATAAAAATCATTAGTTCTGTCCATAAATCTCTCCTGGCTCTATTTCCATGTGGAACCAATGCAACATGATTAAACTTTATCAGCCGTGTGTAATGACGTCACCTCTGCACCCTCCTAATTCAAATAGAAAGATGATCTTCAAAGAGGGAAAATTGTTCCCTGTTGAAGCTTCTGCAGCTGGCTGAAGGGAGTTGCCACCTTGTACTGTGCGGCTAAAACACATCAGTGCAGGAAGAAAAAAAGAAAAAAAACTCAACTCAGAGTTTCTTTTTCTTATTTGAACATCAAAGCGCTGAAACAAAATGGAATCTCGACATGAGTCCGAGTCAGAGCCGATGATCAGTGGACGTCCTAGGTCAGCCTCATGTCCTAATTAGTTCATTACCTTTTCGCTGCAGAGAGCTGACAGTTCAGAGGAGGACAGCTTATCTTTCATGTCATTTGGCAGACTGAGAGTGAAAATGACTCTATTGTTCTCGTTAATGCTCCTTCATTCAACGAGCCGGGGTCGGATTTTACAGGAAATAACTTCTATTTTCTGCTCATTGGGTTGATTTTAGATGAAACATAACCATAATCCAAATCCAAACATCATATCAACAATATATATCAATAGCTCTCATACATTTGAGCAGTGAAAACCAGTGTCCCTGTAGGCCTTGGTCACACTGCCACTCCAAATCAGATTTTTTATTTTCATATCCACATTGTATCTAGTTTGAGTGTCTGACAGTCTGAACAGCCAAAAACCACGTGAGCAGCTGCCTCGGTTGCTGTTGCAGACTATTTGCGCTGCAGCTCCACATGATTTGGGACAGAAACAAGCACAGTTCACTGTCCTCTGTTTATTTAGTTAGTTTTTTTTTTTTCTGGGCGTAGCCTGTTACCACAGAAGTCAGTGTGGATAAGACACATGCAATGTGGACACATGCAGATCGTATCTGATCACTTTCAATATGTAAATGTGGACTGTCAGTCAGTAAGATCAGATTCTGATCAGATTTGCAAAAAAATTGGATTTGGACAAGGCCTAGGAAGCATGATGAGACAAAGCCAATGAAAAAATGTATTTCTGTTCATAAGACTTAAGTGAGATTCTCAATTTCAGTTTTGCAAATCCATGTTCTTGTAATAATCTGCATCCTTCGTGTATTCAATGTTCTTGTCTTGTGTGATTACGTTCCCTGTGTCTTGTCTTCCTGTGTTCTCCCTCTTGTGATTACCTGATGTGTCTCACCTGGGTTGATTGCATCACCTGTGTGTGCTCCCTTGTCTATCTTTGCTGGATCGTCTGCGTTGTATCCCTGTGCCATGCCCTGAGTTTCCCTCTTTGTTCTCCTGTGAGTACTGCAAATAAAATACTCTTGTCACCTACCTGCTACAGCCTGGTCTGCATTTGGGTCCATTTCCCCCCAACCTGACAGTTTTATTACAGCTTGTTTGAGTAAATTACTGAGTTATACCCCAAATACCCTAAATCAAACTATAAGTAATCTCTGTTCTTCCTGTATGTAAGATCTTAAATCAGTGTATCACAAAACTCCATAAATCCTCGTCGTTAACTTTATCTTCCGAGCTCAAGTCCTGTAAATATTCAGAGGAGGGAGGTGAAACCTGACTGTGAGGAGCTGGACTGAACAGAAGAGGCTCTGAAAGTTGCTCAACATCATAAAGGTCCGAAAAGGTGACGTGTTGCTGAAACTGCCACCAAAACGCACTGAAAATATTGCTCTGAGTTTTTATGGCTCTTTCTTTATTTTCGGTGTAATAAGCTTTCTAAGCTTCAGTGTAATTAGCTACAGTCTTTTTTTTTTTTTAGTGTTTTAATCTGATGGTTGTTAATGGACATTTTATTAAACTTCAAGGCTGAAATACGGATTAAGATCACAACTCAGGTTTTAAGACGCTGCTAATTACCAGACTAACCTAAAAGACTTGCAGAGGCCTGAGAACCTCTGTGCTGGAGCTAATAAATAAAATCCAGTCAACCTTTAAAACTGGGCCTGAGGCTCCAATGTGGAGCTGCTTTAAATAATGCTCCAGTGTTGAGGATGATTGATGGCGTTGTTATGCTGAAGGATTTATTAAATCTATAATAGAGTTGATGTTGCGTCCATAATGAGCTTCCCCTACTCAAAGAAAAAAACACAACATCACAGAGGAGGAGGAGGAGGAGGAGGAGGAGGAGGAGGAGGAGGAGGGGTCACATCAGCATGCCGTCTTCATCTTCGCCATCTGACCTTCTGCAGTCGCAGCATTTCGGCGTCTCTGTCTCTAATCTTTTCATTTAACCTTTAGTCGAAGCAGCTCGTGTTTGTGTGTACCAAAAGCTTTTCACCCCGCTCATGCCACCCCTCAGGAGAATTATAATCTGCTCTGCAGCCGGAGCAGCCGACCATGAGGCAATAAACACATGGATGAAATATCTCAGTCGCTGTTTCTTCTTGTTCCAACCAAACCGAGCCACTTTGCTGTTTCTTTTTTTGTTGGACTTAACAGGTGACTGTTCCCTCAGTTTGCTTTACAGACAACAAGGCCACAGCAACCGGCCTCACTGTCTTACACTTCTGTGTATTTACACCTCAGATGATTTGAGTACAGCTCACTTCAGGTAACAAACTCTATCTCATAGAAACAACAGACTGTTTCATGTTGCAGTTCAAGTTGACTTTTTCAGTGTTTAACCAAGACCAGGATCAAGAACTTGAAGTCTGAACCATAAAAGTTTAGTCATACTTTATTTCAACTGAGGAGACAAAAGAAACTGTACTGACATCAGTTATCATCAGGGTTTTCTCAGCAGCATGTGTGTTTAGTGTCGGGAGTTTATGTTGTGCTTTGTTCATGTTGCGAACTAGCTTGTTTGTTTCTCTGGTAATTTGATATTAAGAGGTTCAGGAGCTTTGAACCAGGAGCCAAGTCCTCTGTGTGGGTTTCCTCCTCTTCAGAACAAACAAACCTGGTGATTAAATTAATTAAAATCACTAATTAAAGCAGATTCTTGTTTCTCTGATGCTGTTCAGTGGATGCTGGATGTCTCGAACTGAACATCAGTGCTAACGTTTGCCCGGCTTGTTTGTCTAATGACTGTAGGATCCATGTATTCGTCATATATCCATCCATTCATCAGTTCATCAGCCATCTCTCAGCTGACATTGTTTAAGTCAGTCAGGGTTCAGGGCCTGAGAGGTGGAAGGGAACTGGGCCCTTGTGTCCCCGGCCTGGTCCGTCGTGTTAATGGCTGAGTTCCAGTCCGGTCTCTTACAGACCATAGACTCTATATGACTTGATGATCTTGTTCCTGTCCCATTCCTATCACAGCATCTGGACCCTTTCAGCCTCCCACACTCACTCCATCCATTTGTTCATCCATCACATACATATTTATCCCTGTATTCATTATGTTCATTCCTTTATGTATCTGTTCATTTATTTAACTATTCATTCATCATTTATCCATCCAACCATTATCATTCTCATCTATTTATCCATTCCTCTATCCCTGTAATTATCCTAACATCAGTTCCTCCATTCAGTCATCCGTCCATCCATTAATGGAGCCTCTACTCTCTTCCTTCATTTATCTGTCTAATTATCCTTTAATCCATCCATCCTTCTCTGTGTGTGTCTCTCTCTCTCTTTCCCTATGAGTGTGAGATTCCCATTGATGAAGCAGATGGCTGTTCTCTGTCTGGTGAACCTTTCTTTTTGAACACACACACACACACACACACACACACACACAGGCGTGTAGACACAAGCTGTGCTGTATAATAGGTCACACCAACACATGCTGCAGCATTTGTTTTTATCTGTGTGTGTGTGTGTGTGTGTGTGCACAAGGAAAGGAAACAAGTGACAACAAACTGCTGAAAAATAACTTTCAGATGTCAGGTGTAATCTTGTTGGATAAGGAGTGTCTTGTGTGCAAGTGCATGTGAATCAGAGGTGGGAGGTGGGATAAACATAAAAAGTCTCTCTTCTGATGGACTGGCTGTTTTCGGAGCGACTGAATGATGGTGGGTCTGGGTGGGCTGAGCTTAGGGCATGGTTGAGAGCAGATCTGGTGTGACGTCACACACATCCTGATGGCTCGTTTTAAGGCTCAGTCTAAAATCAGGCTGTGTGCATTTCTCTGTGGACTTGAGGCTTTCACAGCTCCTGATATAGAACCTAGAGCTGCTTTATAATCAATCAACACATGGAGATCTTGTACTTTGTACAATGTGGGACCTGAGTGTTCTGTGTTTATTTCTGCCTCTTTGTTTTCTACAGCTCACATTGTTTGTACTTGTACCTCGCAGCAACAGATGAGCCATTTTCCAGCCTGTTGTAAACTCTGTATGTAATTTCCTGTCCTGTCAGAGCAGCTGAGCGGCAGGAGGTGAAGCCGAGGAACCCTCCGAGGAGATAACACAGAGAGAGAGAGATCAGATCTGAGTTCTCATCTCTTCACAGTGTGTTTCAGCGCTTCACCGCTGCTGCCTTTTGTTTCTGCGCTGTCAGACATGTTGGTCTGCATTGTTCCTGCTGCTGCAGCTGACAACACAACTAATTAGAGGTAACCTTGGAAGGAAGAAGAAAGTGTGTGTGTGTGTGTGTGTGTGTGTGTGTGTGCACTAGTTCTGCCTCCCCCATGCCACAAACTCACATGTCCTCATGGATTTGAATAAATTATGATCTTACTGCTTCCCGTGTCCCAGCTGGCTCTGCCCACATTTTCCTTAAAACCAGAACTCAGAAACATCAAAGCAGTCGGTTTGATGATTTCGCCCTTTTCTCTTAACTCAGCAGTGACAGAAGCAAAAGACTGAAGACCTCAAAAGAAAACAGGCCTGGAGCTGTTGGCACGGCGACCAACGGGCAAAGCGAAAAGCGGAGGAGAAAGTTGAAGGAGCGAAGATCTCACGCTTCCAAGAGAAAAAAAAGAAAGCGTTTAAAAAAAGCTGCAGGTTTACACACTCCAACAAGAATAAAGAGGAAGCAGAAAGGAGGAGGGTGGAGATAAGGAAAAAAAAATGTCTCTGCAGGTGAAGATAACAGAGGTTTTATCAAAGAGCTGAAAAGCTGTAGAGAAGAGATCAAGGAGAAAAGAGTGAAGTGGAAATCAGCTTTCTAGAAATTAATAAGCAAACAGGCTGAAAGAGATCAGAGTGGAGTTAAAGTGATCAGACTGTAGGTGGATGAGGGAGGTCAGTGAAGTACTCAACAGGTTCACCGCGGAAAAAAAGGAGAGTTTGTAAAGAAGCAGCAGCGGTTTGTTGTTGTTGTTGTTGCTCGTGAGAATAAAGCAGCAGCTGACGGAGGAGGCGGTGCAGCCCTGCAGTCTCACACCAAACAGCCTCTAATGTACAAACGGTGAGGAGATTTTCCATTTTCCACTTAATCCTCTAAAAGCCTCTGCAGGAGCAGCCAAGTTGGCACCGTCTCTCTCTCTCTCTTTCTGTCTTTCTCTATCTTGCCCTCTCCATTCACTCACACTGTGTGATGTGACTTCATCATCAAAGTATATGTTAATGTAAGTTAATGTGCAGTAGATGGAATAACAAAACACACGCACACAAATAGTTGTTCAGAGTCAGATGTTCCAACATCTGTTTAGCTCTCTAGTTACCAAAAGTAAGAGTGAGTGAGGTTATGAGGAGAAGAAAAGTCGCCTTAAAGAGATTAAATGTTCGGTTTATTACTCTAACACCAAAATGTATAAATAAAACTAAGAAGCAACTCATCTCCTCATCCTGTTTATCAAAAAGTAAAAAAGTAGTTGAAATTTTTGACGAACCCGTGTTCATTTCTCTGCTCCTTCACTTTCTTCTATAAGAAAGTTAACCTGACTCGCTGTTGATGCAATAAGGAATGATTATGCCTGCTGTGTGTGTGTGTGTGTGTGTGTGTTGGTCACTTACCCGGCGTCCCAGCTCCCACACCTGTGATTCATCATCTCATCAAGCAGCGGCTGTATTTAACCTCAGCACAACATTGCAGTCACCATTACTCTGCTGTCAGTTTGCCTTGTTGCCCTGGGCCCCTCCATCCCTTTACACATGTCATCAGGACTTGCTCCACTTCAGCTTCACCTGCCCCATCAGCCTGCTCTGCTCCACCAGACAAGGCCCAGTCAGTTAGTCAATCGCTCCAACTTTCCATGTACTGTGAGTGTTTCCTGCCTGTTGCACTTTGTTTCTTAAACCTGAGCTGTTCACCCCTGAAAGACGAGTCACGCTTCTTCCCTTGAATGTTAATAAATGTCTCTTCTGTGGCACTTACTTCAGCAGCTGATAAATATAGTCTTGTTTTCATCTTGAATATTTCTTACACTAAAGTAAATAGCAAAGTAGGGTTAGGGTTAGTAAGGCTTGAGTCTCTCTACTGACTTTCTGCCACGGTTTTGAAACTGTATGTGCTTCCAATGAAATACAAACCAGCAGTTACTAGACTTGATGTCACCTCTGAGACACAGTCAAGGTTTATGGTTCTTAAAACCATAAATGTGTAACTTGCAACAAATGAGTGGTTTTGTAAGAACAAGAAAGACAAGAACATGCAACAAAAGCTGTCAATCAAACTGTGACTTAAAAAAAAAAAGCTACTGCTGCTGACAAGAGAGAAATGTTTGTTTGTCCAGTTCTGTCTCTCTCCACTGGCTCCAAAGCATCTCCAGCTGTGAGTTCCTCCTCTCTGTCCTGTTCATATTGTCCGTCAGCCAATCACACAGCTCCAGTCTCTCACACAAGCTCCCCATACTTTGTTTTTTTTTTTTTTTTGTACTCAGGCTCTGACAAATTTGACATTTTGGAGATTTTCATTCAGCTGCAGTTATAAATAATTTCTTTGTTTCATCTCTTGTTCTTAAAAGAATAATGAAGCATGAAAGTGTAAAACACACGCTGCAGCTGAACAAGGCTTTGAAGTGAATGAGTGGAGACGTCACGCTCTCTGCATGTGATCATGTTAACAAAGGCAGAAAACACACACAGGCACGAACACACACCTACTTTTCACTGTGAGTCACACAGTTGTAGTCGTAAGTTTCATCCCTGCTCTTATGTAACTGGTTTGGTGGCTTTTATCATCCAAAATCTAATCCTACTTCTGCTTTAGCTTTCATGACAGTGACACTTCTTTCACGAATTGTGTGACACCGGATTATGTAACCCTGAAGGCTGCAATATTTTTACATATATTCAAATACTGAAACGGCTGATTCATTCCCACAAATAAAAACACTCTCCTTGTCTCAGGCATCATTTTAGACACATTTCACCACTTTCCATCCGAAAACACATTTGTTGGCGGAGAAACTGGGACCTGCACTAGAGTTTTAAACTTGTCTGGCTTTGAAAAATGTTCTCATCTGCAGTTTGGATATTTTCAATATTTCCAAATGCTCAATAATACTAATATAATACTGTGATAAATATCAGTTGTATTTATTTCATGGGAATAAGTTAAATATAAAATGCTAGTTCATGGTGAAGTTAAAATTTACATAAATAATTATTTGATATAAATAAGGTATTAAAATGTATAAATAATTTATCTTTAAAATGGGGTGTAGGAAGAGAAAAAAGTTAAAGTAATTCCTATAATGTTGCACGTATTGCGTGCGTGAGGTCATGACTTGGTAGTGTCTTGCACTTCCGGTAACGAAGGAGGGAAAAGAAGGCGAACAACGTGTTAATGGCGTGGAGCCGAGAGCAGTGGAGTGTGTGCGAGTCGTCAGTGTCCTTTTTTTCCCCCATTGGAGACAGACTGTGAGCTGTTGTTGGACAACGTGTTAAAAGTGAGTGAGTCGGACTCTCCGCCGCCGCGAAGAATTTTGTGTTTGTTTGGAGGACACCAAGCGAGTTCGGTTGGGTTGTTAGCAGGAGCTAGCACAAAGCTAACTGGACGGTAGTCGTCACGTCGGGAGGAGACGATAGAGGACGGTGTTTGCACGGTCGTCGCGGAGGAGTGCCGCCGACGAGGGAGTCGCCGCAAGGGGGGAGGGGTTCGGCATGGGCAGCCTGGTCCTGAGGTACCCACCGCCATTACAGGAACCACCAGGAGCTCCAACGAAGCCCGCCAACGAAACAAAGTAAGAGTGCACTCAGGTTGAACAATTCAGAAACAAAACATATTTACCTGGGTCTTTTATTTTATTTTATTTTTACCTTTTCAAAGCAAAGGTTTGAATGTGTTTTCCTGCAACTGTACAATATATATAACTGGATATATTGTGTTTGTGTTATTGAATGGTGTCTTTTATTGAAATTGCTGAGTAAATATAAAGGTCAGAGTAATTCCCTCCTAGTTTCCTATGTGAGTGAGAATCATACATTACCCTAGATAGTTTTTTTGGAGTTGTCTCTTTTACCCTGAGATTTTGGAAGAAGGTTTCGTCTTCAACATAAGGTGGGTTACTTCATACACGAGCCGGTGGTGAAAGGGTTACACTAAAGTTATATTTTCATTTATCCAGAGTCAGCTGATGTGATGTGAATTGGAGGATCCTCCCTGGTTCTTTAACATCACATTTTTATAACTATACGGCCACATGTCTGTTTCCATGCAGTTTGTGTTGTGTTACAATAAACAGTACTCCACCCAACCACAGCATGGTGTATATATATGTTTTTGCACAGGAAGTATTTGATTAACATTCATACAGTTTGCTTTTTTCCTGTATAGAAATGTTTTTGGGGGAATATTCACTGTGAAGTGTGGTGGATGGGGATGTGTTGGTTTCAGGGTGTGAGAGCTTAACAAAAACAATCGTATCAGATGTGCAGCAGGAGGAAACATGGCGAACCTGTGCGCTGTCAGCTAAAAAATCTATCAGACCATGAGCATGACTTGTTTCCAGGTCACCAATGGTGCACAGAAAGCAGGAACACGCTGCACGTGCGCAGGTTTTTGACACAGTTTTATCTTCGGTAGAATTGGTGATGTATTTGTTAGGCAATGTGAAGATATTCTTGTTTCTAAATTTTAAAGTGTTTGAAAAACAGGAGAATAATCAAAGTTAAGATAACACACGCCCACAACTTTTATTGTAACTGAAAATAATTTCCATTCCATATACTTGAAGACAAATCAAACAGAAATGATCAAGCATTAAGCTACCATTACCCACATTATTTTGGATGCAGCAGAATTAAACATCGCAAACAGACGTGTCTATACGCAAGCACAAAATACATAGATAGATACATAGATCGTCTTATAAATACATTCATACCCTTCCACAATTAGCTTTCAGATCATTCAGATATTAGGGACAGTTCACACCTTTACAAATTTGAGAAAATCACATGTGTCATGACAGCCATAATAATGGAGAGAAGACTGATTTTGTTGATGAAAGCTGGTGATGCAGCTGTAGTTGCAGGAGCTGTTGAAGGGTTAGTAGATGTCATAGCAGTGGTGGCTGTTGTAGTGGGTGTGAATCCAAAGGTAGCTGCTGTTGGGGTGGCTTTGGAAGCACTGGTAGTAGCAGATGTAGAAGGTGTTGATGCAGTGATATTTGCTACAGGTGATGGTCTCACACCTTCAGTAACAGCTAGTGTACTTGGTGTTGAAACAGTGGTTGTAGCAGTTGGAGATGGGGTCGAAAAAGTGGTAGTTACTGTACTTGCTGTCGTAATAGGAGGTGATGCAGTAGTTGAAGCAGTTGTTGGTGTCAATATAGGTGTAGTTGTGGTCGTAGTTGGTGATGCAGTTGTAGATGCTGTCGAAGCAGTGGGTGGTGTCGTAGGTGGTGTCGATGCACTGGTAGATGCGGAAGCAGTGCTTGAAGCAGTTGTCGGAGTCATAATTGATGCGGTGGTACCCCTTTCAAACACTGGGGCACACTGTACAGAGCAGGAATCAGGGGGGCGGGGGCAGCTGGCCGCAGCCGCTGGCCCCCGGTGAGAATAGTAAGTGAGCCACGCTGACCGGGCCGGACTCAGCAGAGACACTCAGCCACCCGTTCAAACACTGGGGCACACTGTACAGAGCAGGAATCAGGGGGGCGGGGGCAGCTGGCCGCAGCCGCTGGCCCCCAGTGAGAATAATAAGTGAGCCATGCTGACCGGGCCGGACTCAGCAGAGACACTCAGCCACCCGTTCAAACACTGGGGCACACTGTACAGAGCAGGAATCAGGGGGGCGGGGGCAGCTGGCCGCAGCCGCTGGCCCCGGTGAGAATAGTAAGTGAGCCACGCTGACCGGGCCGGACTCAGCAGAGACACTCAGCCACCCGTTCAAACACTGGGGCACAATGTACAGAGCAGGAATCAGGGGGGCGGGGGCAGCTGGCCACAGCCGCTGGCCCCCGGTGAGAATAGTAAGTGAGCCACGCTAACCGGGCCGGACTCAGCAGAGACACTCAGCCACCCGTTCAAACACTGGGGCACAGGGTACAGAGCAGGAATCAGGGGGGCGGGGGCAGCTGGCCACAGCTGCTGGCCCCGGACTCAGCAGAGACACTCAGCCACCCGTTCAAACACTGGGGCACAGGGTACACAGCAGGAATTAGGGGGGCGGGGGCAGCTGGCCACAGCCGCTGGCCCCGGACTCAGCAGAGACACTCAGCCACCCGTTCAAACACTGGGGCACACTGTACAGAGCAGGAATCAGGGGGGCGGGGGCAGCTGGCCGCAGCCGCTGGCCCCCGGTGAGAATAGTAAGTGAGCCACGCTGAGCGGGCCGGACTCAGCAGAGACACTCAGCCACCCGTTCAAACACTGGGGTACACTGTACAGAGCAGGAATCGGGGGCGGGGGCAGCTGGCCGCAGCCGCTGGCCCCCGGTGAGAATAGTAAGTGAGCCACGCTGACCGGGCCGGACTCAGCAGAGACACTCAGCCACCCGTTCAAACACTGGGGCACACTGTACAGAGCAGGAATCAGGGGGGCGGGGGCAGCTGGCCACAGCCGCTGGCCCCCGGTGAGAATAGTAAGTGAGCCACGCTGACCGGGCCGGACTCAGCAGAGACACTCAGCCACCCGTTCAAACACTGGGGCACACTGTACAGAGCAGGAATCAGGGGGGCGGGGGCAGCTGGCCGCAGCCGCTGGCCCCCGGTGAGAATAGTAAGTGAGCCACGCCGACCGGGCCGGACTCAGCAGAGACACTCAGCCACCCGTTCAAACACTGGGGCACAATGTACAGAGCAGGAATCAGGGGGGCGGGGGCAGCTGGCCGCAGCCGCTGGCCCCCGGTGAGAATAGTAAGTGAGCCACGCCGACCGGGCCGGACTCAGCAGAGACACTCAGCCACCCGTTCAAACACTGGGGCACACTGTACAGAGCAGGAATCAGGGGGGCGGGGCAGCTGGCCGCAGCCGCTGGCCCCCGGTGAGAATAGTAAGTGAGCCACGCTGACCGGGCCGGACTCAGCAGAGACACTCAGCCACCCGTTCAAACACTGGGGCACACTGTACAGAGCAGGAATCAGGGGGCGGGGGCAGCTGGCCGCAGCCGCTGGCCCCCGGTGAGAATAGTAAGTGAGCCACGCCGACCGGGCCGGACTCAGCAGAGACACTCAGCCACCCGTTCAAACACTGGGGCACACTGTACAGAGCAGGAATCAGGGGGGCGGGGGCAGCTGGCCACAGCCGCTGGCCCCCGGTGAGAATAGTAAGTGAGCCACGCCGACCGGGCCGGACTCAGCAGAGACACTCAGCCACCCATTCAAACACTGGGGCACAATGTACAGAGCAGGAATCAGGGGGGCGGGGGCAGCTGGCCACAGCCGCTTGCCCCGGACTCAGCAGAGACACTCAGCCACCCGTTCAAACACTGGGGCACAGGGTACAGAGCAGGAATCAGGGGGGCGGGGGCAGCTGGCCACAGCCGCTGGCCCCCGGTGAGAATAGTAAGTGAGCCACGCCGACCGGGCCGGACTCAGCAGAGACACTCAGCCACCCGTTCAAACACTGGGGCACACTGTACAGAGCAGGAATCAGGGGGGTGGGGGCAGCTGGCCGCAGCCGCTGTCCCCCGGTGAGAATAGTAAGTGAGCCACGCCGACCGGGCCGGACTCAGCAGAGACACTCAGCCACCCGTTCAAACACTGGGGCACACTGTACAGAGCAGGAATCAGGGGGGCAGGGGCAGCTGGCCACAGCCGCTGGCCCCCGGTGAGAATAGTAAGTGAGCCACGCCGACCGGGCCGGACTCAGCAGAGACATTCAGCCACCCGTTCAAACACTGGAGCACACTGTACAGAGCAGGAATCAGGGGGGCGGGGGCAGCTGGCCACAGCCGCTGGCCCCGGACTCAGCAGAGACACTCAGCCACCCGTTCAAACACTGGGGCACACTGTACAGAGCAGGAATCAGGGGGGCGGGGGCAGCTGGCCACAGCCGCTGGCCCCCGGTGAGAATAGTGAGTGAGCCACGCTGACCGGGCCGGACTCAGCAGAGACACTCAGCCACCCGTTCAAACACTGGGGCACAGGGTACAGAGCAGGAATCAGGGGGGCGGGGGCAGCTGGCCATAGCCGCTGGCCCCCGGTGAGAATAGTAAGTGAGCCACGCTGACCGGGCCGGACTCAGCAGAGACACTCAGCCACCCGTTCAAACACTGGGGCACAGGGTACAGAGCAGGAATCAGGGGGGCGGGGGCAGCTGGCCACAGCCGCTGGCCCCCGGTGAGAATAGTAAGTGAGCCACGCCGACCGGGCCGGACTCAGCAGAGACACTCAGCCACCCGTTCAAACACTGGGGCACAATGTACAGAGCAGGAATCAGGGGGGTGGGGCAGCTGGCCGCAGCCGCTGTCCCCCGGTGAGAATAGTAAGTGAGCCACGCCGACCGGGCCGGACTCAGCAGAGACACTCAGCCACCCGTTCAAACACTGGGGCACACTGTACAGAGCAGGAATCAGGGGGGCGGGGGCAGCTGGCCACAGCCGCTGGCCCCGGACTCAGCAGAGACACTCAGCCACCCGTTCAAACACTGGGGCACACTGTACAGAGCAGGAATCAGGGGGGCGGGGGCAGCTGGCCACAGCCGCTGGCCCCCGGTGAGAATAGTGAGTGAGCCACGCTGACCGGGCCGGACTCAGCAGAGACACTCAGCCACCCGTTCAAACACTGGGGCACAGGGTACAGAGCAGGAATCAGGGGGGCGGGGGCAGCTGGCCATAGCCGCTGGCCCCGGTGAGAATAGTAAGTGAGCCACGCTGACCGGGCCGGACTCAGCAGAGACACTCAGCCACCCGTTCAAACACTGGGGCACAGGGTACAGAGCAGGAATCAGGGGGGCGGGGGCAGCTGGCCATAGCCGCTGGCCCCCGGTGAGAATAGTAAGTGAGCCACGCTGACCGGGCCGGACTCAGCAGAGACTACAGCCAGGCTAACCAGAACCTCGGACAGGGGAACCCTCAGCCGCGCATGGTCAGTCACACACACACACCCATATTAGTCAGTTGGGCAGCTGACCGCTGTGATAGCTACGGGGAGCCGGACCAGACCGCGGAGACTACAGTCAGCTGGGCAGCTGACCGCTGTGATAGCTACGGGGAGCCGGACTGGACCGCGGAGACTACAGCCAGGCTAACCCAGAACCTCGGATACTTTGTGCTATCTACTTCAAATTTGAACCAGGTGTTCACTGATAGTGTGCTTACAGGCCTATACTGTCATTTACCTATATGGACAAAGCCACACAGACTATTTTTTGTTTTTTTTAATTATTTTTTTTTAGGTGGACAGAAAATCTGAATTTTTTGCTCACTTACTGGCCCACTGCTCTGTTCCAGTAATACCTAAAGTGTTTTTGACACTTTCACAAGAAACTCTATAGTGTCCCCTTTCTGGCAAGCCCTCATTCATGCATGTAGTCAAATTGGTTCAGAAACTACAGCCAAAATAGGGTGGGAGTGGAAGAGGTTAAAGAGCATGAGGTATCCATACGTTTATTAGTATTTTCACTTCATTTTCTGATGATAAACTGTATGAACATGTGCTTCAGAAGATAAAAGCTGAAGTTAACAGCAGACTGGTTCTGTTGCAGAGAAGAAGAAAACTGCTTCATGTTTGAGATCTTCATCTTTTTTAAATCACTTTTAAAATCATGCACCTATTGTTTAATGTGGGGAGCATCATTATAATCACCATCACTGTTATATCAGAGAAACTTTGTTCTATTAAAATTAAGCTATAGTGATCAGTTGTTTGGCTGATGTGATCGTCTGAAGTTAGAAGCAGTTTAGAAGTTTAGAGTATGTAACTGTGATGAATGTGGGTCAGGAACAATGATCAATCGGGTCTTGTGGTCTCCTGTACCTCTGCTCACTCATCAATGCAACACAGCACTGTGTGAATTTATTGATTTTCTTTAAATACATATAGATACACTCTATATATGATATTACCCAGGAGCCAGTGGACAGGAAAACACTTTGTAACATTGTAACTAATGAATCTCAAACCCATGAGGAACAATACACTAATAGGGAACCAGTGACACCTACTGGACAAAGACCATCATGTACACGTGGAATAAAACTTAATGGACAGTGATAATTATGTTATAGGCCTGTAAAGGCCTATTTTTCTGGTCTTGCCTGTACCTGTGCACCTACAGATAAAACAATATAACAAGGAGCTGCTTCATTTACATGGTGTAACAGCCTGCCTTATTACAAATGGAGTGGAAATAGAAACATCTATAAAACACACACAAAGAAAAAAAGCGCAGCAGCATTTCTCTGCCCACTTTATCAACACATCAGTGCAACACAGCGCTGTGGGAGGGGCTGAAGTGAGAACCTACAGGAAACCAGGAGGTACAGAAAATGTGAATGTCCAAAAAAGTAGCTTCCTCAATGAAAAAAATAAAAATAACAATAAATTAAAACAACTAAGTGAGATAAAATCCACAAACATTCAACAAAATAAAGTTTCTGAATGCAGTCCATGTGCTTTTCTCTGTGGACCGAGGCTTTGATACTTTCACAGTAATAATATAAGACAAGGCAACTGTACTGAAAAGGACAAGAAAAGCCTGAAACAAATCATCTTTTGTTTGATTAAGCACATTAGGCCAGTAAGGTCTCCACACACACACACACACACACACACTCAACTACATTCCTGCACCGTGCAAAAGGAAAAAAACACACAGATTTGCTACACTTTTTTACTCTTTAATATTTTATATATAAGGTACAAATCAAAATGTAGGAGACAGGCCAATCACCACAGTTTGTTCACAACGTTTCTATCTATAGTTGAAACCTTACAGAACCTTACATGGTTGTTCAGTTGTCCAGTTTCTGTATATGGCTCATGTGGTGCTGTCTGGGTGTAGCATTTCTATCTAAACTTATACAGAGACAATAAATAACTGACAGAATCAATTAAATAAGATTTTCCATAGAAAAATATGTCACATTTAAACCATGTTCATCCATACATATCAAGTTATGAATAAGTATAATTTATGAGGTCATAAATATGATAAATAATATGACTTTAAATTACATCCTTCAGTTTAAAGTATTGATGATAAAGAAAAATGTCTCAACTCATCCTAAGAGGTTCTGGTCTACTTCCTAATTCCACAGAGCTGCTGCAAAAACTGCTGTGACTAAGAGAAAGCTGGTTTTGTTGATAACTGCAGAGGAGGCAGCTGTGGTTGCCGCTGGGGCGGCTGTGGTTGCAGCAGGGGCGGCTGTGGTTGCCGCTGGGGCAGCTGTGGTTGCAACAGGGGTGGCTGTGGTTGCAGCTGGGGCAGCTGTGGTTGCAGCAGGGGCGGCTGTGGTTCCCGCTGGGGTGGCTGTGGTTGCAACAGGTGAGGCTGTTGTTGCAGCAGGGATGGCTGTGGTTGCTGCAGCTGTGGTCGCAGCAGCTGTGGTTGTAGTTGGGGCAGCTGTGGTTGCTGCAGCTGTGGTTGCGGCAACTGTGGTTGTGGCAACTGTGGTCACAGCAGCTGTGGTTGTAGATGGGGCAGCTGTGGTTGCATCAGCTGTGGTCGCAGCAGTTGTGGTTGTAGCTGTGTCAGCTGTGGTTGCAGCAGCTGTGGTTGCAGCAGCTGTGGTCGCAGCAGCTGTGGTTGTAGTTGCGGCAGCTGTGGTTGTAGGTTCGGCAGCTGTGGTTGCGGCAGTTGTGGTCGCAGCAGCTGTGGTTGAGGCAGCTGTGGTTGTGACAGCTGTGGTCACAGCGGCTGTGGTTGTAGTTGGGGCAGATGTGGTCGCAGAGGCTGTGGTCACAGCAGCTGTGGTTGCAGCAGCTGTGGTTGTGGTTGGGGCAGCTGTGGTTGCATCAGCTGTGGTCGCAGCAGCTGTGGTTGTAGTTGGGGCAGCTGTGGTTGTAGTTGCAGCATCTGTGGTTGCGGCAGCTGTGGTCACAGCGGCTGTGGTTGTAGTTGCAGCGGCTGTGTTTGCGGCAGCTGTGGTTGGGGCAGCTGTGGTCACAGCGGCTGTGGTTGTAGTTAGGGCAGATGTGGTCGTGGAGGCTGTGGTTGCAGCAGCTGTGGTAGTAGTTGGGGCAGCTGTGGTTGCAGCAGCTGTAGTTGTACTTGGGGCAGCTGTGGTTGCAGCAGCTGTGGTTGTAGTTGGGGCAGCTGTGGTTGATGCAGCTGTGGTTGTGGCAGCTGTGGTTGTAGTTGGGCAGCTGTGGTTGATGCAACTGTGGTTGCGGCAGCTGTGGTTGTAGTTGGGGCAGCTGTGGTTGATGCAGTTGTGGTTGCGGCAGCTGTGGTTGTAGTTGGGGCAGCTGTGGTTGCAGCAGCTGTGGTTGTAGTTGGGGCAGCTGTGGTTGCAACAGCTGTGGTTGTAGTTGGGGCAGCTGTGGTTGATGCAACTGTGGTTGCGGCAGCTGTGGTTGTAGTTGGGGCAGCTGTGGTTGATGCAGTTGTGGTTGCGGCAGCTGTGGTTGTAGTTGGGGCAGCTGTGGTTGCAGCAGCTGTGGTCGTAGTTGGGGCAGCTGTGGTTGATGCGGTTGTGGTTGCGGCAGCTGTGGTTGTAGATGGGGCAGCTGTGGTTGAGGCAGCTGTGGTTGTAGTTGGGGCAGCTGTGGTTGATGCAGTTGTGGTTGCGGCAGCTGTGGTTGCAGCAGCTGTGGTTGTAGTTGGGGCAGCTGTGGTTGATGCGGTTGTGGTTGCGGCAGCTGTGGTTGTAGATGGGGCAGCTGTGGTTGCAGCAGCTGTGGTTGTTGTTGGGGCAGCTGTGGTTGATGCAGTTGTGGTTGCAGCAGCTGTGGTTGTAGTTGGGGCAGCTGTGGTTGAGGCAACTGTGGTTGTGGTTGGGGAAGCTGTGGTTGCAGTACCTGCGGTAGTAGTTGGGGCAGCTGTGGTTGCGGCAGCTGTGGTTGTAGTTGGGGCAGCTGTGGTTGCGGCAGCTGTGGTTGTAGTTGGGGCAGCTGTGGTCGCAGCAGCTGTGGTTGTAGTTGGGGCAAGTGTGGTTGTAGTTGCAGCAGCTGTGGTTGCGGCAGCTGTGGTCGCAGCGGCTGTGGTTGTAGTTGCAGCGGCTGTGTTTGCGGCAGCTGTGGTTGGGGCAGCTGTGGTCACAGCGGCTGTGGTTGTAGTTAGGGCAGATGTGGTCGTGGAGGCTGTGGTTGCAGCAACTGTGGTAGTAGTTGGGGCAGCTGTGGTTGCAGCAGCTGTTGTTGTAGCTGGGGTAGCTGTGGTTGCAGCAGCTGTGGTTGTAGTTGGGGCAGCTGTGGTTGATGCAACTGTGGTTGTGGCAGCTGTGGTTGTAGTTGGGGCAGCTGTGGTTGTAGTTGGGGCAGCTGTGGTTGATGCAGCTGTGGTCGTAGTTGGGGCAGCTGTGGTTGATGCGGTTGTGGTTGCGGCAAATGTGGTTGTAGTTGGGGCAGCTGTGGTTGCAGCAGCTGTGGTTGTAGTTGGGGCAGCTGTGGTTGAGGTAGCTGTGGTTGTAGTTGGGGCAGCTGTGGTTGATGCAGTTGTGGTTGCGGCAGCTGTGGTTGCAGCAGCTGTGGTTGTAGTTGGGGCAGCTGTGGTTGATGCAGTTGTGGTTGCGGCAGCTGTGGTTGCAGCAGCTGCGGTTGTAGTTGGGGCAGCTGTGGTTGAGGCACCTGTGGTTGTGGTTGGGGCAGTTGTGGTTGCAGTACCTGCGGTTGTACTTGCGGCAGCTGTGGTTGCGGCAGCTGTGGTTGTAGTTGGGGCAACTGTGGTTGTGGTTGGGGCAGCTGTGGTTGTAGTTGGGGCAGCTGTGGTTGCGGCAGCTGTGGTTGTAGTTGGGGCAGCTGTGGTTGATGCAGTTGTGGTTGCGGCAGCTGTGGTTGCAGCAGCTGTGGTTGTAGTTGGGGCAGCTGTGGTTGAGGCACCTGTGGTTGTGGTTGGGGCAGTTGTGGTTGCAGTACCTGCGGTTGTAGTTGCGGCAGCTGTGGTTGCGGCAGCTGTGGTTGTAGTTGGGGCAACTGTGGTTGTGGTTGGGGCAGCTGTGGTTGTAGTTGGGGCAGCTGTGGTTGCGGCAGCTGTGGTTGTAGTTGGGGCAGCTGTGGTTGCTGCAGCTTTGGTTGCGGCAGCTATGGTTGTAGTTGGGGCAGCTGTGGTTGATGCAGCTGTGGTTGCGGCAGCTGTGGTTGTAGTTGGGGCAGCTGTGGTTGCAGCAGCTGTGGTTGTAGTTGGGGCAGCTGTGGTTGCAGCAGCTGTGGTTGTCGTTGGGGCAGCTGTGGTTGATGCAACTGTGGTTGCGGCAGCTGTGGTTGTAGTTGGGGCAGCTGTGGTTGATGCAGTTGTGGTTGTGGCAGCTGTGGTTGTAGTTGGGGCAGCTGTTGTTGCGGCAGCTGTGGTTGTAGTTGGGGCAGCTGTGGTTGCAGCAGCTGTGGTTGTAGTTGGGGCAGCTGTGGTTGAGGCAGCTGTGGTTGTAGTTGGGGCAGCTGTGGTTGAGGCAGCTGTGGTTGTAGTTGGGGCAGCTGTGGTTGATGCGGTTGTGGTTGCAGCAGCTGTGGTTGTAGATGGGGCAGCTGTGGTTGCAGCAGCTGTGGTTGTAGTTGGGGCAGCTGTGGTTGAGGCAGCTGTGGTTGTAGTTGGGGCAGCTGTGGTTGATGCAGTTGTGGTTGCGGCAGCTGTGGTTGCAGCAGCTGTGGTTGTAGTTGGGGCAGCTGTGGTTGCAGCAGCTGTGGTTGTAGTTGGGGCAGCTGTGGTTGAGGCAGCTGTGGTTGTAGTTGGGGCAGCTGTGGTTGATGCAGTTGTGGTTGCGGCAGCTGTGGTTGAGGCAGCTGTGGTTGATGCAGTTGTGGTTGCAGCAGCTGTGGTTGTAGTTGGGGCAGCTGTGGTTGAGGCAGTTGTGGTTGCGGCAGCTGCAGTTGTAGTTGGGGCAGCTGTGGTTGAGGCACCTGTGGTTGTGGTTGGGGCAGCTGTGGTTGCAGTACCTGCGGTTGTAGTTGGGGCAGCTGTGGTTGCGGCAGCTGTGGTTGATGCAGTTGTGGTTTCGGCAGCTGTGGTTGTAGTTGGGGCAGCTGTGGTTGTGGCAGCTGTGGTTGTAGTTGGGGCAGCTGTGGTTGCAGCAGCTGTGGTTGTAGTTGGGGCAGCTGTGGTTGATGCAGTTGTGGTTGCGGCAGCTGTGGTTGCAGCAGCTGTGGTTGTAGTTGGGGCAGCTGTGGTTGATGCAGTTGTGGTTGCGGCAGCTGTGGTTGATGCAGTTGTGGTTGTGGCAGCTGTGGTTGCAGCAGCTGCGGTTGTAGTTGGGGCAGCTGTGGTTGAGGCACCTGTGGTTGTGGTTGGGGCAGCTGTGGTTGCAGTACCTGCGGTTGTAGTTGGGGCAGCTGTGGTTGATGCAGTTGTGGTTTCGGCAGCTGTAGTTGTAGTTGGGGCAGCTGTGGTTGCGGCTGCTGTGGTTGTTGTTGGGGCAGCTGTGGTTGCAGCAGCTGTGGTTGTAGTTGGGGCAGCTGTGGTTGATGAGGTTGTGGTTGCGGCAGCTGTGGTTGTAGTTGGGGCAGCTGTGGTTGTAGTTGGGGCAGCTGTGGTTGAGGCAGCTGTGGTTGTAGTTGGGGCAGCTGTGGTTGATGCAGTTGTGGTTGCGGCAGCTGTGGTTGCAGCAGCTGTGGTTGTAGTTGGGGCAGCTGTGGTTGATGCAGTTGTGGTTGCGGCAGCTGTGGTTGCAGTAGCTGCGGTTGTAGTTGGGGCAGCTGTGGTTGAGGCACCTGTGGTTGTGGTTGGGGCAGCTGTGGTTGCAGTACCTGCGGTTGTAGTTGGGGCAGCTGTGGTTGCGGCAGCTGTGGTTGTAGTTGGGGCAACTGTGGTTGTGGTTGCAGCAGCTGTGGTTGTAGTTGGGGCAGCTGTGGTCGCGGCAGCTGTGGTTGTAGTTGGGGCAGCTGTGGTTGCAGCAGCTGTGGTTGTAGTTGGGGCAGCTGTGGTTGAGGCAGCTGTGGTTGTAGTTGGGGCAGCTGTGGTTGATGCAGTTGTGGTTGCGGCAGCTGTGGTTGGGGCAGCTGTGGTTGTAGTTGGGGCAGCTGTGGTTGATGCAGTTGTGGTTGCGGCAGCTGTGGTTGCAGCAGCTGTGGTTATAGTTGGGGCAGCTGTGGTTGATGCAGTTGTGGTTGCGGCAGCTGTGGTTGATGCAGTTGTGGTTGTGGCAGCTGTGGTTGCAGCAGCTGCGGTTGTAGTTGGGGCAGCTGTGGTTGAGGCACCTGTGGTTGTGGTTGGGGCAGCTGTGGTTGCAGTACCTGCGGTTGTAGTTGGGGCAGCTGTGGTTGATCCAGCTGTGGTTTCGGCAGCTGTAGTTGTAGTTGGGGCAGCTGTGGTTGCGGCTGCTGTGGTTGTTGTTGGGGCAGCTGTGGTTCCAGCAGCTGTGGTCGTAGTTGGGCAGCTGTGGTTGATGCGGTTGTGGTTGCGGCAGCTGTGGTTGTAGTTGGGGCAGCTGTGGTTGCAGCAGCTGTGGTTGTAGTTGGGGCAGCTGTGGTTGTAGTTGGGGCAGCTGTGGTTGATGCAGTTGTGGTTGTGGCAGCTGTGGTTGCAGCAGCTGTGGTTGTAGTTGGGGCAGCTGTGGTTGAGGCAGCTGTGGTTGTAGTTGGGGCAGCTGTGGTTGATGCAGTTGTGGTTGCGGCAGCTGTGGTTGAGGCAGCTGTGGTTGATGCAGTTGTGGTTGCAGCAGCTGTGGTTGTAGTTGGGGCAGCTGTGGTTGATGCAGTTGTGGTTGCGGCAGCTGCAGTTGTAGTTGGGGCAGCTGTGGTTGAGGCACCTGTGGTTGTGGTTGGGGCAGCTGTGGTTGCAGTACCTGCGGTTGTAGTTGGGGCAGCTGTGGTTGCGGCAGCTGTGGTTGATGCAGTTGTGGTTTCGGCAGCTGTGGTTGTAGTTGGGGCAGCTGTGGTTGTGGCAGCTGTGGTTGTAGTTGGGGCAGCTGTGGTTGCAGCAGCTGTGGTTGTAGTTGGGGCAGCTGTGGTTGATGCAGTTGTGGTTGCGGCAGCTGTGGTTGCAGCAGCTGTGGTTGTAGTTGGGGCAGCTGTGGTTGATGCAGTTGTGGTTGCGGCAGCTGTGGTTGATGCAGTTGTGGTTGTGGCAGCTGTGGTTGCAGCAGCTGTGGTTGTAGTTGGGGCAGCTGTGGTTGAGGCACCTGTGGTTGTGGTTGGGGCAGCTGTGGTTGCAGTACCTGCGGTTGTAGTTGGGGCAGCTGTGGTTGATGCAGTTGTGGTTTCGGCAGCTGTAGTTGTAGTTGGGGCAGCTGTGGTTGCGGCTGCTGTGGTTGTTGTTGGGGCAGCTGTGGTTGCAGCAGCTGTGGTTGTAGTTGGGGCAGCTGTGGTTGATGCGGTTGTGGTTGCGGCAGCTGTGGTTGTAGTTGGGGCAGCTGTGGTTGTAGTTGGGGCAGCTGTGGTTGAGGCAGCTGTGGTTGTAGTTGGGGCAGCTGTGGTTGATGCAGTTGTGGTTGCGGCAGCTGTGGTTGCAGCAGCTGTGGTTGTAGTTGGGGCAGCTGTGGTTGATGCAGTTGTGGTTGCGGCAGCTGTGGTTGCAGTAGCTGCGGTTGTAGTTGGGGCAGCTGTGGTTGAGGCACCTGTGGTTGTGGTTGGGGCAGCTGTGGTTGCAGTACCTGCGGTTGTAGTTGGGGCAGCTGTGGTTGCGGCAGCTGTGGTTGTAGTTGGGGCAACTGTGGTTGTGGTTGCAGCAGCTGTGGTTGTAGTTGGGGCAGCTGTGGTCGCGGCAGCTGTGGTTGTAGTTGGGGCAGCTGTGGTTGCAGCAGCTGTGGTTGTAGTTGGGGCAGCTGTGGTTGAGGCAGCTGTGGTTGTAGTTGGGGCAGCTGTGGTTGATGCAGTTGTGGTTGCGGCAGCTGTGGTTGAGGCAGCTGTGGTTGTAGTTGGGGCAGCTGTGGTTGATGCAGTTGTGGTTGCGGCAGCTGTGGTTGCAGCAGCTGTGGTTGTAGTTGGGGCAGCTGTGGTTGATGCAGTTGTGGTTGCGGCAGCTGTGGTTGATGCAGTTGTGGTTGTGGCAGCTGTGGTTGCAGCAGCTGCGGTTGTAGTTGGGGCAGCTGTGGTTGAGGCACCTGTGGTTGTGGTTGGGGCAGCTGTGGTTGCAGTACCTGCGGTTGTAGTTGGGGCAGCTGTGGTTGATCCAGCTGTGGTTTCGGCAGCTGTAGTTGTAGTTGGGGCAGCTGTGGTTGCGGCTGCTGTGGTTGTTGTTGGGGCAGCTGTGGTTCCAGCAGCTGTGGTCGTAGTTGGGGCAGCTGTGGTTGATGCGGTTGTGGTTGCGGCAGCTGTGGTTGTAGTTGGGGCAGCTGTGGTTGCAGCAGCTGTGGTTGTAGTTGGGGCAGCTGTGGTTGAGGCAGCTGTGGTTGTAGTTGGGGCAGCTGTGGTTGATGCAGTTGTGGTTGTGGCAGCTGTGGTTGCAGCAGCTGTGGTTGTAGTTGGGGCAGCTGTGGTTGATGCAGTTGTGGTTGTGGTTGGGGCAGCTGTGGTTGCAGTACCTGCGGTTGTAGTTGGGGCAGCTGTGGTTGCGGCAGCTGTGGTTGTAGTTGGGGCAACTGTGGTTGTGGTTGGGGCAGCTGTGGTTGTAGTTGGGGCAACTGTGGTTGTGGTTGGGGCAGCTGTGGTTGTAGTTGGGGCAGCTGTGGTTGCGGCAGCTGTGGTTGTAGTTGGGGCAGCTGTGGTTGCAGCAGCTGTGGTTGTAGTTGGGGCAGCTGTGGTTGAGGCAGCTGTGGTTGTAGTTGGGGCTGTGGTTGAGGCACCTGTGGTTGTGGTTGGGGCAGCTGTGGTTGCAGTACCTGCGGTTGTAGTTGGGGCAGCTGTGGTTGCGGCAGCTGTGGTTGTAGTTGGGGCAGCTGTGGTTGCGGCAGCTGTGGTTGTAGTTGGGGCAACTGTGGTTGTGGTTGGGGCAGCTGTGGTTGTAGTTGGGGCAGCTGTGGTTGCGGCAGCTGTGGTTGTAGTTGGGGCAGCTGTGGTTGAGGCAGCTGTGGTTGTAGTTGGGGCTGTGGTTGAGGCACCTGTGGTTGTGGTTGCGGCAGCTGTGGTTGCAGCAGCTGTGGTTGTAGTTGGGGCAGCTGTGGTTGATGCGGTTGTGGTTGCGGCAGCTGTGGTTGTAGATGGGGCAGCTGTGGTCGATGCAGCTGTGGTCGTAGTTGGGGCAGCTGTGGTTGATGCGGTTGTGGTTGCGGCAGCTGTGGTTGTAGTTGGGGCAGCTGTGGTTGCAGCAGCTGTGGTTGTAGTTGGGGCAGCTGTGGTTGAGGCAGCTGTGGTTGTAGTTGGGGCAGCTGTGGTTGATGCAGTTGTGGTTGCGGCAGCTGTGGTTGCAGCAGCTGTGGTTGTAGTTGGGGCAGCTGTGGTTGCAGCAGCTGTGGTTGTAGTTGGGGCAGCTGTGGTTGATGCAGTTGTGGTTGTGGTTGGGGCAGCTGTGGTTGAGGCACCTGTGGTTGTGGTTGCGGCAGCTGTGGTTGAGGCACCTGTGGTTGTGGTTGCGGCAGCTGTGGTTGCAGTACCTGCGGTTGTAGTTGGGGCAGCTGTGGTTGATGCAGTTGTGGTTTCGGCAGCTGTAGTTGTAGTTGGGACAGCTGTGGTTGCGGCTGCTGTGGTTGTTGTTGGGGCAGCTGTGGTTGCAGCAGCTGTGGTCGTAGTTGGGGCAGCTGTGGTTGATGCGGTTGTGGTTGCGGCAGCTGTGGTTGTAGTTGGGGCAGCTGTGGTTGCAGCAGCTGTGGTTGTAGTTTGGGCAGCTGTGGTTGTAGTTGGGGCAGCTGTGGTTGATGCAGTTGTGGTTGCGGCAGCTGTGGTTGCAGCAGCTGTGGTTGTAGTTGGGGCAGCTGTGGTTGATGCAGTTGTGGTTGCGGCAGCTGTGGTTGCAGTAGCTGCGGTTGTAGTTGGGGCTGTGGTTGAGGCACCTGTGGTTGTGGTTGGGGCAGCTGTGGTTGCAGTACCTGCGGTTGTAGTTGGGGCAGCTGTGGTTGCGGCAGCTGTGGTTGTAGTTGGGGCAACTGTGGTTGTGGTTGGGGCAGCTGTGGTTGTAGTTGGGGCAGCTGTGGTTGTAGTTGGGGCAGCTGTGGTTGCTGCAGCTTTGGTTGCGGCAGCTATGGTTGTAGTTGGGGCAGCAGTGGTTGCGGCAGCTGTGGTTGTAGTTGGGGCAGCTGTGGTTGTAGTTGGGGCAGCAGTGGTTGCGGCAGCTGTGGTTGTAGTTGGGGCAGCTGTGGTTGTAATCTGCCCCTGTACGTCATACGACGCTGTTCAATAACAACACATTAATGATTAGTGTCACATTCACTCTTTGGTTCTGACTCTTCAAACTTAACATTCATATCTTAAAGCTTAGAGTAAATAGTTCCAGTTGAACTTACCAACAAACAGAAGAAGGATGATACAGATCTTCATCTTCATTGTGGAGTGTGTTGTCAGAAGCTATTTAAAATATATAATCATTGAATTTTGTCAGATTGATTTTTATCTATGTCTGAACCTTCATCATGTTTAAGTCATTCCTTAAAATAGCTGATTTACTGCTAATTCATACAACCATCATGTATTCAGAGTAGAGTAACAGTAGATAACAACTAACTCTAACAACTAACTGTTCTCGGTGTATCATTCAAGGATTACAAGGATTACGAAGTTGTTACCTTTTTTAATTCAAGAAAAACAAACGTACAAGATGTACAAAATATAGAATATGTGAATAATAAATAACAGAGAAAGTTCACAGAACACTTACACATAATGTAACTGTTAAAGCAAGTATAAGACACTTACAGAGTTGGTCTGGTGTTGAGTCTTCTCTGCCTCAGTTACTGAAGTTGTGATGCTCTCTAATTCCACTTGTGTGTGTGATCTTCTGCCGTTTGCTCCTCACTGTCCTCCAGTGAAGAAGCAGCAGCTTTTATTCCCACATGAGACACATTCAGTTACATCAGAACCTAAGTGAACACGTAAAAGAGTTGTATGACTAACATGACTATCCCTGAGGTGTGACTCTATATAGATGAGAATACATTTCATCCATTTGGACAATGGAAGAAAAAATAAAATAAAACTGGTTGTGTGACTTTACCTTTCTGAGACTGCGTAGAGTTTTTGTTTTGTCTGATGAGATGACCAAGGTATGTGTGTTATGTTTATTTATTTTTTTTCCTCACATACGTCAATTGAGACTGGAAGGACCACACCTATTAGAGACAATGTGTTCACTTAAATATTAAGTTTAAAAACTTTTTTATTATTGTCATTATTTGTTTTCTATGATTACTTTTCATTTTTACTCATTGTGTTTATTGTCTATTTTCCCCCGAATGTATATGTGTCTATTCTTTTACATATGTGCTATATGTCTTCTTCTTAGGCATATGTGTTCATCTTTATATCTTGAAATTACTCAGAAATATATGTAGTCACATATTTGCGTTAAAAACTGTGCAGAACCAAGTTAAACATATCGAGGGCAACGCATGGTTATCTTGATACTTTTAGGTACTTTCATTTACAGACAAGCCCACAAGTGATATTCAAGGAAGGTCACATGTAAATAATATAACCTCACACATACAAATGCTTTTAAAGAGCATGAGCTAACCACACGTTTATTAGTATTTTCACTTCATTTTCTGATGATAAACTGTAATGAACGTGTGCTTTAGAAGATAAAAGCTGAAGTTAACAGCAGACTGGTTCTGTTGCAGAGAAGAAGAAAACTGCTTCATGTTTGAGATGTTCATCTTTTTTAAATCACTTTTAAAATCATGCACCTATTGTGTAATGTGGGGAGCATCATTATAATCACCATCACTGTTATATCAGAGAAACTTTGTTCTATTAAAATTAAGCTTTAGTGATCAGTTGTTTGGCTGATGTGATCGTCTGAAGTTAGAAGCAGTTTAGAAGTTTAGAGTATGTAACTGTGATGAATGTGGGTCAGGAACAATGATCAATCGAGTCTTGTGGTCTCCTGTACCTCTGCTTACTCATCAATGCAACACAGCACTGTGTGAATTTATTGATTTTCTTTAAAGACATATAGATACACTCTATATATGATATTACCCAGGAGCCAGTGGACAGGAAAACACTTTGTAACATTGTAACTAATGAATCTCAAACCCATGAGGAACAATACACTAATAGGGAACCAGTGACAGCTACTGGACAAAGACCACCATGTACATGTGGAGTAAAACTTAATGGACAGTGATAATTATGTCATAGGCCTATAAAGGCCTATTTTTCTGGTCTTGCCTGTACCTGTGCACCTACAGATAAAACAATATAACAAGGAGCTGCTTCATTTGCATGGTGCAACAGCCTGCCTTATTACAAATGGAGTGGAAATAAAAACATCCAGTCCATGTGATTTTCTCTGTGGACTGAGGCTTTGATACTTTCACAGTAATAATATAAGACAAGGCAACTGTACTGAAAAGGACAAGAAAACCCTGAAACAAATCATCTTTTGTTTGATTAGGCACATTAGGCCAGTAAGGTCTCCACACACACACACACACACTCAACTACATTCCTGCACCGTGCAAAAGGAAAAAAATACACAGATTTGCTTTGCACTTTTTTGCTCTTTAATATTTATATATAAGGTACAAATCAAAATGTAGGAGACAGGCCAATCACCACAGTTTGTTCACAACGTTTCCATCTATAGTTGAAACCTTACAGAACCTTACATGGTTGTTGTGTCCAGTTTCTGTATATGGCTCATGTGGTGCTGTCTGGGTGTAGCATTTCTATCTAAACTTATACAGAGACAATAAATAACTGACAGAATCAATTAAATAAGATTTTCCATAGAAAAATATGTCACATTTAAACCATGTTCATCCATACATATCAAGTTGTGAATAAGTATAATTTATGAGGTCATAAATATGATAAATAATATGACTTTAAATTACATCCTTCAGTTTAAAGTCTTGATGATAAAGAAAAATGTCTCAACTCATCCTAAGAGGTTCTGGTCTACTTCCTAATTCCACAGAGCTGCTGCAAAAACTGCTGTGACTAAGAGAAAGCTGGTTTTGTTGATAACTGCAGAGGAGGCAGCTGTGGTTGCCGCTGGGGCGGCTGTCGTTGCCGCAGGGGCGGCTGTGGTTGCAGCAGGGGCGGCTGTGGTTGCAACAGGGGCGGCTGTCGTTGCAGCAGGGGCGGCTGTGGTTGCAACAGGGGCGGCTGTGGTTGCAACAGGGGCGGCTGTGGTTGCAACAGGGGCGGCTGTGGTTGCAGCTGGGCGGCTGTGGTTGCCGCCGGGGCGGCTGTGGTTGCAACGGGGGCGGCTGTGGTTGCCGCCGGGGCGGCTGTGGTTGCAGCGGGGGCGGCTGTGGTTGCAACAGGGGCGGCTGTGGTTGCAGCGGGGGCGGCTGTGGTTGCAACAGGGGCGGCTGTGGTTGCCGCTGGGGCAGCTGTGGTTGTAGTTGGGGCAGCTGTGGTTGCGGCAGCTGTGGTTGTAGTTGGGGCAGCTGTGGTTGCGGCAGCTGTGGTTGTAGTTGGGGCAGCTGTGGTTGTAATCTGCCCCTGTACGTCACACGACGCTGTTCAATAACAACACATTAATGATTAGTGTCACATTCACTCTTTGGTTCTGACTCTTCAAACTTAACATTCATATCTTAAAGCTTAGAGTAAATAGTTCCAGTTGAACTTACCAACAAACAGAAGAAGGATGATACAGATCTTCATCTTCATTGTGGAGTGTGTTGTCAGAAGCTATTTAAAATATATAATCATTGAATTTTGTCAGATTGATTTTTATCAATGTCTGAACCTTCATCATGTTTAAGTCATTCCTTAAAATAGCTGATTTACTGCTAATTCATACAACCATCATGTATTCAGAGTAGAGTAACAGTAGATAACAACTAACTCTAACAACTACACTGTTCTCGGTGTATCATTCAAGGATTACAAGGATTACGAAGTTGTTACCTTTTTTAATTCAAGAAAAACAAATGTACAAGATGTACAAAATATAGAATATGTGAATGATAAATAACAGAGAAGGTTCACAGAACACTTACACATAATGTAACTGTTAAAGCAAGTAACAATTACATTTCAACACACCATGCACTAGTTCTAAACCTGGACAAATGGTTAAAAGTAAACACTTACAGAGTTGGTCTGGTGTTGAGTCTTCTCTGCCTCACTTACTGAAGTTGTGATGCTCTCTGATTCCACTTGTGTGTGTGATCTTCTGCCGTTTGCTCCTCACTGTCCTCCAGTGAAGAAGCAGCAGCTTTTATTCCCACATGAGACACATTCAATTACATCAGAACCTGAGTGAACACGTAAAAGAGTTGTATGACTAACATGACTATCCCTGAGGTGTGACTCTATACAAATGACAATACATTTCATCTATTTGGATGATGGAAACAAACGTAAATATAACTGGTTGTGCGACTTTACCTTTCTGAGACTGCGTAGAGTTTTTGTTTGTCTGATGAGATGACCAAGGTATGTGTGTTATGTTTATATTTTTTTTTCCTCGCATACGTCAGTTGAAACTGGAAGGACCACACCTATTAGAAACAATGTGTTCACTTAAATATTAAGTTTAAAAACTTTTTTATTATTGTCATTATTTGTTTTCTATGATTACTTTTCATTTTTACTCATTGTGTTTATTGTCTATTTTCCCCCAAATGTGTGTCTATTCTTTTACATATGTGCTGTATGTCTTCTTCTTAGGCATATGTGTTCATCTTTATATCTTGAAATTACGCAGAAATATGTGTAGTCACATATTAGCGTTAGAAAGTGTGCAGAAACAAGTTAAACATATCCAGGGCAAATTAAGTTTCGTGTTGTTCTCCATCTCTGTTTTCTCATGTTGATGTTAAGTCAGATATTATAAAGTGCATGTGTTTCATTAACCAGGCGAACAACCAGGATAAGGGTTTAACAGTTCACCAGTTGCACTACACTTCATACACTTGTCAGTTTAATAAATGTCATGTGTAGGCCAAAATGAATGCACATTGATGGATTTGTGAGACTAGTCAAACTAAAACCATGTCCATACATTATAAACACCACTCAGTATTTTAAAGTCAGGAGAATGATTATGTGCCTTTTAGATTTGTTTCCTAACATATTTACTGACATATGGAAATACACTCAGAATTACTGTTACGCCCTCTTTTAGGAACAGTAACACGACAAAGGGGGGTGAGGAACCAAAAAACTGTGTGTGTGTGTGTGTGTGTAAAAAAGATCCCTGGAAAACCATACACTGGTGGCATCAACCCACAAACCTAGTGACAAGAACATAGACCCCCCCCCCCCCCACACACACACACACACACACACACCACCCCCATATCACAAACCTCTCAACATCAAGCAGTGTGCATAATAGGACCTTGTAGGTCAACAGGTGGATCGCAAATAAAGAATGAGTAGAGCAGGGAGAAAGAGGGCAGGCACCTTAAGGGTGGCCCCGACTCTCAGTTGGCCGGCCAAGGGGGGACGGTAGGTAGAACCAGGGCGGTGTGGAGTAGCAAGGCAGGTGGCCTCAAGTGCACTCAATGCCACTTGGAGACAGAGAGAGAGAGGGAGAGAGAGAGAGATGAAGACACACACACACACAGTGGAGGCAGACCCTACTCCCTCTGACTGCAAGACTGGAACATAACCATTATATGTGGTCCATAATTTAGCCTGTTGTCTTTGTATTTATCCCTCAGATTCCAAATCTACTCTGTCTCTCGTCAATTTCCAGCTCTTTACACACTTATTCCTAACAGCTATTGATTAAACATCTTCTTCTGCTCCACTTTTCATCTTAGTGACCTTGTACAAGTTAGCAGGAGGGTTATTTATTTAAACTGAACCAACTAAACCCTGGTCCTGCTGTTTTGCTGAAGTGGAGAGTATAAATCAATTGAATCAAGATGTCGCACTTTCTGATAATAGACTGATAGATTATTAAGTAATGAATTCATCTACCAAGGCACTTTCCTCTAAGGGAAGTGGTATCCACAAATAACAGGGATTTAATTCAAATATTTGTCTGGAACATCAAAATGCTCTTTGTCAAGCTTGAACTCATTTGCACCACTTAAAGGGCCATTGTAGCCTGTTATTTGGCTGTATTGAGGGTCAGAGCTCATCACACACTATCATAAATATGACTAAAATACTGCATCATACAAAAACAACAAAACACACTGGTTCATCAGACTTAATAATTTTAATACTTAAGGTGCACGTGCAAAATGGTCACCAACATGTGCAAACTTATACATATCTACACGACAATACAAATAAATATATCAAAAAAATCAGGAATGTAACAGTAGATATTCTATTGGGTCCAAACATCAGGGGAAAAAATGTTTGGACCCCACTGTATGTCTGTGATTGTTGTGTTCACTAACTGTAAGTGGCTCATGTTTCTGTTTTTAAATGTAAATAGTGGTTTGGGAACAGATAACGTTATTACCAGCATAATGACATTAATATGTTTGATCCTTCAGTTAAAGTGTGAGTGGGGTCCAAAAGTCTGAGTTCACTTTACCTCAGAGACTGTAAGTCCATGGTTGTTGTGCCCAATAAGTCTAAGTTGCTCATGTGTTGCTGTCTGGAAGTAAGTAGCAGTTTTATTTATACTCATTTGGACAGAATAAATAATTAATATATGAAATTAAATAAGATGTTTAAAAAAAAAAAAAGTATCTCACAATCAAACCATGTTCATGCAGACATACCAGGAAGGCATACAGTTATAAACAAGATACATAATAAAACTGTGTAAGAGTTGCTGCTCTAGTTCCTAATTCCAAAGAGCTGCTGTAGCAACTGCTGTGACTAAAAGAAAGCTGATTTTGTTGATAACTGCAGAGGAGGCAGCTGTGGTTGCAGCTGGGGCGGCTGTGGTTGCAGCAGGGGCGGCTGTGGTTACCGCTGGGGCAGCTGTGGTTGCAACAGGGGCGGCTGTGTTTCCTGCTGGGGCGGCTGTGGTTGCAACAGGGGCAGCTGTGGTTGCAGCAGGGGCGGCTGTGGTTGCCGCTGGGGCAGCTGTGGTTGCAGCAGGGGCGGTTGTGGTTCCCGCTGGGGTGGCTGTGGTTGCAACAGGGGCGGCTGTGGTTGCAGCTGGGGCGGCTGTGGTTGCAACAGGGGCAGCTGTGGTTCCCACTGGGGCGGCTGTGGTTGCAACAGGGGCGGCTGTGGTTCCCGCTGGGGTGGCTGTGGTTGCAACAGGGGCGGCTGTGGTTGCAGCTGGGGAGGCTGTTGTTGCAGCAGGGATGGCTGTGGTTGCTGCAGCTGTGGTCGCAGCAGCTGTGGTTGTAGTTGGGGCAGCTGTGGTTGCTGCAGCTGTGGTTGCGGCAACTGTGGTCGCGGCAACTGTGGTTGAGGCAGCTGTGGTTGTGACAGCTGTGGTTGTAGTTGCGGCAGCTGTGGTTGCGGCAACTGTGGTCGCGGCAACTGTGGTCGCAGCAGCTGTGGTTGTAGATGGGGCAGCTGTGGTTGCGTCAGCTGTGGTCGCAGCAGCTGTGGTTGTAGATGGGGCAGCTGTGGTTGTAGTTGCAGCAGCTGTGGTTGCGGCAGTTGTGGTCGCAGCAGCTGTGGTTGAGGCAGCTGTGGTTGTGACAGCTGTGGTTGTAGTTGCGGCAGCTGTGGTTGGGGCAGCTGTGGTCAGAGCGGCTGTGGTTGTATTTAGGGCAGATGTGGTCGTGGAGGCTGTGGTCGCAGCAGCTGTGGTAATAGTTGGGGCAGCTGTGGTTGTAGTTGGGGCAGCTGTGGTTGCGGCAGCTGTGGTTGCAGCAGCTGTGGTTGCAGCAGCTGTGGTTGTAGTTGGGGCAGCTGTGGTTGATGCAGTTGTGGTTGCAGCAGCTGTGGTTGCGGCAGCTGTGGTTGTAGTTGGGGCAGCTGTGGTTGATGCAGTTGTGGTTGTAGTTGGGGCAGCTGTGGTTGAGGCAGCTGTGGTTGTAGTTAGGGCAGATGTGGTCGTGGAGGCTGTGGTCGCAGCAGCTGTGGTAATAGTTGGGGCAGCTGTGGTTGTAGTTGGGGCAGCTGTGGTTGCGGCAGCTGTGGTTGCAGCAGCTGTGGTTGCAGCAGCTGTGGTTGTAGTTGGGGCAGCTGTGGTTGATGCAGTTGTGGTTGCAGCAGCTGTGGTTGCGGCAGCTGTGGTTGTAGTTGGGGCAGCTGTGGTTGCAGCAGCTGTGGTTGTAGTTGGGGCAGCTGTGGTTGAGGCAGCTGTGGTTGTAGTTGGGGCAGCTGTGGTTGATGCAGCTGTGGTTGCGGCAGCTGTGGTTGTAGTTGGGGCAGCTGTGGTTGCGGCAGCTGTGGTTGTAGTTGGGGCAGCTGTGGTTGATGCAACTGTGGTTGCGGCAGCTGTGGTTGTAGTTGGGGCAGCTGTGGTTGATGCAGTTGTGGTTGCGGCAGCTGTGGTTGATGCAACTGTGGTTGCGGCAGCTGTGGTTGTAGTTGGGGCAGCTGTGGTTGAGGCAGCTGTGGTTGTAGTTGGGGCAGCTGTGGTTGATGCAGTTGTAGTTGGGGCAGCTGTGGTTGCGGCAGCTGTGGTTGTAGTTGGGGCAGCTGTGGTTGCGGCAGCTGTTGTTGTAGTTGGGGCAGCTGTGGTTGCAGCAGCTGTGGTTGTAGTTGGGGCAGCTGTGGTTGTCGTTGGGGCAGCTGTGGTTGCGGCAGCTGTGGTTGTAGTTGGGGCAGCTGTGGTTGCAGCAGCTGTGGTTGTAGTTGGGGCAGCTGTGGTTGATGCAACTGTGGTTGCGGCAGCTGTGGTTGTAGTTGGGGCAGCTGTGGTTGAGGCAGCTGTGGTTGTAGTTGGGGCAGCTGTGGTTGAGGCAGCTGTGGTTGTAGTTGGGGCAGCTGTGGTTGATGCAACTGTGGTTGCAGCAGCTGTGGTTGTAGTTGGGGCAGCTGTGGTTGTAGTTGGGGCAGCTGTGGTTGATGCAACTGTGGTTGCAGCAGCTGTGGTTGTGGTTGAGGCAGCTGTGGTTGTAGTTGGGGCAGCTGTGGTTGCGGCAGCTGTGGTTGCAGCAGCTGTGGTTGTAGTTGGGGCAGCTGTGGTTGATGCAACTGTGGTTGCGGCAGCTGTGGTTGAGGCAGCTGTGGTTGTAGTTGGGGCAGCTGTGGTTGATGCAGTTGTGGTTGCGGCAGCTGTGGTTGGGGCAGCTGTGGATGTAGTTGCAGCAGCTGTGGATGTAGTTGCAGCAGCTGTGGTTGTAGTTGGGGCAGCTGTGGTTGATGCAGTTGTGGTTGCGGCAGCTGTGGTTGGGGCAGCTGTGGATGTAGTTGCAGCAGCTGTGGTTGTAGTTGGGGCAGCTGTGGTTGTAGCTGGGCAGTAGTTGTAGCCTGCCCTTGTACGCCACATGACGCTGTTCAATTACAACATATTATTGATTAGAGTCACATTCACTCTTTCAATTTGACTGTTCAAAGTTAACATTTATATTTGAAAGCTTTGGAGTAAATTAACTTACCAACAAACAGAAGAAGGATGATACAGATCTTCATCTTCATTGTGGAGTGTGTTTTCAGAAGCTGTTTGAAATATATAATCATTAAATTTTGTTATACCTTCATCGTCATTCTATAAAGTAGTTGATTTAATACAATACAGCACTTTTTAAAAAATGTTACAAACTTAATTAGCTGCAAATTCAAAGTACCATCTTGTATTTTGAGGAAGTACGATATGCTTTTTATCTGGAGTGATCCAGTCCTTTTTCTTTAAGCAAAACAAACTTTCAAACTCGTATGTTTTTTTCTGTCTTCACTTAGAACAGAGAAAAAAGATTTACAATAAATGTAATGTATAAATAATCAATTCAGAATATTTGCACAGAATAGTTACTCACAGAGTTGGTCTGATGTTGAGTCGTCTCTACCGCAGTTACTCAAATTGTGATGCTCCCTGATTCCGCTTGTGTGGGATCTTTTGCCGTTTTCTCCTCAGTGA
Organism: Caranx ignobilis; assembly: GCA_021432705.1. Lineage (NCBI taxonomy): Eukaryota > Metazoa > Chordata > Actinopteri > Carangiformes > Carangidae > Caranx > Caranx ignobilis. Next base: position 4,260,308 of record MU269992.1, on the reverse strand, counting down.
CCTCCAGTGAAGAAGCAGCAGCTTTTATTCCCACATGAGATGGGTAAAATGACATCAGAACCTGGACGTACACGTAAGAAAGGTGTGACTCCTTACAGCCTAGTGATTCCTTTATTTAGGTGATAGTTTTGGTGAACGGAAAAAACTGGTTGAGCGACAGTGTATTTCTTGGAGTGTGTTGGGTTTTTGTCTTTTTGTCTGATGAGATGACCAAGATATCTTTCTTCACATTTGGCAGGGTGTGTCATGTTTATCTTTATGTTCAGTTTGCGTACATCAATTCAGACTGTAAGAACCACACCTATTAGAGATAACATGTCTGCTCTAATTTTAGCAGACAGTGTTCTGCTGTTCAACCCTTTATTACTAATTTTTATTATCATTATTTGGTTTTAATGTGTATGAATAATTGTAGTTACAATGCATCAGGTTTTATTATTATTACAGTTATGATTATTATCTTTTTTTATGATGTTTACTCATTTGGTTTATTGCTTACTACTTTTCACTGTATGTGTATGTATATATATATATATATATATATATATATGTGTGTGTGTGTGTGTGTGTGTGTGTGTAAAACATCAAAAGATATGACTGGTTGGTATGGTTTAAGGCTGATGTTGAGTTGAGGTCATGCTGAAGTGATAAAAACAAGAGTTTTTTGGGTAGATTGATTCTCATTCAATACCTGTTATAAACACCTGAATACATTTCTGAATATTGTGAAACAGTACCTATTAGAATAACACTGTTGGTGGCCATGTGATTTGTTCGTCTCCACTGTGCTCTACAACAGGATCAAACACTACCTTCAGCTACTATTTAATACATTCAGGCAAAGTAATAATAATGAGATGAAGGAAAATAATTTCATGTGGCACCTTTTAAAAACAGTTTACAAAGAGCTCTTAACAGATCAACAGATCAGAGAACAATAGGACAGTGAGACAGATCATTTACAATAAGGACATAAAACATGTTTAGTGGTGTCACTATAATCACATCTATTTGAATGACTAAAGTTTGTCATTATGCATTTATCTCTGTTCTATTGACCAGACAAACAACCAGTGTACGTGCTCAATAGGAGAGCAATGTATAGGCCTAAATGAATGCATTATCATTTTCACATCAATGGACTTAAAGTTTTATGCTATAAAAGTCCACAGATATTTCAAAGAGTCCAGCTGTGATCACTAACTTTTATGAACATGTAAATTTTTGTATGTTGATACGCTCTTTCTTAGACCATGTGACAGCAACATCATCCGCCAGGCCAACAAAAGAAATGCAAATCAGAAAAAAAGAATCAATAATAACCTTTAAGAGGGAAAAATAAGTACTTGTGTTTTCTACAATGTATCTTTTAAATATCTTGCACAACTGTGCACATTTTGTAATTTATACAATTTGTTATATAGCTGTTGGGACTATATTAACTTGCACTCTTTCTTTTAGTGATGTGCAATCAGGCCATGGTTCAAATGGTCATCTCAAGGACAAGGCAAAATGTGAATTTTAAGCTCTGGAGGGATATACCTATAGAGCCCACTGTTGAGAATTACCAGAAGCAAAAATTAGCTTTTGGGTTCAAGTCCACCACACCTCCATCACCTCTTCTCACATCCTATATCTTAAGCAAATAAGACTTAATTTTAGTGATGCCGTCCCAGTTAGAAGTATGGTTCTTTATTTAAGTTCAGCCTTTATCATTGTTTCTTTGAAGTGGAAGTGAGATCAATTGAATCATGAAAGCAAATCACACACGATCAAAGTAAATTCTTATACTTACAGTGCTGAGTCATACAAGAACAACCAAACACACTGGTTCATTGCACTTAATGATTTTAATAATCTTAATACTTAAGATGCACATCAAACTGTAGAAATCAAACCAATGATCAAAGATTGCTAATATTTCCATACCTTACATGACAAAACAATTTAATATGACAAATTGATCTATAGTGTTAAAACATCTGAAACAACCCCACTGTAAGTTAATAGGATGTGAAGAACTATCTATATTTCTCTTATGTCAGCAGAAAAAATAATTATCATAGGTAATTTTGTATTTTGAAACGTAAGTTAAATAGTTGTAAATGTTAAAAGCATGTTGAACCAATTAGGAATAAATAACATAATAACAATTATGCATAGTGATTTTAAAAGGAAGAGAATAAATAATAAGTGTGACATTCGGCGGAAAAGCATGTCAGTATTTAACAATGTTCATACAGCCATATTAGTTTAATAAGATGATGATCTTTATAAATAATGATAATAATGATGAGGATAACAACAATAATTTAAATTGGATCCTTCAGTTTAATGGATTCTTAATAAATACAAACTCATCACATCCTAAAAGATGCTGCTCATGCAACTAATTCCACAGGGCGGCTGTAACAACTGCTATGATTAAGAGAAAGCTTGTTTGGTTGATAACTGCAGTAGAAGCTGCACCTGTTGTTGTTGTTGTTGTGGTAGCTGTGGTTATTGTTGGAACAGTTGTGGTTGTCGTTGTGGATGCTGTGGTAGTAGTTGTTGCAGCTGTAGTGGTTGTTGTAGTGGCAGCTATTGTTGATGCAGCTGTGGTCGTTGGAGCAGATGTGGATGTCGTTGAGGAGGATGTGGTTGTACTTGTGGCAGCTGTAGTGGTTGTTGGAGCTGCTGTAGTGGTGGTTGGGTTGGCTGTAGTGGATGTTGGGTTGGCTGTCGTTGTTGTAGTGGCAGCTGTTGTTGATGCAGCTGTGGTGGTTGGAGCAGATGTGGTTGTTGTTGGGGAGGATGTGGTAGTAGTTGTGGCAGCTGTAGTAGTTCTTGGGTTAGCTGTGATTGTTGTAGAGGCAGCTGTTGTTGTTGCAGCTGTGGTCGTTGGAGCAGATGTAGTTGTCGTTGGGGAGGATGTGGTTGTAGTTGTGGCAGCTGTAGTGGTTGTTGGAGCTGCTGTAGTAGTTGTTGGTGCAGCTGTGGTTGTTGTAGTGGCAGCTGTTGTTGATGCAGCCGTGGTTGTTGGAGCAGATGTGGTTGTCGTTGGGGAGGATGTGGTTGTAGTTGTGGCAGCTGTAGTGGTTGTTGGAGCTGCTGTAGTAGTTGTTGGGTTGGCTGTGGTTGTTGTAGTGGCAGCTGTTGTCAATGGAGCTGTGGTCGTTGGAGCAGATGTGGTTGTCGTCGGGGAAGATGTGGTTGTAGTTGTGGCAGCTGTAGTGGTTGTTGGGTTGGCTGTGGTTGTTGTAGTGGCAGCTGTTGTTGATGGAGTTGTGGTCGTTGGAGCAGATGTGGTTGTCGTTGGGGAGGTTGTGGTTGTAGTTGTGGCAGCTGTAGTGGTTGTTGGGTTGGCTGTGGTTGTTGTAGTGGCAGCTGTTGTTGATGCAGCCGTGGTTGTTGGAGCAGATGTGGTTGTCGTTGGGGAGGATGTGGTTGTAGTTTTGGCAGCTGTAGTGGTTGTTGGAGCTGCTGTAGTAGTTGTTGGGTTGGCTGTGGTTGTAGTTGTGGCAGCTGTAGTGGTTGTTGGAGCTGCTGTAGTAGTTGTAGGGTTGGCTGTGGTTGTTGTAGTGGCAGCTGTTGTTGATGGAGTTGTGGTCGTTGGAGCAGAGGTGGTTGTCGTTGGGGAGGATGTGGTTGTAGTTGTGGCAGCTGTAGTGGTTGTTGGGTTGGCTGTGGTTGTTGTAGTGGCAGCTGTTGTTGATGCAGCCGTGGTTGTTGGAGCAGACGTGGTTGTCGTTGGGGAGGATGTGGTTGTAGTTGTGGCAGCTGTAGTGGTTGTTGGAGCTGCTGTAGTGGTTGTTGGTGCAGCCGTGGTTGTTGTAGTGGCAGCTGTTGTTGATGCAGCCGTGGTTGTTGGAGCAGATGTGGTTGTCGTTGGGGAGGATGTGGTTGTAGTTGTGGCAGCTGTAGTGGTTGTTGGAGCTGCTGTAGTAGTTGTTGGGTTGCTGTGGTTGTTGTAGTGGCAGCTGTTGTTGATGGAGTTGTGGTCGTTGGAGCAGAGGTGGTTGTCGTTGGGGAGGATGTGGTTGTAGTTGTGGCAGCTGTAGTGGTTGTTGGAGCTGCTGTAGTAGTTGTTGGTGCAGCTGTGGTTGTTGTGGGAGCAGATGTTGTTGATGCAGCCGTGGTCGTTGGAGCAGATGTGGTTGTCGTCGGGGAAGATGTGCTTGTAGTTGTGGCAGCTGTAGTGGTTGTTGTTGTGGCAGCTGTAGTAGTTGTTGGGTTGGCTGTGGTTGTTGTAGTTGCAGCTGTTGTTGATGCAGCCGTGGTTGTTGGAGCAGATGTGGTTGTCGTTGGGGAGGATGTGGTTGTAGTTGTGGCAGCTGTAGTGGTTGTTGGAGCTGCTGTAGTAGTGATTAGGTTGGCTGTGGTTGTTGTAGTGGCAGCTGTTGTTGATGCAGCCGTGGTTGTTGGAGCAGATGTGGTTGTCGTTGGGGAGGATGTGGTTGTAGTTGTGGCAGCTGTAGTGGTTGTTGGAGCTGCTGTAGTAGTTGTTAGTGCAGCTGTGGTTGTTGTAGTGGCAGCTGTTGTTGATGCAGCCGTGGTTGTTGGAGCAGATGTGGTTGTCGTTGGGGAGGATGTGGTTGTAGTTGTGGCAGCTGTAGTGGTTGTTGGAGCTGCTGTAGTAGTTGTAGGTGCAGCTGTGGTTGTAGTTGTGGCAGCTGTAGTGGTTGTTGGAGCTGCTGTAGTAGTTGTAGGGTTGGCTGTGGTTGTTGTAGTTGCAGCTGTTGTTGATGCAGCCGTGGTTGTTGGAGCAGATGTGGTTGTCGTTGGGGAGGATGTGGTTGTAGTTGTGGCAGCTGTAGTGGTTGTTGGAGTTGCTGTAGTGGTTGTTGGTGCAGCGGTGGTTGTTGTAGTGGCAGCTGTTGTTGATGCAGCCGTGGTTGTTGGAGCAGATGTGGTTGTCGTTGGGGAGGATGTGGTTGTAGTTGTGGCAGCTGTAGTGGTTGTTGGAGCTGCTGTAGTAGTTGTTGGTGCAGCTGTGGTTGTTGTAGTGGCAGCTGTTGTTGATGCAGCCGTGGTTGTTGGAGCAGATGTGGTTGTCGTTGGGGAGGATGTGGTTGTAGTTGTGGCAGCTGTAGTGGTTGTTGGAGCTGCTGTAGTAGTTGTTGGGTTGGCTGTGGTTGTTGTAGTGGCAGCTGTTGTTGATGCAGCCGTGGTTGTTGGAGCAGATGTGGTTGTCGTTGGGGAGAATGTGGTTGTAGTTGTGGCAGCTGTAGTGGTTGTTGGAGCTGCTGTAGTAGTTGTTGGGTTGCTGTGGTTGTAGTTGTGGCAGCTGTAGTGGTTGTTGGAGCTGCTGTAGTAGTTGTAGGGTTGGCTGTGGTTGTTGTAGTGGCAGCTGTTGTTGATGCAGCCGTGGTTGTTGGAGCAGATGTGGTTGTCGTTGGGGAGGATGTGGTTGTAGTTGTGGCAGCTGTAGTGGTTGTTGGAGCTGCTGTAGTAGTTGTTGGTGCAGCTGTGGTTGTTGTAGTGGCAGCTGTTGTTGATGCAGCCGTGGTTGTTGGAGCAGATGTGGTTGTCGTTGGGGAGGATGTGGTTGTAGTTGTGGCAGCTGTAGTGGTTGTTGGAGCTGCTGTAGTAGTTGTTGGGTTGGCTGTGGTTGTTGTAGTGGCAGCTGTTGTTGATGGAGTTGTGGTCGTTGGAGCAGATGTGGTTGTCGTTGGGGAGGATGTGGTTGTAGTTGTGGCAGCTGTAGTGGTTGTTGGAGCTGATGTAGTAGTTGTAGGGTTGGCTGTGGTTGTTGTAGTGGCAGCTGTTGTTGATGGAGTTGTGGTCGTTGGAGCAGATGTGGTTGTCGTTGGGGAGGATGTGGTTGTAGTTGTGGCAGCTGTAGTGGTTGTTGGAGCTGCTGTAGTGGTTGTTGGTGCAGCTGTGGTTGTTGTAGTGGCAGCTGTTGTTGATGCAGCCGTGGTTGTTGGAGCAGATGTGGTTGTCGTTGGGGAGGATGTGGTTGTAGTTGTGGCAGCTGTAGTGGTTGTTGGAGCTGCTGTAGTAGTTGTTGGTGCAGCTGTGGTTGTTGTAGTGGCAGCTGTAGTGGTTGTTGGAGTTGCTGTAGTGGTTGTTGGTGCAGCCGTGGTTGTTGTAGTGGCAGCTGTTGTTGATGCAGCCGTGGTTGTTGGAGCAGATGTGGTTGTCGTTGGGGAGGATGTGGTTGTAGTTGTGGCAGCTGTAGTGGTTGTTGGAGCTGCTGTAGTAGTTGTTGGTGCAGCTGTGGTTGTTGTAGTGGCAGCTGTTGTTGATGCAGCCGTGGTTGTTGGAGCAGATGTGGTTGTCGTTGGGGAGGATGTGGTTGTAGTTGTGGCAGCTGTAGTGGTTGTTGGAGCTGCTGTAGTAGTTGTTGGGTTGGCTGTGGTTGTTGTAGTGGCAGCTGTTGTTGATGGAGTTGTGGTCCTTGGAGCAGATGTGGTTGTCGTTGGGGAGGATGTGGTTGTAGTTGTGGCAGCTGTAGTGGTTGTTGGAGCTGATGTAGTAGTTGTAGGGTTGGCTGTGGTTGTTGTAGTGGCAGCTGTTGTTGATGGAGTTGTGGTCGTTGGAGCAGATGTGGTTGTCGTTGGGGAGGATGTGGTTGTAGTTGTGGCAGCTGTAGTGGTTGTTGGAGCTGCTGTAGTGGTTGTTGGTGCAGCTGTGGTTGTTGTAGTGGCAGCTGTTGTTGATGCAGCCGTGGTTGTTGGAGCAGATGTGGTTGTCGTTGGGGAGGATGTGGTTGTAGTTGTGGCAGCTGTAGTGGTTGTTGGAGCTGCTGTAGTAGTTGTTGGTGCAGCTGTGGTTGTTGTAGTGGCAGCTGTAGTGGTTGTTGGAGTTGCTGTAGTGGTTGTTGGTGCAGCCGTGGTTGTTGTAGTGGCAGCTGTTGTTGATGCAGCCGTGGTTGTTGGAGCAGATGTGGTTGTCGTTGGGGAGGATGTGGTTGTAGTTGTGGCAGCTGTAGTGGTTGTTGGAGCTGCTGTAGTAGTTGTTGGTGCAGCTGTGGTTGTAGTTGTGGCAGCTGTAGTGGTTGTTGGAGCTGCTGTAGTAGTTGTAGGGTTGGCTGTGGTTGTTGTAGTGGCAGCTGTTGTTGTTGCAGCCGTGGTTGTTGGAGCAGATGTGGTTGTCGTTGGGGAGGATGTGGTTGTAGTTGTGGCAGCTGTAGTGGTTGTTGGAGCTGCTGTAGTAGTTGTTGGTGCAGCTGTGGTTGTTGTAGTGGCAGCTGTTGTTGATGCAGCCGTGGTTGTTGGAGCAGATGTGGTTGTCGTTGGGGAGGATGTGGTTGTAGTTGTGGCAGCTGTAGTGGTTGTTGGAGCTGCTGTAGTAGTTGTTGGGTTGGCTGTGGTTGTAGTTGTGGCAGCTGTAGTTGTTGTTGGAGCTGCTGTAGTAGTTGTAGGGTTGGCTGTGGTTGTTGTAGTGGCAGCTGTTGTTGATGCAGCCGTGGTTGTTGGAGCAGATGTGGTTGTCGTTGGGGAGGATGTGGTTGTAGTTGTGGCAGCTGTAGTGGTTGTTGGAGGTGCTGTAGTAGTTGTTGGTGCAGCCGTGGTTGTTGTAGTGGCAGCTGTTGTTGATGCAGCCGTGGTTGTTGGAGCAGATGTGGTTGTCGTTGGGGAGGATGTGGTTGTAGTTGAGGCAGCTGTAGTGGTTGTTGGAGCTGCTGTAGTAGTTGTTGGTGCAGCTGTGGTTGTTGTAGTGGCAGCTGTTGTTGATGCAGCCGTGGTTGTTGGAGCAGATGTGGTTGTCGTTGGGGAGGATGTGGTTGTAGTTTTGGCAGCTGTAGTGGTTGTTGGAGCTGCTGTAGTAGTTGTTGGGTTGGCTGTGGTTGTAGTTGTGGCAGCTGTAGTGGTTGTTGGAGCTGCTGTAGTAGTTGTAGGGTTGGCTGTGGTTGTTGTAGTGGCAGCTGTTGTTGATGGAGTTGTGGTCGTTGGAGCAGAGGTGGTTGTCGTTGGGGAGGATGTGGTTGTAGTTGTGGCAGCTGTAGTGGTTGTTGGGTTGGCTGTGGTTGTTGTAGTGGCAGCTGTTGTTGATGCAGCCGTGGTTGTTGGAGCAGATGTGGTTGTCGTTGGGGAGGATGTGGTTGTAGTTGTGGCAGCTGTAGTGGTTGTTGGAGCTGCTGTAGTGGTTGTTGGTGCAGCCGTGGTTGTTGTAGTGGCAGCTGTTGTTGATGCAGCCGTGGTTGTTGGAGCAGATGTGGTTGTCGTTGGGGAGGATGTGGTTGTAGTTGTGGCAGCTGTAGTGGTTGTTGGAGCTGCTGTAGTAGTTGTTGGGTTGGCCCTGGTTGTTGTAGTGGCAGCTGTTGTTGATGGAGTTGTGGTCGTTGGAGCAGAGGTGGTTGTCGTTGGGGAGGATGTGGTTGTAGTTGTGGCAGCTGTAGTGGTTGTTGGAGCTGCTGTAGTAGTTGTTGGTGCAGCTGTGGTTGTTGTGGGAGCAGATGTTGTTGATGCAGCCGTGGTCGTTGGAGCAGATGTGGTTGTCGTCGGGGAAGATGTGCTTGTAGTTGTGGCAGCTGTAGTGGTTGTTGTTGTGGCAGCTGTAGTAGTTGTTGGGTTGGCTGTGGTTGTTGTAGTTGCAGCTGTTGTTGATGCAGCCGTGGTTGTTGGAGCAGATGTGGTTGTCGTTGGGGAGGATGTGGTTGTAGTTGTGGCAGCTGTAGTGGTTGTTGGAGCTGCTGTAGTAGTTGTTAGTGCAGCTGTGGTTGTTGTAGTGGCAGCTGTTGTTGATGCAGCCGTGGTTGTTGGAGCAGATGTGGTTGTCGTTGGGGAGGATGTGGTTGTAGTTGTGGCAGCTGTAGTGGTTGTTGGAGCTGCTGTAGTAGTTGTAGGTGCAGCTGTGGTTGTAGTTGTGGCAGCTGTAGTGGTTGTTGGAGCTGCTGTAGTAGTTGTAGGGTTGGCTGTGGTTGTTGTAGTTGCAGCTGTTGTTGATGCAGCCGTGGTTGTTGGAGCAGATGTGGTTGTCGTTGGGGAGGATGTGGTTGTAGTTGTGGCAGCTGTAGTGGTTGTTGGAGTTGCTGTAGTGGTTGTTGGTGCAGCGTGGTTGTTGTAGTGGCAGCTGTTGTTGATGCAGCCGTGGTTGTTGGAGCAGATGTGGTTGTCGTTGGGGAGGATGTGGTTGTAGTTGTGGCAGCTGTAGTGGTTGTTGGAGCTGCTGTAGTAGTTGTTGGTGCAGCTGTGGTTGTTGTAGTGGCAGCTGTTGTTGATGCAGCCGTGGTTGTTGGAGCAGATGTGGTTGTCGTTGGGGAGGATGTGGTTGTAGTTGTGGCAGCTGTAGTGGTTGTTGGAGCTGCTGTAGTAGTTGTTGGTTGGCTGTGGTTGTTGTAGTGGCAGCTGTTGTTGATGGAGTTGTGTTCATTGGAGCAGAGGTGGTTGTCGTTGGGGAGGATGTGGTTGTAGTTGTGGCAGCTGTAGTGGTTGTTGGGTTGGCTGTGGTTGTTGTAGTGGCAGCTGTTGTTGATGCAGCCGTGGTTGTTGGAGCAGATGTGGTTGTCGTTGGGGAGAATGTGGTTGTAGTTGTGGCAGCTGTAGTGGTTGTTGGAGCTGCTGTAGTAGTTGTTGGGTTGGCTGTGGTTGTAGTTGTGGCAGCTGTAGTGGTTGTTGGAGCTGCTGTAGTAGTTGTAGGGTTGGCTGTGGTTGTTGTAGTGGCAGCTGTTGTTGATGCAGCCGTGGTTGTTGGAGCAGATGTGGTTGTCGTTGGGGAGGATGTGGTTGTAGTTGTGGCAGCTGTAGTGGTTGTTGGAGTGCTGTAGTGGTTGTTGGTGCAGCGGTGGTTGTTGTAGTGGCAGCTGTTGTTGATGCAGCCGTGGTTGTTGGAGCAGATGTGGTTGTCGTTGGGGAGGATGTGGTTGTAGTTGTGGCAGCTGTAGTGGTTGTTGGAGCTGCTGTAGTAGTTGTTGGTGCAGCTGTGGTTGTTGTAGTGGCAGCTGTTGTTGATGCAGCCGTGGTTGTTGGAGCAGATGTGGTTGTCGTTGGGGAGGATGTGGTTGTAGTTGTGGCAGCTGTAGTGGTTGTTGGAGCTGCTGTAGTAGTTGTTGGGTTGGCTGTGGTTGTTGTAGTGGCAGCTGTTGTTGATGGAGTTGTGTTCATTGGAGCAGAGGTGGTTGTCGTTGGGGAGGATGTGGTTGTAGTTGTGGCAGCTGTAGTGGTTGTTGGGTTGGCTGTGGTTGTTGTAGTGGCAGCTGTTGTTGATGCAGCCGTGGTTGTTGGAGCAGATGTGGTTGTCGTTGGGGAGAATGTGGTTGTAGTTGTGGCAGCTGTAGTGGTTGTTGGAGCTGCTGTAGTAGTTGTTGGGTTGGCTGTGGTTGTAGTTGTGGCAGCTGTAGTGGTTGTTGGAGCTGCTGTAGTAGTTGTAGGGTTGGCTGTGGTTGTTGTAGTGGCAGCTGTTGTTGATGCAGCCGTGGTTGTTGGAGCAGATGTGGTTGTCGTTGGGGAGGATGTGGTTGTAGTTGTGGCAGCTGTAGTGGTTGTTGGAGCTGCTGTAGTAGTTGTTGGTGCAGCTGTGGTTGTTGTAGTGGCAGCTGTTGTTGATGCAGCCGTGGTTGTTGGAGCAGATGTGGTTGTCGTTGGGGAGGATGTGGTTGTAGTTGTGGCAGCTGTAGTGGTTGTTGGAGCTGCTGTAGTAGTTGTTGGGTTGGCTGTGGTTGTTGTAGTGGCAGCTGTTGTTGATGGAGTTGTGGTCGTTGGAGCAGATGTGGTTGTCGTTGGGGAGGATGTGGTTGTAGTTGTGGCAGCTGTAGTGGTTGTTGGAGCTGCTGTAGTAGTTGTAGGGTTGGCTGTGGTTGTTGTAGTGGCAGCTGTTGTTGATGGAGTTGTGGTCGTTGGAGCAGATGTGGTTGTCGTTGGGGAGGATGTGGTTGTAGTTGTGGCAGCTGTAGTGGTTGTTGGAGCTGCTGTAGTGGTTGTTGGTGCAGCTGTGGTTGTTGTAGTGGCAGCTGTTGTTGATGCAGCCGTGGTTGTTGGAGCAGATGTGGTTGTCGTTGGGGAGGATGTGGTTGTAGTTGTGGCAGCTGTAGTGGTTGTTGGAGCTGCTGTAGTAGTTGTTGGTGCAGCTGTGGTTGTTGTAGTGGCAGCTGTAGTGGTTGTTGGAGTTGCTGTAGTGGTTGTTGGTGCAGCCGTGGTTGTTGTAGTGGCAGCTGTTGTTGATGCAGCCGTGGTTGTTGGAGCAGATGTGGTTGTCGTTGGGGAGGATGTGGTTGTAGTTGTGGCAGCTGTAGTGGTTGTTGGAGCTGCTGTAGTAGTTGTTGGTGCAGCTGTGGTTGTTGTAGTGGCAGCTGTTGTTGATGCAGCCGTGGTTGTTGGAGCAGATGTGGTTGTCGTTGGGGAGGATGTGGTTGTAGTTGTGGCAGCTGTAGTGGTTGTTGGAGCTGCTGTAGTAGTTGTTGGGTGGCTGTGGTTGTTGTAGTGGCAGCTGTTGTTGATGGAGTTGTGGTCCTTGGAGCAGATGTGGTTGTCGTTGGGGAGGATGTGGTTGTAGTTGTGGCAGCTGTAGTGGTTGTTGGAGCTGATGTAGTAGTTGTAGGGTTGGCTGTGGTTGTTGTAGTGGCAGCTGTTGTTGATGGAGTTGTGGTCGTTGGAGCAGATGTGGTTGTCGTTGGGGAGGATGTGGTTGTAGTTGTGGCAGCTGTAGTGGTTGTTGGAGCTGCTGTAGTGGTTGTTGGTGCAGCTGTGGTTGTTGTAGTGGCAGCTGTTGTTGATGCAGCCGTGGTTGTTGGAGCAGATGTGGTTGTCGTTGGGGAGGATGTGGTTGTAGTTGTGGCAGCTGTAGTGGTTGTTGGAGCTGCTGTAGTAGTTGTTGGTGCAGCTGTGGTTGTTGTAGTGGCAGCTGTAGTGGTTGTTGGAGTTGCTGTAGTGGTTGTTGGTGCAGCCGTGGTTGTTGTAGTGGCAGCTGTTGTTGATGCAGCCGTGGTTGTTGGAGCAGATGTGGTTGTCGTTGGGGAGGATGTGGTTGTAGTTGTGGCAGCTGTAGTGGTTGTTGGAGCTGCTGTAGTAGTTGTTGGTGCAGCTGTGGTTGTTGTAGTGGCAGCTGTTGTTGATGCAGCCGTGGTTGTTGGAGCAGATGTGGTTGTCGTTGGGGAGGATGTGGTTGTAGTTGTGGCAGCTGTAGTGGTTGTTGGAGCTGCTGTAGTAGTTGTTGGGTTGGCTGTGGTTGTTGTAGTGGCAGCTGTTGTTGATGGAGTTGTGGTCCTTGGAGCAGATGTGGTTGTCGTTGGGGAGGATGTGGTTGTAGTTGTGGCAGCTGTAGTGGTTGTTGGAGCTGATGTAGTAGTTGTAGGGTTGGCTGTGGTTGTTGTAGTGGCAGCTGTTGTTGATGGAGTTGTGGTCGTTGGAGCAGATGTGGTTGTCGTTGGGGAGGATGTGGTTGTAGTTGTGGCAGCTGTAGTGGTTGTTGGAGCTGCTGTAGTGGTTGTTGGTGCAGCTGTGGTTGTTGTAGTGGCAGCTGTTGTTGATGCAGCCGTGGTTGTTGGAGCAGATGTGGTTGTCGTTGGGGAGGATGTGGTTGTAGTTGTGGCAGCTGTAGTGGTTGTTGGAGCTGCTGTAGTAGTTGTTGGTGCAGCTGTGGTTGTTGTAGTGGCAGCTGTAGTGGTTGTTGGAGTTGCTGTAGTGGTTGTTGGTGCAGCCGTGGTTGTTGTAGTGGCAGCTGTTGTTGATGCAGCCGTGGTTGTTGGAGCAGATGTGGTTGTCGTTGGGGAGGATGTGGTTGTAGTTGTGGCAGCTGTAGTGGTTGTTGGAGCTGCTGTAGTAGTTGTTGGTGCAGCTGTGGTTGTTGTAGTGGCAGCTGTTGTTGATGCAGCCGTGGTTGTTGGAGCAGATGTGGTTGTCGTTGGGGAGGATGTGGTTGTAGTTGTGGCAGCTGTAGTGGTTGTTGGAGCTGCTGTAGTAGTTGTTGGGTTGGCTGTGGTTGTTGTAGTGGCAGCTGTTGTTGATGGAGTTGGGTCCTTGGAGCAGATGTGGTTGTCGTTGGGGAGGATGTGGTTGTAGTTGTGGCAGCTGTAGTGGTTGTTGGAGCTGATGTAGTAGTTGTAGGGTTGGCTGTGGTTGTTGTAGTGGCAGCTGTTGTTGATGGAGTTGTGGTCGTTGGAGCAGATGTGGTTGTCGTTGGGGAGGATGTGGTTGTAGTTGTGGCAGCTGTAGTGGTTGTTGGAGCTGCTGTAGTGGTTGTTGGTGCAGCTGTGGTTGTTGTAGTGGCAGCTGTTGTTGATGCAGCCGTGGTTGTTGGAGCAGATGTGGTTGTCGTTGGGGAGGATGTGGTTGTAGTTGTGGCAGCTGTAGTGGTTGTTGGAGCTGCTGTAGTAGTTGTTGGTGCAGCTGTGGTTGTTGTAGTGGCAGCTGTAGTGGTTGTTGGAGTTGCTGTAGTGGTTGTTGGTGCAGCCGTGGTTGTTGTAGTGGCAGCTGTTGTTGATGCAGCCGTGGTTGTTGGAGCAGATGTGGTTGTCGTTGGGGAGGATGTGGTTGTAGTTGTGGCAGCTGTAGTGGTTGTTGGAGCTGCTGTAGTAGTTGTTGGTGCAGCTGTGGTTGTTGTAGTGGCAGCTGTTGTTGATGCAGCCGTGGTTGTTGGAGCAGATGTGGTTGTCGTTGGGGAGGATGTGGTTGTAGTTGTGGCAGCTGTAGTGGTTGTTGGAGCTGCTGTAGTAGTTGTTGGGTTGGCTGTGGTTGTTGTAGTGGCAGCTGTTGTTGATGGAGTTGTGGTCCTTGGAGCAGATGTGGTTGTCGTTGGGGAGGATGTGGTTGTAGTTGTGGCAGCTGTAGTGGTTGTTGGAGCTGATGTAGTAGTTGTAGGGTTGGCTGTGGTTGTTGTAGTGGCAGCTGTTGTTGATGGAGTTGTGGTCGTTGGAGCAGATGTGGTTGTCGTTGGGGAGGATGTGGTTGTAGTTGTGGCAGCTGTAGTGGTTGTTGGAGCTGCTGTAGTGGTTGTTGGTGCAGCTGTGGTTGTTGTAGTGGCAGCTGTTGTTGATGCAGCCGTGGTTGTTGGAGCAGATGTGGTTGTCGTTGGGGAGGATGTGGTTGTAGTTGTGGCAGCTGTAGTGGTTGTTGGAGCTGCTGTAGTAGTTGTTGGTGCAGCTGTGGTTGTTGTAGTGGCAGCTGTTGTTGATGCAGCCGTGGTTGTTGGAGCAGATGTGGTTGTCGTTGGGGAGGATGTGGTTGTAGTTGTGGCAGCTGTAGTGGTTGTTGGAGCTGCTGTAGTAGTTGTTGGTGCAGCTGTGGTTGTTGTAGTGGCAGCTGTTGTTGATGCAGCCGTGGTTGTTGGAGCAGATGTGGTTGTCGTTGGGGAGGATGTGGTTGTAGTTGTGGCAGCTGTAGTGGTTGTTGGAGCTGCTGTAGTAGTTGTTGGGTTGGCTGTGGTTGTTGTAGTGGCAGCTGTTGTTGATGGAGTTGGGGTCGTTGGAGCAGAGGTGGTTGTCGTTGGGGAGGATGTGGTTGTAGTTGTGGCAGCTGTAGTGGTTGTTGGGTTGGCTGTGGTTGTTGTAGTTGCAGCTGTTGTTGATGCAGCCGTGGTTGTTGGAGCAGATGTGGTTGTCGTTGGGGAGGATGTGGTTGTAGTTGTGGCAGCTGTAGTGGTTGTTGGAGCTGCTGTAGTGGTTGTTGGTGCAGCCGTGGTTGTTGTAGTGGCAGCTGTTGTTGATGCAGCCGTGGTTGTTGGAGCAGATGTGGTTGTCGTTGGGGAGGATGTGGTTGTAGTTGTGGCAGCTGTAGTGGTTGTTGGAGCTGCTGTAGTAGTTGTTGGGTTGGCTGTGGTTGTTGTAGTGGCAGCTGTTGTTGATGCAGCCGTGGTTGTTGGAGCAGATGTGGTTGTCGTTGGGGAGGATGTGGTTGTAGTTGTGGCAGCTGTAGTGGTTGTTGGAGCTGCTGTAGTAGTTGTTGGGTTGGCTGTGGTTGTTGTAGTGGCAGCTGTTGTTGATGGAGTTGTGGTCGTTGGAGCAGAGGTGGTTGTCGTTGGGGAGGATGTGGTTGTAGTTGTGGCAGCTGTAGTGGTTGTTGGAGCTGCTGTAGTAGTTGTTGGTGCAGCTGTGGTTGTTGTAGTGGCAGCTGTTGTTGATGCAGCCGTGGTTGTTGGAGCAGATGTGGTTGTCGTTGGGGAGGATGTGGTTGTAGTTGTGGCAGCTGTAGTGGTTGTTGGAGCTGCTGTAGTAGTTGTTGGTGCAGCTGTGGTTGTTGTGGGAGCAGATGTTGTTGATGCAGCCGTGGTCGTTGGAGCAGATGTGGTTGTCGTTGGGGAAGATGTGGTTGTAGTTGTGGCAGCTGTAGTGGTTGTTGTTGTGGCAGCTGTAGTAGTTGTTGGTTGGCTGTGGTTGTTGTAGTTGCAGCTGTTGTTGATGCAGCCGTGGTTGTTGGAGCAGATGTGGTTGTCGTTGGGGAGGATGTGGTTGTAGTTGTGGCAGCTGTAGTGGTTGTTGGAGCTGCTGTAGTAGTGTTAGGTTGGCTGTGGTTGTTGTAGTGGCAGCTGTTGTTGATGCAGCCGTGGTTGTTGGAGCAGATGTGGTTGTCGTTGGGGAGGATGTGGTTGTAGTTGTGGCAGCTGTAGTGGTTGTTGGAGCTGCTGTAGTAGTGATTAGGTTGGCTGTGGTTGTTGTAGTGGCAGCTGTTGTTGATGCAGCCGTGGTTGTTGGAGCAGATGTGGTTGTCGTTGGGGAGGATGTGGTTGTAGTTGTGGCAGCTGTAGTGGTTGTTGGAGCTGCTGTAGTAGTTGTTGGTGCAGCTGTGGTTGTTGTAGTGGCAGCTGTTGTTGATGCAGCCGTGTTTGTTGGAGCAGATGTGGTTGTCGTTGGGGAGGATGTGGTTGTAGTTGTGGCAGCTGTAGTGGTTGTTGGAGCTGCTGTAGTAGTTGTTGGTGCAGCTGTGGTTGTAGTTGTGGCAGCTGTAGTGGTTGTTGGAGCTGCTGTAGTAGTTGTAGGGTTGGCTGTGGTTGTTGTAGTGGCAGCTGTTGTTGATGCAGCCGTGGTTGTTGGAGCAGATGTGGTTGTCGTTGGGGAGGATGTGGTTGTAGTTGTGGCAGCTGTAGTGGTTGTTGGAGCTGCTGTAGTAGTTGTTGGTGCAGCTGTGGTTGTTGTAGTGGCAGCTGTTGTTGATGCAGCCGTGGTTGTTGGAGCAGATGTGGTTGTCGTTGGGGAGGATGTGGTTGTAGTTGTGGCAGCTGTAGTGGTTGTTGGGTTGGCTGTGGTTGTTGTAGTTGCAGCTGTTGTTGATGCAGCCGTGGTTGTTGGAGCAGATGTGGTTGTCGTTGGGGAGGATGTGGTTGTAGTTGTGGCAGCTGTAGTGGTTGTTGGAGCTGCTGTAGTAGTGTTAGGTTGGCTGTGGTTGTTGTAGTGGCAGCTGTTGTTGATGCAGCCGTGGTTGTTGGAGCAGATGTGGTTGTCGTTGGGGAGGATGTGGTTGTAGTTGTGGCAGCTGTAGTGGTTGTTGGAGCTGCTGTAGTAGTTGTTGGTGCAGCTGTGGTTGTTGTAGTGGCAGCTGTTGTTGATGCAGCCGTGGTTGTTGGAGCAGATGTGGTTGTCGTTGGGGAGGATGTGGTTGTAGTTGTGGCAGCTGTAGTGGTTGTTGGAGCTGCTGTAGTAGTTGTTGGTGCAGCTGTGGTTGTAGTTGTGGCAGCTGTAGTGGTTGTTGGAGCTGCTGTAGTAGTTGTAGGGTTGGCTGTGGTTGTTGTAGTTGCAGCTGTTGTTGATGCAGCCGTGGTTGTTGGAGCAGATGTGGTTGTCGTTGGGGAGGATGTGGTTGTAGTTGTGGCAGCTGTAGTGGTTGTTGGAGCTGCTGTAGTGGTTGTTGGTGCAGCCGTGGTTGTTGTAGTGGCAGCTGTTGTTGATGCAGCCGTGGTTGTTGGAGCAGATGTGGTTGTCGTTGGGGAGGATGTGGTTGTAGTTGTGGCAGCTGTAGTGGTTGTTGGAGCTGCTGTAGTAGTTGTTGGGTTGGCTGTGGTTGTTGTAGTGGCAGCTGTTGTTGATGGAGTTGTGGTCCTTGGAGCAGATGTGGTTGTCGTTGGGGAGGATGTGGTTGTAGTTGTGGCAGCTGTAGTGGTTGTTGGAGCTGCTGTAGTAGTTGTAGGGTTGGCTGTGGTTGTTGTAGTGGCAGCTGTTGTTGATGGAGTTGTGGTCGTTGGAGCAGATGTGGTTGTCGTTGGGGAGGATGTGGTTGTAGTTGTGGCAGCTGTAGTGGTTGTTGGAGCTGCTGTAGTAGTTGTAGGGTTGGCTGTGGTTGTTGTAGTGGCAGCTGTTGTTGATGGAGTTGTGGTCGTTGGAGCAGATGTGGTTGTCGTTGGGGAGGATGTGGTTGTAGTTGTGGCAGCTGTAGTGGTTGTTGGAGCTGCTGTAGTAGTTGTTGGTGCAGCTGTGGTTGTTGTAGTGGCAGCTGTTGTTGATGGAGCCGTGGTCCTTGGAGCAGATGTGGTTGTCGTTGGGGAGGATGTGGTTGTAGTTGTGGCAGCTGTAGTGGTTGTTGGAGCTGCTGTAGTAGTTGTAGGGTTGGCTGTGGTTGTTGTAGTGGCAGCTGTTGTTGATGGAGTTGTGGTCGTTGGAGCAGATGTGGTTGTCGTTGGGGAGGATGTGGTTGTAGTTGTGGCAGCTGTAGTGGTTGTTGGAGCTGCTGTAGTAGTTGTTGGTGCAGCTGTGGTTGTTGTAGTGGCAGCTGTTGTTGATGGAGTTGTGGTCGTTGGAGCAGATGTGGTTGTCGTTGGGGAGGATGTGGTTGTAGTTGTGGCAGCTGTAGTGGTTGTTGGAGCTGCTGTAGTAGTTGTTGGTGCAGCTGTGGTTGTTGTAGTGGCAGCTGTTGTTGATGCAGCCGTGGTTGTTGGAGCAGATGTGGTTGTCGTTGGGGAGGATGTGGTTGTAGTTGTGGCAGCTGTAGTGGTTGTTGGAGCTGCTGTAGTAGTTGTTGGTGCAGCTGTGGTTGTTGTAGTGGCAGCTGTTGTTGATGCAGCCGTGGTTGTTGGAGCAGATGTGGTTGTCGTTGGGGAGGATGTGGTTGTAGTTGTGGCAGCTGTAGTGGTTGTTGGAGCTGCTGTAGTAGTTGTTGGGTTGGCTGTGGTTGTTGTAGTGGCAGCTGTTGTTGATGGAGTTGGGTCGTTGGAGCAGAGGTGGTTGTCGTTGGGGAGGATGTGGTTGTAGTTGTGGCAGCTGTAGTGGTTGTTGGGTTGGCTGTGGTTGTTGTAGTTGCAGCTGTTGTTGATGCAGCCGTGGTTGTTGGAGCAGATGTGGTTGTCGTTGGGGAGGATGTGGTTGTAGTTGTGGCAGCTGTAGTGGTTGTTGGAGCTGCTGTAGTGGTTGTTGGTGCAGCCGTGGTTGTTGTAGTGGCAGCTGTTGTTGATGCAGCCGTGGTTGTTGGAGCAGATGTGGTTGTCGTTGGGGAGGATGTGGTTGTAGTTGTGGCAGCTGTAGTGGTTGTTGGAGCTGCTGTAGTAGTTGTTGGGTTGGCTGTGGTTGTTGTAGTGGCAGCTGTTGTTGATGGAGTTGTGGTCGTTGGAGCAGAGGTGGTTGTCGTTGGGGAGGATGTGGTTGTAGTTGTGGCAGCTGTAGTGGTTGTTGGAGCTGCTGTAGTAGTTGTTGGTGCAGCTGTGGTTGTTGTGGGAGCAGATGTTGTTGATGCAGCCGTGGTCGTTGGAGCAGATGTGGTTGTCGTTGGGGAAGATGTGCTTGTAGTTGTGGCAGCTGTAGTGGTTGTTGTTGTGGCAGCTGTAGTAGTTGTTGGGTTGGCTGTGGTTGTTGTAGTTGCAGCTGTTGTTGATGCAGCCGTGGTTGTTGGAGCAGATGTGGTTGTCGTTGGGGAGGATGTGGTTGTAGTTGTGGCAGCTGTAGTGGTTGTTGGAGCTGCTGTAGTAGTGATTAGGTTGGCTGTGGTTGTTGTAGTGGCAGCTGTTGTTGATGCAGCCGTGGTTGTTGGAGCAGATGTGGTTGTCGTTGGGGAGGATGTGGTTGTAGTTGTGGCAGCTGTAGTGGTTGTTGGAGCTGCTGTAGTAGTTGTTGGTGCAGCTGTGGTTGTTGTAGTGGCAGCTGTTGTTGATGCAGCCGTGGTTGTTGGAGCAGATGTGGTTGTCGTTGGGGAGGATGTGGTTGTAGTTGTGGCAGCTGTAGTGGTTGTTGGAGCTGCTGTAGTAGTTGTTGGTGCAGCTGTGGTTGTAGTTGTGGCAGCTGTAGTGGTTGTTGGAGCTGCTGTAGTAGTTGTAGGGTTGGCTGTGGTTGTTGTAGTGGCAGCTGTTGTTGATGCAGCCGTGGTTGTTGGAGCAGATGTGGTTGTCGTTGGGGAGGATGTGGTTGTAGTTGTGGCAGCTGTAGTGGTTGTTGGAGCTGCTGTAGTAGTTGTTGGTGCAGCTGTGGTTGTTGTAGTGGCAGCTGTTGTTGATGCAGCCGTGGTTGTTGGAGCAGATGTGGTTGTCGTTGGGGAGGATGTGGTTGTAGTTGTGGCAGCTGTAGTGGTTGTTGGAGCTGCTGTAGTAGTTGTTGGGTTGGCTGTGGTTGTTGTAGTGGCAGCTGTTGTTGATGGAGTTGGGGTCGTTGGAGCAGAGGTGGTTGTCGTTGGGGAGGATGTGGTTGTAGTTGTGGCAGCTGTAGTGGTTGTTGGAGCTGCTGTAGTAGTTGTAGGGTTGGCTGTGGTTGTTGTAGTGGCAGCTGTTGTTGATGCAGCCGTGGTTGTTGGAGCAGATGTGGTTGTCGTTGGGGAGGATGTGGTTGTAGTTGTGGCAGCTGTAGTGGTTGTTGGAGCTGCTGTAGTAGTGATGGTTGGCTGTGGTTGTTGTAGTGGCAGCTGTTGTTGATGCAGCCGTGGTTGTTGGAGCAGATGTGGTTGTCGTTGGGGAGGATGTGGTTGTAGTTGTGGCAGCTGTAGTGGTTGTTGGAGCTGCTGTAGTAGTTGTTGGTGCAGCTGTGGTTGTTGTAGTGGCAGCTGTTGTTGATGCAGCCGTGGTTGTTGGAGCAGATGTGGTTGTCGTTGGGGAGGATGTGGTTGTAGTTGTGGCAGCTGTAGTGGTTGTTGGAGCTGCTGTAGTAGTTGTTGGTGCAGCTGTGGTTGTAGTTGTGGCAGCTGTAGTGGTTGTTGGAGCTGCTGTAGTAGTTGTAGGGTTGGCTGTGGTTGTTGTAGTGGCAGCTGTTGTTGATGCAGCCGTGGTTGTTGGAGCAGATGTGGTTGTCGTTGGGGAGGATGTGGTTGTAGTTGTGGCAGCTGTAGTGGTTGTTGGAGCTGCTGTAGTAGTTGTTGGTGCAGCTGTGGTTGTTGTAGTGGCAGCTGTTGTTGATGCAGCCGTGGTTGTTGGAGCAGATGTGGTTGTCGTTGGGGAGGATGTGGTTGTAGTTGTGGCAGCTGTAGTGGTTGTTGGGTTGGCTGTGGTTGTTGTAGTTGCAGCTGTTGTTGATGCAGCCGTGGTTGTTGGAGCAGATGTGGTTGTCGTTGGGGAGGATGTGGTTGTAGTTGTGGCAGCTGTAGTGGTTGTTGGAGCTGCTGTAGTAGTGTTAGGTTGGCTGTGGTTGTTGTAGTGGCAGCTGTTGTTGATGCAGCCGTGGTTGTTGGAGCAGATGTGGTTGTCGTTGGGGAGGATGTGGTTGTAGTTGTGGCAGCTGTAGTGGTTGTTGGAGCTGCTGTAGTAGTTGTTGGTGCAGCTGTGGTTGTTGTAGTGGCAGCTGTTGTTGATGCAGCCGTGGTTGTTGGAGCAGATGTGGTTGTCGTTGGGGAGGATGTGGTTGTAGTTGTGGCAGCTGTAGTGGTTGTTGGAGCTGCTGTAGTAGTTGTAGTGGCAGCTGTGGTTGTAGTTGTGGCAGCTGTAGTGGTTGTTGGAGCTGCTGTAGTAGTTGTAGGGTTGGCTGTGGTTGTTGTAGTTGCAGCTGTTGTTGATGCAGCCGTGGTTGTTGGAGCAGATGTGGTTGTCGTTGGGGAGGATGTGGTTGTAGTTGTGGCAGCTGTAGTGGTTGTTGGAGCTGCTGTAGTAGTTGTTGGGTTGGCTGTGGTTGTTGTAGTGGCAGCTGTTGTTGATGCAGTTGGGTTGTTGGAGCAGATGTGGTTGTCGTTGGGGAGGATGTGGTTGTAGTTGTGGCAGCTGTAGTGGTTGTTGGGTTGGCTGTGGTTGTTGTTGTTGCAGCTGTTGTTGATGCAGCAGTGGTTGTTGGAGCAGATGTGGTTGTCGTTGGGGAGGATGTGGTTGTAGTTGTGGCAGCTGTAGTGGTTGTTGGAGCTGCTGTAGTGGTTGTTGGTGCAGCTGTGGTTGTTGTAGTGGCAGCTGTTGTTGATGCAGCCGTGGTTGTTGGAGCAGATGTGGTTGTCGTTGGGGAGGATGTGGTTGTAGTTGTGGCAGCTGTAGTGGTTGTTGGAGCTGCTGTAGTAGTTGTTGGGTTGGCTGTGGTTGTTGTAGTGGCAGCTGTTGTTGATGCAGCCGTGGTTGTTGGAGCAGATGTGGTTGTCGTTGGGGAGGATGTGGTTGTAGTTGTGGCAGCTGTAGTGGTTGTTGGAGCTGCTGTAGTAGTTGTTGGGTTGGCTGTGGTTGTTGTAGTGGCAGCTGTTGTTGATGGAGTTGTGGTCGTTGGAGCAGAGGTGGTTGTCGTTGGGGAGGATGTGGTTGTAGTTGTGGCAGCTGTAGTGGTTGTTGGAGCTGCTGTAGTAGTTGTTGGTGCAGCTGTGGTTGTTGTAGTGGCAGCTGTTGTTGATGCAGCCGTGGTTGTTGGAGCAGATGTGGTTGTCGTTGGGGAGGATGTGGTTGTAGTTGTGGCAGCTGTAGTGGTTGTTGGAGCTGCTGTAGTAGTTGTTGGTGCAGCTGTGGTTGTTGTGGGAGCAGATGTTGTTGATGCAGCCGTGGTCGTTGGAGCAGATGTGGTTGTCGTCGGGAAGATGTGCTTGTAGTTGTGGCAGCTGTAGTGGTTGTTGTTGTGGCAGCTGTAGTAGTTGTTGGGTTGGCTGTGGTTGTTGTAGTTGCAGCTGTTGTTGATGCAGCCGTGGTTGTTGGAGCAGATGTGGTTGTCGTTGGGGAGGATGTGGTTGTAGTTGTGGCAGCTGTAGTGGTTGTTGGAGCTGCTGTAGTAGTGATTAGGTTGGCTGTGGTTGTTGTAGTGGCAGCTGTTGTTGATGCAGCCGTGGTTGTTGGAGCAGATGTGGTTGTCGTTGGGGAGGATGTGGTTGTAGTTGTGGCAGCTGTAGTGGTTGTTGGAGCTGCTGTAGTAGTTGTTGGTGCAGCTGTGGTTGTTGTAGTGGCAGCTGTTGTTGATGCAGCCGTGGTTGTTGGAGCAGATGTGGTTGTCGTTGGGGAGGATGTGGTTGTAGTTGTGGCAGCTGTAGTGGTTGTTGGAGCTGCTGTAGTAGTTGTTGGTGCAGCTGTGGTTGTAGTTGTGGCAGCTGTAGTGGTTGTTGGAGCTGCTGTAGTAGTTGTAGGGTTGGCTGTGGTTGTTGTAGTGGCAGCTGTTGTTGATGCAGCCGTGGTTGTTGGAGCAGATGTGGTTGTCGTTGGGGAGGATGTGGTTGTAGTTGTGGCAGCTGTAGTGGTTGTTGGAGCTGCTGTAGTAGTTGTTGGTGCAGCTGTGGTTGTTGTAGTGGCAGCTGTTGTTGATGCAGCCGTGGTTGTTGGAGCAGATGTGGTTGTCGTTGGGGAGGATGTGGTTGTAGTTGTGGCAGCTGTAGTGGTTGTTGGAGCTGCTGTAGTAGTTGTTGGGTTGGCTGTGGTTGTTGTAGTGGCAGCTGTTGTTGATGGAGTTGGGGTCGTTGGAGCAGAGTGGTTGTCGTTGGGGAGGATGTGGTTGTAGTTGTGGCAGCTGTAGTGGTTGTTGGAGCTGCTGTAGTAGTTGTAGGGTTGGCTGTGGTTGTTGTAGTGGCAGCTGTTGTTGATGCAGCCGTGGTTGTTGGAGCAGATGTGGTTGTCGTTGGGGAGGATGTGGTTGTAGTTGTGGCAGCTGTAGTGGTTGTTGGAGCTGCTGTAGTAGTGATTAGGTTGGCTGTGGTTGTTGTAGTGGCAGCTGTTGTTGATGCAGCCGTGGTTGTTGGAGCAGATGTGGTTGTCGTTGGGGAGGATGTGGTTGTAGTTGTGGCAGCTGTAGTGGTTGTTGGAGCTGCTGTAGTAGTTGTTGGTGCAGCTGTGGTTGTTGTAGTGGCAGCTGTTGTTGATGCAGCCGTGGTTGTTGGAGCAGATGTGGTTGTCGTTGGGGAGGATGTGGTTGTAGTTGTGGCAGCTGTAGTGGTTGTTGGAGCTGCTGTAGTAGTTGTTGGTGCAGCTGTGGTTGTAGTTGTGGCAGCTGTAGTGGTTGTTGGAGCTGCTGTAGTAGTTGTAGGGTTGGCTGTGGTTGTTGTAGTGGCAGCTGTTGTTGATGCAGCCGTGGTTGTTGGAGCAGATGTGGTTGTCGTTGGGGAGGATGTGGTTGTAGTTGTGGCAGCTGTAGTGGTTGTTGGAGCTGCTGTAGTAGTTGTTGGTGCAGCTGTGGTTGTTGTAGTGGCAGCTGTTGTTGATGCAGCCGTGGTTGTTGGAGCAGATGTGGTTGTCGTTGGGGAGGATGTGGTTGTAGTTGTGGCAGCTGTAGTGGTTGTTGGAGCTGCTGTAGTAGTTGTTGGGTTGGCTGTGGTTGTTGTAGTGGCAGCTGTTGTTGATGGAGTTGTTGTCGTTGGAGCAGATGTGGTTGTCGTTGGGAGGATGTGGTTGTTGTTGTGGCAGCTGTAGTGGTTGTTGGGTTGGCTGTGGTTGTTGTAGTGGCAGCTGTTGTTGATGCAGCCGTGGTTGTTGGAGCAGATGTGGTTGTCGTTGGGGAGGATGTGGTTGTAGTTGTGGCAGCTGTAGTGGTTGTTGGAGCTGCTGTAGTAGTTGTTGGTGCAGCTGTGGTTGTTGTAGTGGCAGCTGTTGTTGATGGAGTTGTGGTCGTTGGAGCAGAGGTGGTTGTCGTTGGGGAGGATGTGGTTGTAGTTGTGGCAGCTGTAGTGGTTGTTGGAGCTGCTGTAGTAGTTGTTGGGTTGGCTGTGGTTGTTGTAGTGGCAGCTGTTGTTGATGGAGTTGTGGTCGTTGGAGCAGATGTGGTTGTCGTTGGGGAGGATGTGGTTGTAGTTGTGGCAGCTGTAGTGGTTGTTGGAGCTGCTGTAGTAGTTGTAGGGTTGGCTGTGGTTGTTGTAGTGGCAGCTGTTGTTGATGCAGCCGTGGTTGTTGGAGCAGATGTGGTTGTCGTTGGGGAGGATGTGGTTGTAGTTGTGGCAGCTGTAGTGGTTGTTGGAGCTGCTGTAGTAGTGTTAGGTTGGCTGTGGTTGTTGTAGTGGCAGCTGTTGTTGATGCAGCCGTGGTTGTTGGAGCAGATGTGGTTGTCGTTGGGGAGGATGTGGTTGTAGTTGTGGCAGCTGTAGTGGTTGTTGGAGCTGCTGTAGTAGTTGTTGGTGCAGCTGTGGTTGTTGTAGTGGCAGCTGTTGTTGATGCAGCCGTGGTTGTTGGAGCAGATGTGGTTGTCGTTGGGGAGGATGTGGTTGTAGTTGTGGCAGCTGTAGTGGTTGTTGGAGCTGCTGTAGTAGTTGTTGGTGCAGCTGTGGTTGTAGTTGTGGCAGCTGTAGTGGTTGTTGGAGCTGCTGTAGTAGTTGTAGGGTTGGCTGTGGTTGTTGTAGTGGCAGCTGTTGTTGATGCAGCCGTGGTTGTTGGAGCAGATGTGGTTGTCGTTGGGGAGGATGTGGTTGTAGTTGTGGCAGCTGTAGTGGTTGTTGGAGCTGCTGTAGTAGTTGTTGGTGCAGCTGTGGTTGTTGTAGTGGCAGCTGTTGTTGATGCAGCCGTGGTTGTTGGAGCAGATGTGGTTGTCGTTGGGGAGGATGTGGTTGTAGTTGTGGCAGCTGTAGTGGTTGTTGGAGCTGCTGTAGTAGTTGTTGGGTTGGCTGTGGTTGTTGTAGTGGCAGCTGTTGTTGATGGAGTTGTGGTCGTTGGAGCAGATGTGGTTGTCGTTGGGGAGGATGTGGTTGTAGTTGTGGCAGCTGTAGTGGTTGTTGGGTTGGCTGTGGTTGTTGTAGTGGCAGCTGTTGTTGATGCAGCCGTGGTTGTTGGAGCAGATGTGGTTGTCGTTGGGGAGGATGTGGTTGTAGTTGTGGCAGCTGTAGTGGATGTTGGGTTGCTGTGGTTGTTGTGGAGCAGCTGTTGTTGATGTAGTTGTCGTCGTTGGAGCAGATGTGGTTGTCGTCGGGGAAGATGTGGTTGTAGTTGTGGCAGCTGTAGTGGTTGTTGGGTTGGCTGTGGTTGTAGTTGTGGCAGCTGTAGTGGTTGTTGGAGCTGCTGTAGTAGTTGTTGGTGCAGCTGTGGTTGTTGTGGGAGCAGATGTTGTTGATGCAGCCGTGGTTGTTGGAGCAGATGTGGTTGTCGTTGGGGAGGATGTGGTTGTAGTTGTGGCAGCTGTAGTGGTTGTTGGAGCTGCTGTAGTAGTTGTAGGGTTGGCTGTGGTTGTTGTAGTGGCAGCTGTTGTTGATGCAGCCGTGGTTGTTGGAGCAGATGTGGTTGTCGTTGGGGAGGATGTGGTTGTAGTTGTGGCAGCTGTAGTGGTTGTTGGAGCTGCTGTAGTAGTTGTTGGTGCAGCTGTGGTTGTTGTAGTGGCAGCTGTTGTTGATGCAGCCGTGGTTGTTGGAGCAGATGTGGTTGTCGTTGGGGAGGATGTGGTTGTAGTTGTGGCAGCTGTAGTGGTTGTTGGAGCTGCTGTAGTAGTTGTTGGGTTGGCTGTGGTTGTAGTTGTGGCAGCTGTAGTGGTTGTTGGAGCTGCTGCAGTAGTTTTAGGTTGGCTGTGGTTGTTGTAGTGGCAGCTGTTGTTGATGCAGCCGTGGTTGTTGGAGCAGATGTGGTTGTCGTTGGGGAGGATGTGGTTGTAGTTGTGGCAGCTGTAGTGGTTGTTGGAGCTGATGTAGTAGTTGTTGGGTTGGCTGTGATTGTAGTTGTGGCAGCTGTAGTGGTTGTTGGAGCTGCTGTAGTAGTTGTAGGGTTGGCTGTGGTTGTTGTAGTGGCAGCTGTTGTTGATGCAGCCGTGGTTGTTGGAGCAGATGTGGTTGTCGTTGGGGAGGATGTGGTTGTAGTTGTGGCAGCTGTAGTGGTTGTTGGAGCTGCTGTAGTAGTTGTTGGTGCAGCTGTGGTTGTTGTAGTGGCAGCTGTTGTTGATGGAGTTGTGGTCGTTGGAGCAGATGTGGTTGTCGTTGGGGAGGATGTGGTTGTAGTTGTGGCAGCTGTAGTGGTTGTTGGAGCTGCTGTAGTAGTTGTTGGTGCAGCTGTGGTTGTTGTAGTGGCAGCTGTTGTTGATGCAGCCGTGGTTGTTGGAGCAGATGTGGTTGTCGTTGGGGAGGATGTGGTTGTAGTTGTGGCAGCTGTAGTGGTTGTTGGAGCTGCTGTAGTAGTTGTTGGTGCAGCTGTGGTTGTTGTAGTGGCAGCTGTTGTTGATGCAGCCGTGGTTGTTGGAGCAGATGTGGTTGTCGTTGGGGAGGATGTGGTTGTAGTTGTGGCAGCTGTAGTGGTTGTTGGAGCTGCTGTAGTGGTTGTTGGTGCAGCTGTGGTTGTTGTAGTGGCAGCTGTTGTTGATGCAGCCGTGGTTGTTGGAGCAGATGTGGTTGTCGTTGGGGAGGATGTGGTTGTAGTTGTGGCAGCTGTAGTGGTTGTTGGAGCTGCTGTAGTAGTTGTTGGGTTGGCTGTGGTTGTTGTAGTGGCAGCTGTTGTTGATGCAGCCGTGGTTGTTGGAGCAGATGTGGTTGTCGTTGGGGAGGATGTGGTTGTAGTTGTGGCAGCTGTAGTGGTTGTTGGAGCTGCTGTAGTAGTTGTTGGGTTGGCTGTGGTTGTTGTAGTGGCAGCTGTTGTTGATGGAGTTGGGGTCGTTGGAGCAGAGGTGGTTGTCGTTGGGGAGGATGTGGTTGTAGTTGTGGCAGCTGTAGTGGTTGTTGGGTTGGCTGTGGTTGTTGTAGTGGCAGCTGTTGTTGATGCAGCCGTGGTTGTTGGAGCAGATGTGGTTGTCGTTGGGGAGGATGTGGTTGTAGTTGTGGCAGCTGTAGTGGTTGTTGGAGCTGCTGTAGTGGTTGTTGATGCAGCCGTGGTTGTTGTAGTGGCAGCTGTTGTTGATGCAGCCGTGGTTGTCGTTGGGGAGGATGTGGTTGTAGTTGTGGCAGCTGTAGTGGTTGTTGGAGCTGCTGTAGTAGTTGTTGGTGCAGCTGTGGTTGTTTTAGTGGCAGCTGTTGTTGATGCAGCCGTGGTTGTTGGAGCAGATGTGGTTGTCGTTGGGGAGGATGTGGTTGTAGTTGTGGCAGCTGTAGTGGTTGTTGGAGCTGCTGTAGTAGTTGTTGGTGCAGCTGTGGTTGTTGTAGTGGCAGCTGTTGTTGATGCAGCCGTGGTTGTTGGAGCAGATGTGGTTGTCGTTGGGGAGGATGTGGTTGTAGTTGTGGCAGCTGTAGTGGTTGTTGGAGCTGCTGTAGTAGTTGTTGGGTTGGCTGTGGTTGTTGTAGTGGCAGCTGTTGTTGATGGAGTTGTGGTCGTTGGAGCAGAGGTGGTTGTCGTTGGGGAGGATGTGGTTGTAGTTGTGGCAGCTGTAGTGGTTGTTGGGTTGGCTGTGGTTGTTGTAGTGGCAGCTGTTGTTGATGCAGCCGTGGTTGTTGGAGCAGATGTGGTTGTCGTTGGGGAGGATGTGGTTGTAGTTGTGGCAGCTGTAGTGCTTGTTGGGTTGGCTGTGGTTGTTGTAGTGGCAGCTGTTGTTGATGCAGCCGTGGTTGTTGGAGCAGATGTGGTTGTCGTTGGGGAGGATGTGGTTGTAGTTGTGGCAGCTGTAGTGGTTGTTGGGTGGCTGTGGTTGTTGTAGTGGCAGCTGTTGTTGATGCAGCTGTAGTGGTTGTTGGAGCTGCTGTAGTAGTTGTTGGGTTGGCTGTGGTTGTAGTTGTGGCAGCTGTAGTGGTTGTTGGAGCTGCTGTAGTAGTTGTAGGGTTGGCTGTGGTTGTTGTAGTGGCAGCTGTTGTTGATGCAGCCGTGGTTGTTGGAGCAGATGTGGTTGTCGTTGGGGAGGATGTGGTTGTAGTTGTGGCAGCTGTAGTGGTTGTTGGAGCTGCTGTAGTAGTTGTTGGTGCAGCTGTGGTTGTTGTAGTGGCAGCTGTTGTTGATGCAGCCGTGGTTGTTGGAGCAGATGTGGTTGTCGTTGGGGAGGATGTGGTTGTAGTTGTGGCAGCTGTAGTGGTTGTTGGAGCTGCTGTAGTAGTTGTTGGTTGGCTGTGGTTGTAGTTGTGGCAGCTGTAGTTGTTGTTGGAGCTGCTGTAGTAGTTGTAGGGTTGGCTGTGGTTGTTGTAGTGGCAGCTGTTGTTGATGCAGCCGTGGTTGTTGGAGCAGATGTGGTTGTCGTTGGGGAGGATGTGGTTGTAGTTGTGGCAGCTGTAGTGGTTGTTGGAGCTGCTGTAGTAGTTGTTGGTGCAGCTGTGGTTGTTGTAGTGGCAGCTGTTGTTGATGCAGCCGTGGTTGTTGGAGCAGATGTGGTTGTCGTTGGGGAGGATGTGGTTGTAGTTGTGGCAGCTGTAGTGGTTGTTGGAGCTGCTGTAGTAGTTGTTGGGTTGGCTGTGGTTGTTGTAGTGGCAGCTGTTGTTGATGGAGTTGTGGTCGTTGGAGCAGAGGTGGTTGTCGTTGGGGAGGATGTGGTTGTAGTTGTGGCAGCTGTAGTGGTTGTTGGAGCTGCTGTAGTAGTTGTTGGTGCAGCTGTGGTTGTTGTGGGAGCAGATGTTGTTGATGCAGCCGTGGTCGTTGGAGCAGATGTGGTTGTCGTCGGGGAAGATGTGCTTGTAGTTGTGGCAGCTGTAGTGGTTGTTGTTGTGGCAGCTGTAGTAGTTGTTGGGTTGGCTGTGGTTGTTGTAGTTGCAGCTGTTGTTGATGCAGCCGTGGTTGTTGGAGCAGATGTGGTTGTCGTTGGGGAGGATGTGGTTGTAGTTGTGGCAGCTGTAGTGGTTGTTGGAGCTGCTGTAGTAGTGATTAGGTTGGCTGTGGTTGTTGTAGTGGCAGCTGTTGTTGATGCAGCCGTGGTTGTTGGAGCAGATGTGGTTGTCGTTGGGGAGGATGTGGTTGTAGTTGTGGCAGCTGTAGTGCTTGTTGGAGCTGCTGTAGTAGTTGTTGGTGCAGCTGTGGTTGTTGTAGTGGCAGCTGTTGTTGATGCAGCCGTGGTTGTTGGAGCAGATGTGGTTGTCGTTGGGGAGGATGTGGTTGTAGTTGTGGCAGCTGTAGTGGTTGTTGGAGCTGCTGTAGTAGTTGTTGGTGCAGATGTGGTTGTAGTTGTGGCAGCTGTAGTGGTTGTTGGAGCTGCTGTAGTAGTTGTAGGGTTGGCTGTGGTTGTTGTAGTTGCAGCTGTTGTTGATGCAGCCGTGGTTGTTGGAGCAGATGTGGTTGTCGTTGGGGAGGATGTGGTTGTAGTTGTGGCAGCTGTAGTGGTTGTTGGAGTTGCTTTAGTGGTTGTTGGTGCAGCCGTGGTTGTTGTAGTGGCAGCTGTTGTTGATGCAGCCGTGGTTGTTGGAGCAGATGTGGTTGTCGTTGGGGAGGATGTGGTTGTAGTTGTGGCAGCTGTAGTGGTTGTTGGAGCTGCTGTAGTAGTTGTTGGTGCAGCTGTGGTTGTTGTAGTGGCAGCTGTTGTTGATGCAGCCGTGGTTGTTGGAGCAGATGTGGTTGTCGTTGGGGAGGATGTGGTTGTAGTTGTGGCAGCTGTAGTGGTTGTTGGAGCTGCTGTAGTAGTTGTTGGTGCAGCTGTGGTTGTAGTTGTGGCAGCTGTAGTGGTTGTTGGAGCTGCTGTAGTAGTTGTAGGGTTGGCTGTGGTTGTTGTAGTGGCAGCTGTTGTTGATGCAGCCGTGGTTGTTGGAGCAGATGTGGTTGTCGTTGGGGAGGATGTGGTTGTAGTTGTGGCAGCTGTAGTGGTTGTTGGAGCTGCTGTAGTAGTTGTTGGTGCAGCTGTGGTTGTTGTAGTGGCAGCTGTTGTTGATGCAGCCGTGGTTGTTGGAGCAGATGTGGTTGTCGTTGGGGAGGATGTGGTTGTAGTTGTGGCAGCTGTAGTGGTTGTTGGAGCTGCTGTAGTAGTTGTTGGGTTGGCTGTGGTTGTAGTTGTGGCAGCTGTAGTTGTTGTTGGAGCTGCTGTAGTAGTTGTAGGGTTGGCTGTGGTTGTTGTAGTGGCAGCTGTTGTTGATGCAGCCGTGGTTGTTGGAGCAGATGTGGTTGTCGTTGGGGAGGATGTGGTTGTAGTTGTGGCAGCTGTAGTGGTTGTTGGAGCTGCTGTAGTAGTTGTTGGTGCAGCTGTGGTTGTTGTAGTGGCAGCTGTTGTTGATGCAGCCGTGGTTGTTGGAGCAGATGTGGTTGTCGTTGGGGAGGATGTGGTTGTAGTTGTGGCAGCTGTAGTGGTTGTTGGAGCTGCTGTAGTAGTTGTTGGGTTGGCTGTGGTTGTTGTAGTGGCAGCTGTTGTTGATGGAGTTGTGGTCGTTGGAGCAGAGGTGGTTGTCGTTGGGGAGGATGTGGTTGTAGTTGTGGCAGCTGTAGTGGTTGTTGGAGCTGCTGTAGTAGTTGTTGGTGCAGCTGTGGTTGTTGTGGGAGCAGATGTTGTTGATGCAGCCGTGGTCGTTGGAGCAGATGTGGTTGTCGTCGGGGAAGATGTGCTTGTAGTTGTGGCAGCTGTAGTGTTGTTGTTGTGGCAGCTGTAGTAGTTGTTGGGTTGGCTGTGGTTGTTGTAGTTGCAGCTGTTGTTGATGCAGCCGTGGTTGTTGGAGCAGATGTGGTTGTCGTTGGGGAGGATGTGGTTGTAGTTGTGGCAGCTGTAGTGGTTGTTGGAGCTGCTGTAGTAGTGATTAGGTTGGCTGTGGTTGTTGTAGTGGCAGCTGTTGTTGATGCAGCCGTGGTTGTTGGAGCAGATGTGGTTGTCGTTGGGGAGGATGTGGTTGTAGTTGTGGCAGCTGTAGTGCTTGTTGGAGCTGCTGTAGTAGTTGTTGGTGCAGCTGTGGTTGTTGTAGTGGCAGCTGTTGTTGATGCAGCCGTGGTTGTTGGAGCAGATGTGGTTGTCGTTGGGGAGGATGTGGTTGTAGTTGTGGCAGCTGTAGTGGTTGTTGGAGCTGCTGTAGTAGTTGTTGGTGCAGATGTGGTTGTAGTTGTGGCAGCTGTAGTGGTTGTTGGAGCTGCTGTAGTAGTTGTAGGGTTGGCTGTGGTTGTTGTAGTTGCAGCTGTTGTTGATGCAGCCGTGGTTGTTGGAGCAGATGTGGTTGTCGTTGGGGAGGATGTGGTTGTAGTTGTGGCAGCTGTAGTGGTTGTTGGAGTTGCTTTAGTGGTTGTTGGTGCAGCCGTGGTTGTTGTAGTGGCAGCTGTTGTTGATGCAGCCGTGGTTGTTGGAGCAGATGTGGTTGTCGTTGGGGAGGATGTGGTTGTAGTTGTGGCAGCTGTAGTGGTTGTTGGAGCTGCTGTAGTAGTTGTTGGTGCAGCTGTGGTTGTTGTAGTGGCAGCTGTTGTTGATGCAGCCGTGGTTGTTGGAGCAGATGTGGTTGTCGTTGGGGAGGATGTGGTTGTAGTTGTGGCAGCTGTAGTGGTTGTTGGAGCTGCTGTAGTAGTTGTTGGTGCAGCTGTGGTTGTAGTTGTGGCAGCTGTAGTGGTTGTTGGAGCTGCTGTAGTAGTTGTAGGGTTGGCTGTGGTTGTTGTAGTTGCAGCTGTTGTTGATGCAGCCGTGGTTGTTGGAGCAGATGTGGTTGTCGTTGGGGAGGATGTGGTTGTAGTTGTGGCAGCTGTAGTGGTTGTTGGAGCTGCTGTAGTAGTTGTTGGTGCAGCTGTGGTTGTTGTAGTGGCAGCTGTTGTTGATGCAGCCGTGGTTGTTGGAGCAGATGTGGTTGTCGTTGGGGAGGATGTGGTTGTAGTTGTGGCAGCTGTAGTGGTTGTTGGAGCTGCTGTAGTAGTTGTTGGGTTGGCTGTGGTTGTTGTAGTGGCAGCTGTTGTTGATGGAGTTGTGGTCGTTGGAGCAGAGGTGGTTGTCGTTGGGGAGGATGTGGTTGTAGTTGTGGCAGCTGTAGTGGTTGTTGGGTTGGCTGTGGTTGTTGCAGTGGCAGCTGTTGTTGATGCAGCCGTGGTTGTTGGAGCAGATGTGGTTGTCGTTGGGGAGGATGTGGTTGTAGTTGTGGCAGCTGTAGTGGTTGTTGGGTTGGCTGTGGTTGTTGTAGTGGCAGCTGTTGTTGATGCAGCCGTGGTTGTTGGAGCAGATGTGGTTGTCGTTGGGGAGGATGTGGTTGTAGTTGTGGCAGCTGTAGTGGTTGTTGGTTGGCTGTGGTTGTTGTAGTGGCAGCTGTTGTTGATGCAGCTGTAGTGGTTGTTGGAGCTGCTGTAGTAGTTGTTGGGTTGGCTGTGGTTGTAGTTGTGGCAGCTGTAGTGGTTGTTGGAGCTGCTGTAGTAGTTGTAGGGTTGGCTGTGGTTGTTGTAGTGGCAGCTGTTGTTGATGCAGCCGTGGTTGTTGGAGCAGATGTGGTTGTCGTTGGGGAGGATGTGGTTGTAGTTGTGGCAGCTGTAGTGGTTGTTGGAGCTGCTGTAGTAGTTGTTGGTGCAGCTGTGGTTGTTGTAGTGGCAGCTGTTGTTGATGCAGCCGTGGTTGTTGGAGCAGATGTGGTTGTCGTTGGGGAGGATGTGGTTGTAGTTGTGGCAGCTGTAGTGGTTGTTGGAGCTGCTGTAGTAGTTGTTGGGTTGGCTGTGGTTGTAGTTGTGGCAGCTGTAGTTGTTGTTGGAGCTGCTGTAGTAGTTGTAGGGTTGGCTGTGGTTGTTGTAGTGGCAGCTGTTGTTGATGCAGCCGTGGTTGTTGGAGCAGATGTGGTTGTCGTTGGGGAGGATGTGGTTGTAGTTGTGGCAGCTGTAGTGGTTGTTGGAGCTGCTGTAGTAGTTGTTGGTGCAGCTGTGGTTGTTGTAGTGGCAGCTGTTGTTGATGCAGCCGTGGTTGTTGGAGCAGATGTGGTTGTCGTTGGGGAGGATGTGGTTGTAGTTGTGGCAGCTGTAGTGGTTGTTGGAGCTGCTGTAGTAGTTGTTGGGTTGGCTGTGGTTGTTGTAGTGGCAGCTGTTGTTGATGGAGTTGTGGTCGTTGGAGCAGAGGTGGTTGTCGTTGGGGAGGATGTGGTTGTAGTTGTGGCAGCTGTAGTGGTTGTTGGAGCTGCTGTAGTAGTTGTTGGTGCAGCTGTGGTTGTTGTGGGAGCAGATGTTGTTGATGCAGCCGTGGTCGTTGGAGCAGATGTGGTTGTCGTCGGGGAAGATGTGCTTGTAGTTGTGGCAGTGTAGTGGTTGTTGTTGTGGCAGCTGTAGTAGTTGTTGGGTTGGCTGTGGTTGTTGTAGTTGCAGCTGTTGTTGATGCAGCCGTGGTTGTTGGAGCAGATGTGGTTGTCGTTGGGGAGGATGTGGTTGTAGTTGTGGCAGCTGTAGTGGTTGTTGGAGCTGCTGTAGTAGTGATTAGGTTGGCTGTGGTTGTTGTAGTGGCAGCTGTTGTTGATGCAGCCGTGGTTGTTGGAGCAGATGTGGTTGTCGTTGGGGAGGATGTGGTTGTAGTTGTGGCAGCTGTAGTGCTTGTTGGAGCTGCTGTAGTAGTTGTTGGTGCAGCTGTGGTTGTTGTAGTGGCAGCTGTTGTTGATGCAGCCGTGGTTGTTGGAGCAGATGTGGTTGTCGTTGGGGAGGATGTGGTTGTAGTTGTGGCAGCTGTAGTGGTTGTTGGAGCTGCTGTAGTAGTTGTTGGAGCAGATGTGGTTGTAGTTGTGGCAGCTGTAGTGGTTGTTGGAGCTGCTGTAGTAGTTGTAGGGTTGGCTGTGGTTGTTGTAGTTGCAGCTGTTGTTGATGCAGCCGTGGTTGTTGGAGCAGATGTGGTTGTCGTTGGGGAGGATGTGGTTGTAGTTGTGGCAGCTGTAGTGGTTGTTGGAGTTGCTTTAGTGGTTGTTGGTGCAGCCGTGGTTGTTGTAGTGGCAGCTGTTGTTGATGCAGCCGTGGTTGTTGGAGCAGATGTGGTTGTCGTTGGGGAGGATGTGGTTGTAGTTGTGGCAGCTGTAGTGGTTGTTGGAGCTGCTGTAGTAGTTGTTGGTGCAGCTGTGGTTGTTGTAGTGGCAGCTGTTGTTGATGCAGCCGTGGTTGTTGGAGCAGATGTGGTTGTCGTTGGGGAGGATGTGGTTGTAGTTGTGGCAGCTGTAGTGGTTGTTGGAGCTGCTGTAGTAGTTGTTGGTGCAGCTGTGGTTGTAGTTGTGGCAGCTGTAGTGGTTGTTGGAGCTGCTGTAGTAGTTGTAGGGTTGGCTGTGGTTGTTGTAGTGGCAGCTGTTGTTGATGCAGCCGTGGTTGTTGGAGCAGATGTGGTTGTCGTTGGGGAGGATGTGGTTGTAGTTGTGGCAGCTGTAGTGGTTGTTGGAGCTGCTGTAGTAGTTGTTGGTGCAGCTGTGGTTGTTGTAGTGGCAGCTGTTGTTGATGCAGCCGTGGTTGTTGGAGCAGATGTGGTTGTCGTTGGGGAGGATGTGGTTGTAGTTGTGGCAGCTGTAGTGGTTGTTGGAGCTGCTGTAGTAGTTGTTGGGTTGGCTGTGGTTGTAGTTGTGGCAGCTGTAGTTGTTGTTGGAGCTGCTGTAGTAGTTGTAGGGTTGGCTGTGGTTGTTGTAGTGGCAGCTGTTGTTGATGCAGCCGTGGTTGTTGGAGCAGATGTGGTTGTCGTTGGGGAGGATGTGGTTGTAGTTGTGGCAGCTGTAGTGGTTGTTGGAGCTGCTGTAGTAGTTGTTGGTGCAGCTGTGGTTGTTGTAGTGGCAGCTGTTGTTGATGCAGCCGTGGTTGTTGGAGCAGATGTGGTTGTCGTTGGGGAGGATGTGGTTGTAGTTGTGGCAGCTGTAGTGGTTGTTGGAGCTGCTGTAGTAGTTGTTGGGTTGGCTGTGGTTGTTGTAGTGGCAGCTGTTGTTGATGGAGTTGTGGTCGTTGGAGCAGAGGTGGTTGTCGTTGGGGAGGATGTGGTTGTAGTTGTGGCAGCTGTAGTGGTTGTTGGAGCTGCTGTAGTAGTTGTTGGTGCAGCTGTGGTTGTTGTGGGAGCAGATGTTGTTGATGCAGCCGTGGTCGTTGGAGCAGATGTGGTTGTCGTCGGGGAAGATGTGCTTGTAGTTGTGGCAGCTGTAGTGGTTGTTGTTGTGGCAGCTGTAGTAGTTGTTGGGTTGGCTGTGGTTGTTGTAGTTGCAGCTGTTGTTGATGCAGCCGTGGTTGTTGGAGCAGATGTGGTTGTCGTTGGGGAG
Organism: Caranx ignobilis; assembly: GCA_021432705.1. Lineage (NCBI taxonomy): Eukaryota > Metazoa > Chordata > Actinopteri > Carangiformes > Carangidae > Caranx > Caranx ignobilis. Next base: position 4,225,245 of record MU269992.1, on the reverse strand, counting down.
GATGTGGTTGTAGTTGTGGCAGCTGTAGTGGTTGTTGGAGCTGCTGTAGTAGTGATTAGGTTGGCTGTGGTTGTTGTAGTGGCAGCTGTTGTTGATGCAGCCGTGGTTGTTGGAGCAGATGTGGTTGTCGTTGGGGAGGATGTGGTTGTAGTTGTGGCAGCTGTAGTGCTTGTTGGAGCTGCTGTAGTAGTTGTTGGTGCAGCTGTGGTTGTTGTAGTGGCAGCTGTTGTTGATGCAGCCGTGGTTGTTGGAGCAGATGTGGTTGTCGTTGGGGAGGATGTGGTTGTAGTTGTGGCAGCTGTAGTGGTTGTTGGAGCTGCTGTAGTAGTTGTTGGTGCAGATGTGGTTGTAGTTGTGGCAGCTGTAGTGGTTGTTGGAGCTGCTGTAGTAGTTGTAGGGTTGGCTGTGGTTGT